>VWZE01008819.1:8414-36680 GCA_013396675.1 Eubucco bourcierii
TTTTTTTTTTTTGTGGTAGGAATAGTTCTCAGCAAGTCCTAGGGCATTACCCATTTGTTGAAATAAGTACGTTGCATCCCTGTCACTCAATTTTGCATTAGATTTCAGCAGAGGTAACTGTGACTATCAACTTGATTAATTCCATGTTAATCCACTGCCTTTCCTGGTCATCTTGACTTGATTAATTCTGTGCTAATCCATTGGCTTTCTTGGCCACCTGGGCACTGCTGCCTCATATTTAATCGACTACCAACCACAACCCCCAGGTCCCTCTCCGAGTCGCAGCTTTCCAACTACACATCCCAAAGTCTGTAGCTTCCCATGGGGTTGTTGTCACCCAGGTGCAGGACCTGGCCCTTGACCTTGTTGAGATTCACACAATAACCCTTGGCCTCTGGGTCTAACCTGTGCAGGTCCTGCTGCAAATCCTCCCTACCCTCTAGCAGCTGAACAGGGGCCAGCAGTGAGCCCAGGCAGCCAAGAAGGCCAATGGCATCCTGGCTTGGACCAGAAATGCTGTGTCCATCAGGAGCAGGGAGGGGTTTGTCTCCTTGGACTCTGCTCTGGTGAGGCCACATCTTGAGTGTTGTGTTCAGTTTTGGGCACCGCAATACAAGAGAGATGTGGAGGTGCTGGAGCAGGTCAACAAAACTGGAGAAGGGCCTGGAGAATGAATCTGATGAGGAGCAACTGAGGGAGCTGGGGATGGTTAGTGTGAAACAGAGGAGGCTGAGGGTAGAGCTCATTATTGTTTGCAGCTACCTGAAGGGATATTGTGGAGAGGCTGCTGGGAATTGGAGACATAATACGGGGGAATGGCCTCAAGCTGAGGGTGGGCAGGTTTAGATTGGACATTGGAAGAAAGTTTTTCATGGAGAGAGTGGTCAGGGACTGGAATGAGCTGCCCAGAAGGGTGTTGGAGTCACCCACCCTGGGTGTGTTTAAGGGTCATTTGGATGTGGTCCTTAGGGATACGGTTTAAGGTGAATCTTGTAGAGTAGGACTCTAGTTTGGACTTGGTGATCCTGAGGGACTTTGCCAGCCTGCATGTTTCTGTGCTGCTGTGATTCAGTGACACAGTCACACAGCTTGGTGTCACCTGTAAACTTACTGAGGCTGCCTCAATGACCTCACCCAGATCCCTGATAAAGACATTAAAGAGGACAGCCCCCAGTGCTGAACCCTGGGGGGACACCACTGGCCACTGGGTGCCAGTCAGACTTATCTCCATTCCCCACCAACCTTTGTGCCCAGACATTAGCCAGCTTTTTATCCAGGGCAGAGGGCAATGAGCCAAGCCTCATGCCAGGAGTTTCTGAAGGAGAATGCTATGGGAGACAGTGTCAAAGGCTTTACTGAAGTCCAGGTAGAAGTAATGGGGGAAGATGCGGAAGAATTTGGATTATCACAGGCTGATGTAACTTCAGAAGCTGCCAGTTAGCATCAAAGGTATAATAATAATAATAATTGCACGAGTAGTTAATGCTAGTTCTGGGCCTCAGGTTAGTCCTTGCTTGGTCCTGTGAAGACATCATAATCATAAGTGCAGCAGCTCAGAAATGTTGCCTGTATACATTTTTTAAAAAGCAATTAAAATTGCTCTGGGAACTGTAACTTTTATTAACCACTGTAAAGTATGATAATGTTAAGTAGTCCCTTTAGATACTTGCTGATGAATATTTAATACTGAATTTCCTTCTATTACTTTGGCTAAAGCATTTCAACNTGTTTGTGTGAATCTGAAAATTGGTTGTTTGTGTTTTTGGTGTTTTTTTTTTGTTTGTTTTTTTTTTTTGGGGGGGGGGGATGTTGGTGGTTTTTTCTGTTTGTTTGTTTGTTTGTTTTGTTGTTGTTGTTGTTTTGGGGGTTTTGTTTTGTTTTGTTTTGTTTTGTTTTCAATTAAACTTGGTAAGCTTTGTGGTGTAAGAAAACAGACAGAATTCCTGATAATTGTTTTGCACTTTTTAATATACCCATAAAGAATTCATAGCATTTTACAAGTGATGTGGGTTTTTTTCCCAGTTCCACATACTGGAGCTGTTGCTGTGAATCACATTTCACTGATGGTTAAAAAAAAAAAAAAAAAAAAAAAAAAAACAATAAATTAAAAATTTAAAAAAAAAAAAAAAATTNTGCCAGGCCTCTCTCACCCTTACACTCAACAACTTCTTCCTCATGCTCAGCTGCAACTTCCTGTGCTGCAGTTTCCATCCCTTGTCCCTTGTCCTATGGCAGGGCACAAGTGAGCAGAAGCTGTCCCTGTGCCTTCCTTCCTGACCCCCAGCCCTCAGCTCTTGACAGACATTGCTCAGATTCCCTCTCAGCCTTCTCCTCTGCAGACTAAGCAGCCCCTGGGCTCTCAGCCTCTCCTCCTCAGGCACTGTTGCAGTCCCTTCAGCATCCTTGTAGCCCTGCCTTGGACTCTCCAGCAGATCCCTGTCCCTCTTGAACTGGGGAGCCCAGAACTGGATGTAATATTCCAGGTGAGATCTCACTAGGGTAGAATAGAGGGAGAGGAGAACCCCCCTGGATCTGCTTGGACACACTCTTCCTCATGCCCCCCAGGACCCCATTGGCCTTCTTGCCCACCAGGGCACATTGCTGCCCATGCAGAACTTGTTGCCCACCAGCACTCCCAGGTCCCTCTCCACAATGCTGTCCTCCAGCAGATCCCCTCCCAGCCTGTACTGCTGCAGTTTATTGTTCCTCCCCAGGTGCAGGACTCAGCACTGATCCCTGTTGAACCTCATCAGGTTCCTCTGTGCCCACTCTGTCTGTCCAAGTCTCACTGAATGGCCTCACAGCTCCCAGGTGCCTCAGCCAAGCCTCCCTTGAGTTTTGCTGGAAGTTTTGAGTTCAGGTGTGTCTGGTTCATGCAGCTATCAAGCCTCACATTTGCATGCATTACAAAGTAAGATTACACTCTTTGATCATTATAAGATCTACCTAGAACCACAGCCCTAAAACTAATGCTGCTGGAAACTTACTACAGTAAGAATTTATTTTCAGTAAACTAAACCAGGATAAGTAGAAACAGAGAGAGGCTACAGAAGGTGCTGTGCTTGTCCGCTAAATTAATTTTCCATACACAGTTTGCATCCTTTGTGGCCTAACTTAGCCTAGAAACAACAACAGACAAACTTCAGCTGCTGGGGCTGAAAATTTCTATGTTGCATGTCTACCTCAGGCTGATTCCTTTTCCCTTCAAGTTTCATTTAAAATAGTTCAGCCTACTTTTAGGGGACAAAAATACAGTGCTTTAAGCTGAGAAGCATTTGTGCTTTGAAGTGAAGGCTGGAAATTAGGATATGTGAAATGCTGGAGTGTCAAGAATGTGCCTTTTGCAATCTCTGTGCAAAGCCAAGGAAAGAAAAAAAGAAGAGTGAGAGGGCAATAACAGCTCTGTGCATCTGCACAGATGGGTGAGCGGCTGCAAGCGCAGCCTTGGGCAGGACAACGCTCGTGTGTAGGAGGCAAAACCAGATCTCAGTTCTGCCTTCCCAGGGCAAAAAGCTATGGCACCTTGAGCCTGGGGACGGTGTATCACCACTCAAACCAAGTTTGTGCCCTTGTCAGCTGCATCAGTGATCAAGAATGTGTCAGGATGGATGGCAGTGCCAATAGAACTCTGCAGCTTCCCTAAGTCATGTTGCCCACCACACTGCTTCCTCTGACAGCTGTCCTCAGCTTCCTCTGCACAGTACCACTGCACTAATGCTGCTATGCCGACCCAGTGACAGAATTGCATCTGCTCAGGCCTAAATCACACACATTGATTTGTTTGCTTGTGGGGACATAACATCCAGAGAGAAACTGTCTCTTCGCTCAGGGAAACCTAACCTCCAAACTGCCTCTTTTTACTTATAGAGAGTAACCTCCAAACTGCCTCTCTTGGCTTATGGAGACCTAACCTCCAAACTACCTCTTTTTGCTTATAGAGACCTAATCTCCAAACTGCCTCCTTTGCTTATAGAGGCCTAACCTCCAAACTGCCTCTTTTGGCTTATAGAAACATAACCTCCAAACTGCCTCTTTTTGCTTATAGAGACCTAACCTCCAAATTGCCTCTTTTTTGTTTATAGAGACCTAACCTCCAAATTCTCTCTTTATGCTTATGGAGACCTAACCTCCAAACTGCTTCTTTTGGCTTATGGAGACCTAATCTCCAAACTGCCTCCTTTGCTTAGAGAGGTCTAACCTCCAAACTGCCTCTTTTGGCTTACGGAGACCTAACCTCCAAACTGCATGTTTCTGCTTATGGAGAACTAACCTCCACACTGCTTCTTTTCCCTTATGAAGACCTTGCCTCCAAAGAGGAACTGCTTCTTTTAGACAGAGGGCCAACTGATGCCAATTCAAATGTAAATCAAATTATGGCATTAGAGATGCCTTTCTAAGAATCAAAAATTTAATTTAAATTAGTGTTCAACCACTCTACTCACGATGAAGAAGTAAAGATCAAATAAAGATGAAATGGGTAGAATCTCACCCTTTTAGAATTAGAGCAAACCTGACCTCCTCCTGTCTTGGGAAACCTGTTGAACTGGAGCAGAATTGCCCGGTGAGATACTACCAGTTAATGAGGGATTGTGGAACTACAGCTTTGGATTGCTATTCTGCCATGCCCTCACACATGTGGAGGAGGTTTTAAAGAGAAACAGTGCTTCATAGCTTATAAGAAATGTATCCATTAAGATAGGCAGAAGAAGGTCTCCTGTGTCAATAACAGTGCAATGCAACGACAGAACAAGGGGCAATGGGTTTAAACTGGCAGAGGGAAGATTTAGACTGGATGTTAGGAGGAAGTTCTTTACAGTGAGGGTGGTGAGGCACTGGCATGAGTTGCCCAGGGAGGTTGTGGCTGCTCCCTCCCTGGAGGTGGTCAAGGCCAGGTTGGAGGAGGCCTTGAGTGACCTGTGCTAGTGGGAGGTGTCCCTGCCTATGGCAGGGGGTTGGAACTAGATGATCCTTGAGGTCCCTTCCAACCTTACCATTCTATGATTCTACAATAAAGACCTGTCACAGGGCTGTATTTCCATTGCAGTGTAGATGCCAGAATCATGATAATACTTCAGTTCCAGGTACAATTTGACTTTCCATTTTGGATTTCTAGTTTTCTTGTTAGAGGAAGGAATGATCACAGAATTACAGAATTAAACAGGTTGGAAAAGACCTCTAAGATCACCAAGTCCAACCTATCACCTAACATCTTTTAATCAACTAAACCATGGCACTGAGTGCCTCATGCAGCCTCCTGCTAAACACCTCCAGGGATGGGGAATCCACCATCTCCCCGGGCAGCCCATTCCAATACCAATCACTCTCTCTAGCAAGAACTTCTTCCCAACATCCAGCCTGAACCTGCCCTGGCACAGCTTGAGGCTGTGTCCTCTTCTTCTGTCCCTGGGTGCCTGGCAGCAGAGCCCAACCCACCTGGTCACAACCTCCCTTCAGGTAGCTGCAGAGAGTAATGAGGTCTGCCCTGAGCCTCCTCTTTTGCAGGCTGCACACCCCCAGCTCCCTCAGCCTCTCCTCACAGGGCTGTGCTCCAGGCCCCTCCCCAGCCTTGCTGCCCTTTTCTTGACAGCTTCCAGCACCTCAACATCTCTCTTGAATTGAGGGGCCCAGAACTGGACACAGCACTCAAGGTGTAGCTTAAGCAGTACTGAGTACAGGGGCAGAAGGACTACCCCGGTCCTGCTGGCCACACTGTTCCTGGTCCAGGCCAGGATGCCATTTGCCTTCTTGGCCACCTGGGCACACTGCTGGCTTATGTTCAGCTTCTGTCCCCCCAATTTTGCTGGATTGCTGGACACCTCAATTTTGATGATCTATTAATAAATAAATATATATATAAATATATATTCATGCAATTTCAAAATATGTGCCTAAGAGCATAGTAAGAGCATAAGGCAGTCAAAATGATCCTAATTACTCCTGCCTTTTTCTTGCAGTGAAGATACTATGAGCAATTTTTTCATTTGTGACTCAGTTTCCTCTCCAGACAACTATTTCTTTACATCCTCATTTTCCCTTTCCAGATTCTTTCACACACAAAGAAAAGAGGACAAATGCAAGCCCAAAAGAATTATAAAGACATCACATTCTGTGTCATGCATCTTACTTTTAATTCAAATGTGTAGCCTTAAAAATTACCTTTGAAACAAGAAAATGGTAGAAGTGGAAAATGTTTGCAACCCTTTCAAAGAAAATTAGAATATATTTCTGGTTTTCTTAAAATTGTCTACAAGCAACATTTGAAGCGTCTTCAGTTTTAAGTTTTCAGTGTAAATTTACACATTAGTGACTTATATTTGTATTGAAAATATCCACTTATAGTGTAGTCTAATGTGTTGATTCACTGTTCTGTAGCATAATGTAGTTGGTTCTCATAATGCTTTTTTTTCTTTTTTGTATTATTTAAAGACAGCGAAATGTTTTGTAATTATACAGCAGAAGATACAAGAATTCTGTGCTTGCTTGTGTTTACATTCTCCTTCCTTATAAATCTGCTCTATCCGACAGCAACCAATCCCAGTTAAACTGCTTTGGACATGGGACAGGCAGAGAGAGTTGGAATTGTTCAGTCCAGAGTACAGAAGGCTCCAAGGAGACCTTCTTGTGGCCTTCCAGCATCTGAAGGGGGCTACAAGAAAGTTGGGGAGAGACTTTTTAGGGTGTCAGGTAGTGACAGAACAGGGGGGAAATGGAACCAAGCTAGAGGAGTGCAGGTTGAGATTAAACATCAGGAAGAAGTTGTTCACCATGAGGGTGGTGAGAGACTGGCACAGGTTGCCCAGGGAGGGGGTGGAAGCCTCATCCCTGGAAGATTTTATGGGAGGCTGGATGTGGCTCCGGGCAACCTGATCTAGTGTAAGGTGTCCTCGCTCATGGCAGGGGGATCACAACTGGATGATCCTTGAGGTCCTTTCCAACCCTGACAACTCTGTAGTTCTGTGATAATATATCCCTGATATAGGTTTAATATAAAGACAGGAACTCTGTCAGGGCAGGAACTCTGTGGAGGCAGGAACCCCTCACATTTCCCCTCACTCTGTTTGTGCACTGTCTAGACAAAGAGTCCACTTGTCACATATAGAATCATAGAATCACAGAATGGTAAGGTTGGAAGGGACCTCAAAGATCATGTAGTTCCAACCCCCTGCCATAGGCAGGGACACCTCCCACTAGCACAGGTCACTCAAGGCCTCCTCCAGCCTGGTCTTGAACACCTCCAGGGAGGGAGCAGCCACAACCTCCCTGGGCTACCTGTGCCAGTGTCTCACCACCCTCACTGCAAACAACTTCCCCTTAACATCCACTTTCAATCTCACCTCTGCCACTTCAATCCCATTGCCCCTTGCCCTGGTATTACAAGACCTTGTCAATAGTCCCTCCCCAGCCTTCCTGTAGGCTCCCTTCAGATCCTGGAAGGTTACTCTAAGGTCTCCTGGAAGCCTTCTCTTCTCCAGGCTGCAGAGTCCCAACTCTCTCAGCCTGTCCTCACAGCACAGCTGCTGCAGCCCTCTGATCATCTTCATGGCCTCCTCTGGACCCACTCCAACACTTACATGTCCTTCCTGTGCTGGAGGCTCCAGAACTGCACACAGGACTCCAGGTGGGGTCAGACGAGAGCAGAGCAAAGAGACAGAATCCCCTCCCTTGCCCTGATGCCCACACTGCTCTTGCTGCAGCCCAGCACACAGTTGCTGTCTCATTTTGAGCTTTTCATCACCCCAGACCCCCAGGCCCTTTTACTCAGGGCCTGTCTCAGCCATTCACCATATACTGGGCATGAAGAACCCAGCCAGCCACCAGGCGATTCCAGGATGGGCTGCCACATGTGTCACTACCCATGTGGAGAGCGGTGCTGGCTGCTGCTCCCCATTCCAGCCCATGACAGGGGAGGAGCGCTTTTTTCACACCTTCTGCATTCAAACCTCCAGAGATGGAGGTGAGGGTGAGGAGTTTGGAAGACCAAGAATGTTTGAGCAGTGGAGGGGGTGGGGGAATGGAGATTTGGCTTTAGGAGATGAGATTTCAGCCAATAGCTAAGTCAGAGTAGAGGAGTTGTGGCTGTTCCCTCCCTGGAGGTGTTCAAGGCCAGTTTGGAGGAGACCTTGAGTGCCCTGTACTAGTGGGAGGTGTCCCTGCCTATGGCAGGGGGTTGGAACTGGCTGATCCTTGAGGTCCCTTCCAACCTTACCATTCTATGATTCTATGAAGTGCTCCATGACAAGAGCTCTTAAGCTGGATGCAGCACTCCAGGTGAGGTCTGCCCAGAGCAGAGCAAAGGGACAGGATCTCGTCTCTCCATCTGCTGGCCATGCTGCTTTGGATACAGTCCAGGCTACCACTGGCCTGGTTATGACTTCCTCTTGCAGAGGTTTATTTGGTAAGTCAGAAGCTAAACAAGCTTGTAGCAAAACAAGCATCTGCTCACAGGGAAATGTTACTGACTTAAGAAGTGAAGTTCTGCTGTCATCATCTTCTCCACCCAGAGAGTTTTGCCACAGGATAATAAGAATGCGAGGCAAGTACTATACTTATTTCCTTTTCTATCCAAGTGATGGGGGCCTTGCTCTCCTTTTAGCTGTATACCATATTTCTTTCAGATAGGTCTAAGCCATGGTAACTATTATAAGTTTATTCTCCACTCAGAAATGACCTTGCTGAAAAACTGCATAATAATAATACTTTAAGGGGAATTAAAACCTCCTAGCTCTTCCTGTGCCCTTGGTTTATGTCAGAGCCTCAGCTGCCTGCAAGCTGCTGTAGATGCACGCAGAAGCTGAGTAATTATGCCTCTGTTAAATGGAATTCTAAAGAGAGTTCATCAGGGATGTTTAGGAATTAACTAATCCACAAGATTAGGGCTGCAGATCTGTTTACCATCCAGATGTGAATAAAAACATTAAACAGATGATGATAAATTGCAGCAACTGCTAAATACTATTGTAAACACTGAAAGGAACAAGTAATGGCAGGCCCCAGAGACACTTCGTATTTATACCCTTTGAGCTGAAAGGCAAAGCCTAAAGGCTGCAAAGACTAGAATCTGATCTCTTCCTCCATCAGCTCTCCTGAGGTAGCCTAGAAATGTAGCCAGAAAATCTTCTTTCAGCAGTGTAGAGCAGATAGAACATAGCCTTTTTCCTGCCCTATACCCTTAGGTCAATAAAGTAACCAAGATGCTGTTAAACCCTGAGGACTAAAAAAAAAATGTACCTGTTACTCTTCTTGGAGAGATCTAATCTCAGTTTTGCAAGGCTCAGCTTTTATCACCTTTCTTTTCCATTACCTTAACTCATCTCAGGGTAGAGGTGTAGAAAAGTGAAAATAACATGGGAATATATTTGACCCCTCCATTTTATCTCCTCCTCAGTTCTTTTCTTGAGAGAACAATAATTGCTACTGCAGGATCATCAGTACTAGTTCTACCTAAAGTAGGTTTGTCCCAAATGTCATTGTTTAAATATGGCACATTTCTGTCTGGTAAAATGGATCATGACTGCACAGCATCCTAGCACAAGCCAGACACTTGCCCAGGGTGCTCGTCTATTTTCAGATATGTCTGCTAGCAAAACACCCTCTCTGATCTGCCCTTCTTCACACCTCTGCTGATCACTATTGTAAGAAAAGGCCACCAGGAGTTACTCAAACACCAAGGAAAACCCAAAGTCACTGTACAATCTGCACATAGAATCATAGAACGGTAAAGTTGGAAGTGACCTCAAAGATCACCCAGTTCCAACCCCCTGCCATAGACATGGGCACCTCCCACTAGTACAGGTCACTCAAGGACTCATCCAACCTGGCCTTGAACACCTCCAGGGAGGTTGTGGAGGTTGTGATTGAAGATCACGTTGGGTGATTCTGTACTCCACAACCTCCCTGGGCAACCTGTGCCAGTGTCTCACCACCATCACTGCAAACAATTTCCTCCTAACATCCAGTTTCAATCTCTCCTCTGCCAGTCCGAACCCATTGCCCCTTGTCCTGGCATTACAAGACCTTGTCAATAGTCCCTCCCCAGCCTTCCTGTAGCCCACTTCAGATCCTGTAAGGCTACTCTAAGGTCTCCTGGAAGCCTTCTCTTCTCCAGGCTGCAGAGCCCCAACTCTCTCAGCCTGTCCTCATAGCAGAACTGCTGCAGCTCTCTCAGCATCTTGGCTGCCTCCTCTGGACTGGCTCCAACATTTTCATGTCCTTCCTGTGGTGGGAACCCCAGAACTGCACACAGGACTGCAGGTGGGGTCTGAGGAGAGCAGAGCAAAGGGGCAGAATCCCCTCCCTTGCCCTGCTGCCCACACTGCTTTTACTGAAGCCCAGCACACAGTTGCTGGGCTGAGTGTGCACACTGCAGACTCATGTTGAGCTTTTCATCAACATGAAGGTTGGAGCTTTTGCTGTGAGAGGCAGGGAGAAGGGGTTGCCATGGATGGTGTCTTGTGAGAAGATCAGAGTTCAAAATGCAAGGAACTCTACTCCCTCCTTTAAATGATTTCTACAATCAAACTTACTGTGTTAAGGTTATCTAAGAAGCAAAGAAACAGAACCAATTCCACACTATATTCACCTAAGAAGCTAGGAAACAGAACCAATTCCACACATATTCCCCCCAAACTACCCTCTCTGGAGATATCCAAGACCTGCCTGGATGCATTTCTGTGTCATCTGCTTTAGGTGATCCTGTTCTGGCAGGGGGGTTGGACTGGATGAGCTTCCAAGGTCCCTTCCAGCCTGTAACCATCTGTGATTCCGTGATACACAAGTTGCAGAGCAGAGTACCTCGTTATGTAAATACTTCAGCTGGGATCTTCCATTAAGCCTGAACGGCTCAGCTGTCAAATGCTGTAGCCATCTTAGCGTTTCTCACAGGGCTGAACATTTTCTCTTCTTAAATAGCTAATCACCTTGTCACAGCTGACAGATACGGTGCTGACCCACCCCTGCCTGAGCAAAAGCATTTTGAGTTCTCCCTGTACGCAGAAACCACAACTGATAAAAGCCCTGTGTTAGAAGAACTGCCGTTGCCTAAGGAGGAGATACAAACTGTCCATTTCCCTTAGACATAAAGTAACAAATGAAGCAGTTTGTCAATAAGTATTGCCCAAAGAGACTTTGCTGGCTCTCACTTCAGGTTGGTAGCAGCATTTGACGCACAGCTGAGACCAGATGACCGCTCAGCCTCAGCTGCATCTGCTGTCAGACTCAGGGCGTTGCCTGAACTCCTGGACTTTCATGTTGACCTTAAATCAAGTAGGGCTTTCTTCTTGTGATAAATGGGACTGCGAAAGGCGCTGCGACAGATATCTAAATCTTGCCGATAGATCTAAAACACGAACCAAAAGCAAAAAATAACCAAAATGGAAAAAAACCAAACCAAAACAAAACAAAACCACAACCAACCTGTGATGGTTTGGGAGTTCCCTGCCCACACCCCCCACTTTGTAAAATCCCCCAGACTAGACTCAGCCAGCTGGAAGTTAAGGACTGAAGCTCTATTTACAGCTCAGCACAATGGACAAGCAGAGATAGACACAACAGACAGGAAAAATTCCAGAAATATACAATTTAAAGGTAATACAGAAACACAGCTCCCCTCCCAGAAACCAGAGATCCCAGGAGGGGCTCCCAACCACCCTTCCACCTTCTCTCCACCCTTATAACTTACCCCAAGGTTTGCCTTACACATAAGGTGAGCTCGGATGATTGGCCAGAGGAGTTAGAAGGAAAGTGGTTAGTGAGGTTACTCAGCATAGAGGAGAAAACCAGAAGCTAGACAGCCTGAGAGTGTCTGCAAGCCCGAGAGACTGTGTTATCTATGTTTTGAGTTCTTATTCTAATCCATCTCAGCAAACCTATGAGTGAAGTAGACATCACCATTGTTTCTTCTCAGTCTATAATATAATTTTCTCTATTAAAATCTTCTCATTAGCCTCAAAATAGCACACAACCAAACCCACAGCACTAAACACACAGATCTAGTGGTAAAGCTATTTGGTGCTTTGGAAAGAGATGAAAGAAATTCAACAAAGCCAAGTGTAAGGTCCTGCACCTGGGTAGGCACAATCCCAAACACAACTGCAGGCTGGCTGGGAAATGGTTGAGAGCAGCCCTGAGGAGAAGGCCCTGGGGGTCTGGGGTGATGAAAAGCTCAACTTGAGACTGCAATGTGAGTGCAGCCCAGACAGCAACTGTGTGCTGGGCTGCAGCAAGAGCAGTGTGGGCAGCAGGGCAAGGGAGGGGATTGTGCCCCTTTACTCTCCTCAGAGCCCACCTGGAGTCCTGTGTGCAGTTCTGGAGCCCCCAGCACAGGAAGGACATGGAACTGTTGGAGGTCAAACTGCAGGAATCTGCTGAAAGCAAACAAGGAATCTTCCCACTCTGTGCCAGTTTGAGGCTA
Organism: Eubucco bourcierii; assembly: GCA_013396675.1. Classification (NCBI taxonomy): domain Eukaryota; kingdom Metazoa; phylum Chordata; class Aves; order Piciformes; family Ramphastidae; genus Eubucco; species Eubucco bourcierii. The sequence goes on from VWZE01008819.1 coordinate 20,824, forward strand.
ATTGGAATATTTTAATGAGAGGAATGAGACCATTGGCTGTGAAAAGAAAATAATAGCTATGTCTATACCACTCATTTGTTCAGCTGAGAGATATAAAATGAGAAACATAAATAAAAAAGCTGTTCAGTCTCTGACTGCTGCTGCTGCTTCACTATGTCTGCTTGGACCTGTGTAACTTGATCGAATGTTTTCCCTCCTAACCTCTTGCCCACCTTTTGCATCTCACCCTGCAGATAAGTGGGATGCGAGATAAGGGAAGGGGTTGAAACAACATGGGAATTTGGTTGAAAGACCTCCTGGGTGGTTCTGCTGTTCAGGAGAGGATTTCGTATTTCTGTACTACTTTTCACTTGTATATTATTGTATATAGATGTAAACATCTGTAATTACATTGTTGCATATTGCGCCACACTATAAATACAGTTTCATTCCTTCACTTCCAGCCAGCCAAGTTAGTCTAGCGCTTTTGTGGTGGGTGGGAAATTCCCAAACTGCCACACGTGTGTGTTGTAATGTGCTCCAAATTCCTTCCTTCTCACTTCTGCCCTGCTGGTTTGAAGGGGGAGAAGAAGGTGCAGAAAACTGCTTTTCCTTTTGGAGTATCTGTGCTGTAGCTAAACACAAAACTTAAGAAGAATTCAATAGATGAGCAGTTCTGTCCCTCCAGTCCACGATTCTTTACATTAATTTACATGAATTACATTAGTTTATCATTGATAATTCTTACATTAATTACATTAATTTATCATTGATAATTCTACTATCTTCCCAGAAGAAGCGCAGAAGAAAATGCTGCTTACTAATGGGATCAGAAAAGCGAAATGTGCTGGAGAGGAGCTCCTGTTCTTGCCTGGGACCATGCTTCAATGCAATCTAGCAATCTCACAGTCTCACAGTATCACCTTAGTTGGAAGAGACCTCAAAGCTCATCAAGTCCAAGCTGTTACCACAGCCCTCAAGACCAGACCATGGCACCAAGTGCCACATCCAAACCCGCCTTGAACACCTCCAGGGACAGTGACTCCACCACCTCCCTGGGCAGCCCATTCCAGCAGTCAGTGACTCTCTCATGCAACAACTTTCTCCTCACCTCCAGCCTAAACTTCCCCTGGCACAGCTTGAGACTGTGTCCTCTTGTTCTGGTGCTGTTTGCCTGAGAGAAGAAGGCAACCTCTCCCTGGCCACAACCACCCTTCAGGTAGTTGTAGACAGCAAGAAGGTCTCCCCTGAGCCTCCTCTTCTCCAGGCTAAACAATCCCAGCTCCCTCAGCCTCTCTTCATAGGGCTCGTGCTCAAGGCCTCTCCTTGCAAGCTGTCTTCCTGGGCTGCTGCTGTGCTGAAGACAAACATGATTAATAGTGTCCTATGTAAAGTCTAAAATTCCCTCCTAACTCTTCAAAGTGTCCCTGTCCCAACATAGATTGGTTAAATATCCACATGGAAGCAGTACTGACAGCTTTTCTTTCTTTCCACTGTAACCAAACGGAAACAGATTTCAGCTGAGAGAAAACCAGTAAAAAAAAGCCAACAAAACATCTAAGTAAATATCCTGGAAGTTAGTAAGATCTAGAAAGTGACAGAATGATGCTTGGCCATCACCTTAAGAGAAATCAACACTCTGAAGGCACACTGAGATGCCTTTTTATTACAATCAATATGCTAACCAAGTAACATAGGTGTTTTCACCCAAGAAGTAAGTATGTTGCTCTCTTTTTACCATGTCCGTATGTAAAACAAATATTAATCAATTTTCACCTCCAAAGTTTGATCCCCAGAGCTCATGGAAAATATATTTAATGCAATTCTCAGTGTTTATTTTGGAGAAGATGATATTGGAGCCAACACTGATAAGAGTAAGGGCCAGAACAGACTTTACTATCAATACAGGCTGCGGGAGGAGGGGATAAAAAACAGCCCAGATGAAAACTGACAAGAAGCTGGATATGAGCAGGCAGTGTGAGCTTGCAGCACAGAAGGGCAATGCCAGCCTGGGTTGCATCCAAAGCAGTGTGGACAGAGATGGAAAGAGGAGAGCCTGCCACTTTGCTCCACTCTGCTGAGACCTTACCTGAATGCTGTATCCAGTTCTGGAGCCTTCAGTACAGGAAGGACATGGACCTGATGGAGCAGGTCCAGAGGAGGGCTACAAAAATGCTCAGGGGGTTGGAGCAGCTCTGCTATAAGGACAGACTGAGGGAGCCTGGGCTGTTCAGCACGGAAAAGTGAAGGCTCCATGCAGACCTAGTGGCAGCCTACCAGTACTTGAAGTGGGCTACAAGAAGGCTGCAAGGGAGACTGTTTGCAAAAGCCTGCAGGGGCAGGACAAGGGCAATGGCTTCAAATTAGAGCAGAGCAGATTTTGATTGGGTATTAGGAACAAGTTCTGCACCAGGAGGGTAGTGGAACACTGGAATTGGTTGCCCAGGGAGGTGGTTGTAGCTCCATCCCTGGAGGTACTCAAAGTGAGGCTGGACATGGCTGTGGGCAACCTGACCTAGTGGAGGATGTCTCTACTGAGTGCAGTGGGGCGTTTGGACTGAAGGACCTTTGGAGGTCCCTTCTGACCTAGAGCATTCTGTGATTCTATTTTTAAGGATACTTAAAGACTTTGGATAATGAAATGTTATGCACATTTTAAACACTATTTCACTTCTGAAGATCTGTCTGAAGATCTTCTGGCTGTAAGGAGGTATTAGACATAGAATTACAGTTGAGTATCACAGCAAAAGCACAGATGTCTTCGACCTTTTATTGTTCTGTTGTTCTTTCTTACCCACAGAAATGATCTTTAAAGATCTCTCACCTCTAGCAGGTGGCTTCACAGTTTTTTACAGCCCTGTTAACACTGGCAGAGTTACTGTGGTGGGTTTGGTTTTTGTTTTGTTCTTTTAAATGTTCATTTAAAAACAAAACTAAAAAAAAAATACCAATCTTAATGTAAAACTTTTCTCAAAGCCTTGGTCTGCCCTTGAAATAAAGGGTGGGTAATGTGTTGGTTGGTTGTCTCTTGATACTAATGTATGTTGGAAAAGAATATTTGAGTGCAGTTTCATTTATGATAGGAGGACAGGATTATGATTTCCATCTAGTCTACCTGATCTAATGTGAGGTGTCCCTGCAGGGGGATTTGAACTAAATGTTCCTTGGGGTCCCTTCCAGCCCTGACAAATCTGCAGTTCTGTAAGATACATTAGAAATTAGAGCAACATTTTAACACAGAAAATCACAGAATCACAGTGGCATCCAGGTTGACAGAGCTCCTCAGGATCACGAAGTCCAACACAGAACCCTACTCTACAAGATTCACCTTAAACCATAGCCCCAAGGACCACATCCAAACCACCCTTAAACACAACCAGACTGAGTGACTCCACCACCTCCCTGGGCAGCTCATTCCAGTCCCTGACCTGAAAAACTGTTTCCTAATGTGCAGTGTAAACATCCCCAGCCTTAGCTTGAGACCATCTCCCCTTGTTCTGTCTCCAATAACCTGTGAGAAGAGACCAGCTCCAAACTCTCCACAATGTCCCATCAGGGAGTCATAGACAGCAGTGAACTCTGCCCTCAGCCTCCTGTTTCACACTAACCATCCCCAGCTCCTTCAGTTGCTTCTTGGTAATTTAGGAAAGTCACGAAAATGAAAAGGCTAAGCCACAAGCAAGCTTTACCCCACTTAGAAATCAGAGGCAGAGTAGAGTCCTAGGGAGAAGCTGAGTGAACATCAATATACACATGGGGGTAAAGTAGGAATTTGGAAACAGTCCCTGGATCTCCTTTGCAGTAGCCTCTGGAAACTGCAAGTTATAATCCAATTTGGGAACCACATGGCACAAATCCAATGGGAACGAAAACTGCCAGAGTCAAAGTGTCTGTAGACACAGCTTCCAGCAGGCAGCTATGGTGGAGCAGCACTGCCTTAGCAGCACAAGCGGAGTAGCACTGCTGGCATGTTCCTGCCAACAGTGGCAGCTTGCGGCAGGGCAGGGTCATTGCAGCTTGAGGGCAGGCACCGGGAAGCCAGGGTACGTGGGTCAGAGGAGCAACCAGGTCCAGGTGCTGCAGGGAGAACTCTCAAATAGATCAAAATGGACCTAACGGACTTGCTGGACTCTCACAAGCTTTCTGGTCACTCTGTTTAAGTATTTCCTAGACAATTTCCAGTGCCAATACACAGTGGGCATGAAGCACCCAGCCCATCACAGTCCCAGACTGTGGCTTTCCCACCAGAGAGCACATGTCTGGGAGTGCCAGGAAAAGGCCTTTTGCTGTTCCCCGTTGAAGTCTGCACAGGGAGGGAAGACAGTTTTGTGTCTTCCTCCTCCTCCTTTCAAACCTCTCTTGAGAGAGCAAGGAAGGGAGTTTGAAGCAATCCACAACACTTAGGACAGTCTATGCCAGCTTGGAAAGCATTTTCAGAGACTTAAGCTGGTATAACTTGTGTCAGCAGGGGACTCGAATCTCAGCTAACGCTACTAAAAGGGCACATGTATTACAGAATCATAGAATGGTAAGGTTGGAAGGGACCTCAAGGATCATCTAGTTCCAACCCCCTGCCATAGGCAGGGACATCTCACACTAGTGCAGGTCACTCAAGGACTCCTCCAACCTGGTCTTGAACAGCTCCAGGGAGGCAGCAGCCACAACCTCCCTGGGCTACCTGTGCCAGTGTCTCACCACCCTCACTGCAAACAACTTCCTCCTAACATCCACTTTCAATCTCCCCTCTGACACTTCAAACCCATTGTCCATTGTCCTGGCATTACAAGCCCTTGTCAATAGTCCCTCCCCAGCCCCCTTCAGATCCTGGAAGGCTACTCCAAGGTCTCCTGGAAGTCTTCTCTTCTCCAGGTTGCAGAGCCCCAACTCTCTCAGCCTGTCCTCACAGCAAAGCTGATGCAGCGCTCTGAGTATCTTCATGGCCTCCTCTGGATCCCCTCCAACACTTCCATGTCCTTCCTGTGCTGGAGGCTCCAGAACTGCACACAGGACTCCAGGGGGGGTCTGAGCGGAGCAATGGGGCACAATTCCCTTCCTTGCCCTGCTGCCCTCACTGCTCTTGCTGCAGCTCAGCACACAGTTGCTGTCTGGGCTGCACTCACACTACAACCTCATGTTTCATCACCCAAGACCCCCAGGTCGTATTCCTCAGGGCTCCTCTCCAGCCATTCCCCACCCAGCCTGGAGTTGTGCTTGTGACTGTGGTTGTGTTGTATCAACACTCTTCTACTCTCCTCCTCACCACTTCCATCCTTGCCTTACTCCAAATGTTTGTGCAACCAAACTGCAAATCATGCCAGGGAACCAAGCATATCAAAACCAGTTTAGGCAAAAATAGAAATCATTACCTAAAACCAGCTCAAAGGACAACTGCAAATTGTCCCCATCCCTGGAATTTTTAAAAAAGATACTGACATGGCACTCGGTGCCATGGTTTAGTTGATGAGATAATGTTGGGTGATAGGTTGGACTTGATGATCTCAAAGGTCTTTTCCAACCTGATTGATTCTCTCATTCTGTCATTCTGTGAAATAGTTTCAAACCAGCTATGAGGAGCCTCTGAATTCCATGGTCCACAACACTGGTACACAAAGAATTGGAAAGGTAAATTAGCTTTCCCCTTTCTCGCTCCCTCTGCTTGTCCTATCTTCAGCAGAATTTCCTCCATTTCAGGCTTGAATTTGATCACTTCTGGACTTGCATCCCTTATGTAGATTAACTTTCAGCAGTTTTTTGCTTTAGATTTTATTTTGCAATTGTTGTGCTGGTTTGAGGCTAATTGGAATATTTTAATGAAAAGAATTAGATGATAGGCTGTGAAAAGCAAACCCTGGTGATGTCTGCTGCACTCAGAGGCTTGCTGAGATGTATAAGGACAAAGACACAATTGTAGGTAACACAGAGAGAGTTTCTGTCTCTCTAGCTGATGCGTCTGCTGGCCTATCTGCTAATCCAACTAACCCTCTTGCCCATCCTCCAAACTGCTTCTAACCCCCTTACCCATCCTCCAAACTCACCTTGCACATAAGGCAAACCCTGGGATAAGGTACAGGGGTGGGAAGAAGGTGGAAGGGTGGTTGGGAGCCCCTCCTGGGAACTCTGATGTCTGGGAGGTGAATTGTATTTCTCTATTAACTTTAATTGTCTATGTCTGTAACTATTCCTGTCTGTTGTGTCTATCTCTGCTTGTACATTGTGCTGAGCTGTAAATAGAGCTTCAGGCCTTAGCTTCCAGCTGGCTGAGTTCTAGTCTGGGTCATTTTACAAAGTGTGGTGGGGCAGGTAACTCCCAAACCATCACAGTAATTTAAATTCAAACAGTTCAAAATAAGTGTAAAGTAAGTTCTGCCTCAGCTATGATATTCACTGAAGTCAGTAGGTCTTTTTCTGACTGATCTAAGCAGATGCAAATTCTTCTCTATTCTAAAGTTCATTTTAAGAGCATAATTAACAGCTGACAGAGAACAGTAATGTAGACAAGTTCAATGAAAAGGAGTTCACAGCAATAAAGGAACAGATATATTCTGTTCTCGTATTCCAGAAGTATGTTTTGAATGCAATTATTTCATTTGGCATCTGAATCCTCAAAAGAATTCTGTCAAGGAACTTTGGGTACAAAAATTGTTGCTTTATAATGTTGGCATTAACATCTCTGAAGGCAACACATGCTGAGGTTTCACCAGTCCTCCTCTATTGCTGATGAGAGACATTATTTTTCTGCATGAATAGGACACAGTGAGCAAGCTGCCCAGGGAGGTGGTGGAGTCATTATTCCTGAAAGTGTTCAAGAAACAAGTAGAGGTGGCGTTTTGAGGCACAGTTTAGTGGCCATGAAGGTGTTGGTTAGAAGATTCCACTTGATGATCTTTGATGTCCCACATGGAATCCTGGTCACAAAACTGGAAAAAGAAGGACTGGATGGGTGGAGCACTGCTGGATAAGGAGTTCCTGGATGGTGGCACACAGAGAGTGGTGATCAAGGGCACAATGTCCACCTGCAGACCAGTGACAAGTGGCATCCCTCAGGGGTCCGTGCTGGCACCAGTGCTGTTTAACATCTTTGTCAGTGTCATGGACAGAGGAATCAGTGCAGCCTCAGCAAGTGTGCAGCTGGCACCAAGCTGTGTGGCACAGTCGACTTGCTAGAGGGCAGGGATCCATGCAGAGGGACCTGGACAGGCTGCAGAGCTGTGCCCAGGCCAGCATCATGACATTCAACAAGACCAAGTGGAAGGTCTTACACCTGGGTAGGCACAATCTTAAGTACAACTGCAGGCTGGGTGGGGAATGGCTGAGAGCAGCCCTGAGGAACAGGCCCTGGGGGTCTGGGATGATGAAAGGCTCCAGATGAGGCTGCAGTGTGAGTGCAGCCCAGACAGCAACTGTGTGCTGGGCTGCAGCAAGAGCAGTGTGGGCAGCAGGGCAAGGGATGGGATTGTGCCCCTTGGCTCTGCTCTCCTCAGACCCCACCTGGAGTCCTGTGTGCAGTTCTGGAGCCCCCAGCACAGGAAGGACCTTGGAATGTTGGAGCCAGTCCAGAGGAGTCCATGAAGATGCTGAGAGGGCTGCAGCAACTCTGCTGTGAGGACAGGCTGAGAGAGTTGGGGCTCTGCAGCCTAGAGAAGAGAAGGTTTCCAGGAGACCTTAGAGTGGCCTTCCAGTATCTGAAGGGGGCCTTGATGATTCTATGGTTCTACAATTCTGTGTTTTCTTCCAACCTTACTGAGTCTCTGATTCTGTGACCAACAAGAAAATAAATGCAGATTTCTTTAGAAAATGCTGGATGGTTACATCGCAGTATGTTATGCAACATTCACCACTCTGTGAATTATTTTCAGCAAATTTCATAAAATCATAGAATCATAGAATGGTTGGAAGGGACCTCAAGGATCATCTAGTTCCAACCCCCTGCCATAGGCAGGGACACCTCTCATCAGTACAGGTCACTCAAGGCCTCATCCAACCTGGCCTTGAACACCTCCAGGGAGGGAGCAACCACAACTTCCCTGGTCAACCTGTGCCAGTGTCTCACCACCCTCACTGCAAACAACTTCCTCCTAACATCCACTTTCAATCTCCCCTCTGCCTGTTCAAACCCATTGCCTCTCGTCCTGTCATTACAAGACCTTGACAATAGTCCCTCCCCAGCCTTCCTGTAGGCCCCTTCAGATCCTGGATGACTACTCTAAGGTCTCCTGGAAGTCTTCTCTTCTGCAGGCTGCAGAGCCCCAACTCTCTCAGCCTGTCCTCACAGCACAGCTGCTGCAGTCCTCTCAGTATCTTTGTGGCCTCCTCTGGACTGACTCCAACAGTTCAATGTCCTTCCAGTGCTGGGGACTCCAGAACTGTACACAATGTCTCACTGATCCAGAAGAGGAGCCTCAGGTGTAACCTCATTCATGCTTATAATGATGTAAGTGATGAATACCAAGAGGCTGCAGCCAGGCTCTGCTGGGTGATGTCCAGTGCCAGGACAAGGGGCAGTGGTGGAAGTTGAGACATAGGAAGTTTCATGGAAACAGGAGGAAAATGTTTTCCCTGTGAGGGTGACAGAGCAGTGGAACAGGCTGCCCAGGAGCATTATGGAGTCTCCCCCTCTGGAGATATTCCAAACCCACCTGGAGGTATTCCTTCGTGATCTGTTCCAGGTCACCCTCCTCTGGTAGGTGGGTTGGACTGGATGAGCTTTCAAGGTTCTTTCCAACCACTGATGTTCTGTGATTATTTATTGCCTGTTACCAGATCACACAATGTCAGAGATTGGAAGGGACCTCCAGAGATCACACAGTCCAACTCCCCTTGCCAAAAGCAGCATCACCCAGGGTAGACCACACAGGAATGCATCCACGTGGGCTTGGAAAGTTTCCAGAGAAGGAGACTCCACAATCTCTCTGGGCAGCCTGCTCCAGGGCTCTGTCATTCTTACAGTAAAGAGATTTCTGCTGATCTGTAAGGTCTCTTCCAGCCTAAGCTATTCTGTGATTCTATGATCTGTTCAAATCAGAGCTAAATTAAGGCAACTCCCTCCCCTACTATTCAGTACCATTTTCCATAAACCAAAAGTGCTAGGCAGATAGAATTTCCTTTATTTGCAACAACAACAAGGCAGTCAAACTTTTTAAATGAGGAAATGCTGCTTTAAATGCAAACAATTCCCATAATCATATCCTCCTCCCATTGTGCACCTGGGTCATAGAATCCTATCTATCCCCTCCTCCTCCTGTCTGTGTTGATAGTGAGGACTGTTCTAGCCCAGGTGCAGGACCCTGCACTTGCTCTTGTTGAACCTCATGAGGTTCACCTGGGCTCACCTCTCCACTTGCCCAGATACCTCTGGATGTCATCCTGGCCCTGTGGCCAGCACCACTCAGCTGGGTGTCATCTGCAAAGTTGCTGATGGTGCCCTTGATACTACTCTCCATAGGACTGATAAAAAGCTTTAATTTTTGTAAAGGTGCACACATTCCATCCCAATACCCAGAGGTATTCAGACACAGAGTGAGCAGCAGTCATGAAGATGAAATTATTATTCTACTTGAAGCACCTACAAGTTTCTGTGGAAGTGCTAAACAAAGTGGATGCAGATGCAAGCAGCCTTCTCAGTTCCAATGGCATAAGTTACTTCAGGTCAGTAGAATTCTACCAAAAACCAAACAAACAAGGTAAAAATACAGAGTTTATACATGACAACTCTAAAGATGCATCAAAACGTGTGAATTATGTGTCTGTGTGTGCTTATGAGTGTGGATAACTTTACAGTCTCACTATAAAGAGCTTATTCTGGTAGAACATTTGTGTGTGTGCTTATGAGTGAGAGCAACTTTTCAGTCTCACTATAAAGAGTTTATTTTGGTAGAACATTTTTGTGCATCTGTGAGCGTGACCAACTTAGCAGTCTCACTATAAAGAGCATATATTGGTAGAACATTTTTGTGCAGCTGTGAGTGTGAACAACTTTTACAGTCTCACTATAAAGAGTTTATTTTGGTAGAATATTTGTGTGTGTTTATGAGTGTGAACAACTTAGCAGTCTCACTATAAAGAATTTCTTTTCGTAGAACATTTCTTTTGTTGATCTCAGAGACCTTTGAAGTGAAATATCCTCCTCAAAGGGAACCTAGAGGTATTAATCATTGTAATTTTGAAAAGAAAAGTGATAAGAGGTTTGGGGTTTTTTTTTCCACTCACAAGTATGTGTAGACAGACAAACCACAAGCAAAAGTACCACAAGAAAGAAGGAGATTCTGGTGGTGAGGCACTGGCCCAGGTTGCCCAGAGAGGTTGTGGTTGCTCCCTCCCTGGAGGTGGTCAAGGCCAGGTTGGACGAGATCTTGAGTGACCTGTACTAGTGGGAGGTGTCCCTGCCTATGGCAGGGGGTTGGAACTAGATGATCCTTGAGCTTCCTTCCAACCTTACCATTCTATGATTCTTAACGACCAATTCATAAGTTGCCTTCTTTATAGATCATGAGCAAGAGTTCCCTACAAAAAATTAAAGAAACTCAAGGCCCTCAAAATGCATAGGAAGAAAATTGCATCTCATCAAGCAATAAACTTGTGTTTAAGTGATGAAAACAATGAATCCATTAGGGAGGCTGTTCCCAGGATTAATAATGGAGTTGGTGACTGTGAATGCAGCATACAGAAATATTCCTATTCTAGGTGGAAGAAAACGGTATCAACATCTAAGCAGCAGGCAAATGAGAGTTAACTGGACAAAGAGAGAGAGGAAAGGCACATGCTAATAATAAAGGAACCACAGAAATTTCACTCCCCAAATGAAAACTTTCAGAATAGAATGTGATGGTGAGCACTGCAATTGGAATCTGCAGTATAGAGTAGATTAACCCATAGAAGCTGTGAGTGCCAACTTGTCCTTTTCTATTTGCTTGAATAGTCTCTGCAAGTCTCTGTAAGGGCTTAGTGCAGGGACTAAGCTGCCTGCTCCCGTGATGGTTTGGGAGTTCTCTGCTCCCCCCACTTTGTAAAATGACCCAGACTAGAACCCAGCCAGCTGGAAGTTAAGGGCTGAAGCTCTATTTACAGCTCAGCACAATGGACAGGCAGAGATAGACACAACAGACAGGAATAGTTACAGACATAGACAAGTTAAAGGGAATACAGAAACACAACTCCCCTCCTAGAAATCAGAAACCCCAGGAGGGGCTCCCAACCACCCTTCCACCTTCTCTCCACCCCTATACCTTACCCAAAGTTTACCTTACACACAAGGTGAATTTGGAGGATCGGCCAGGGGAGTTAGAAGGAAAGTGGTTAGTGAAGATTAATGAGCAAAGAGGAGCTAGAAGATAAACTACCCGTGATGCTGTGCCCCAGAGAGAGACAGACAGAGACTGACTTAACTAAGGTTTTGAATTCTTTTACCCAAACATCTCAGCAAACCTATGAGTGAACTAGACATCACCATTGTTTTCCTTTCACAGCCTATAGTGTAATTTTCTCTATTAAAATATTCCAATTACCCTCAAACCAGCACATCCCCCAACACAAGGGTGAGGAGAGGAATAACACACACAGCTCAGGGGTGAGAAAAACAGCTGAGAGTTTAATAGAACATGAGATATTATTATCACAATGCATAATTACCTTAGCTAATAATCTAATTAATCTAACAATACAGTGCACGATTACCTTAGCTTAGCCTGTTTGCAGAAGCAATGTAGTGAAATACAGGGAAAAAAACAGCATAAACCAGAAACCCAAACCAGTGAGGCTATCTCACACCCATCTGTCTCAACACCATGCTTGAAGAAAAGTACCAGCACCCAAGAACCAGAACCCAGAGGCAGCAAGCAGAACAGGAAGCCTCCCATGTCATAATCCAAGCTTTGAGCCCTTTGCTCCACCCAACACTTCCATTTGTGAATAGCTACAGCATGGTATGGATAACAGCAACAGTTTCAACTCCATCCATGACATCCATCTATATGCTTTCCAATAAACCATGAGCTTACAAGTTTTGTCTTAACACTGTACAAAGAGCAACGTTACCAAGTTTTTTAATGTTTTCAACTACTCAATCTCAGATAACATCTACAAAGTTATTTTCAGAGAGATGCATGAAATACCATTTTTACCTTACAAAATCACAGAACTATTGAGGCTACAATAGACCTCTGAGATCATCCAGTACAGACTATGACCTAACACCACCACATCAACCAGACCAATGCACTAAGTGCCACATCCAAACTTTCCTTAAACATCTCTGGGGACGTCGACTCCACAACCTCCCTGAGCAGCCCATCCCAGTGTCAAATTCCTCTTTCCATCAGGAACTGATTCCTAACATCCAATCTAAGACTCCCCTGGTACAGCTTCAGGCCATGCCCTCTTGTTCTGGCACAAGTTGCCTGGGAGCAGATTCTCACTCCCACCTTACAACAGCTTCCCTCAGTATTGATGAATATTGCCTTCACTAAGCAGGGTTTCCTAACCTGCTCAAAACTGCAACCACACCAAAAAAACCTTCTTTTACTATGGTTATTCACATCAGTAACTACCTATCACATGTGGAAGTCAGACCTCATTCTCTAGGTATTTAGTAGGACATGTGCATTGAATACAAACATTTGTAGTGGAAGGGGTAATTAATTAATGCGAGATGATATTTTCAACATTTAATATTGTTTATGACTATTCACTATTCAGAACTCTCACCACCACCATCACTCATTTTAATAATAATTGGTTCTTTGCATCAGTCATGGAAACTTTATACAGGTTATCACAGGCTCTGGCAATAACCAGTGATAATAGATAGCATTAACTGAACTTGTTTGAACTGACAGAGAATGTTGCTGCAGGCAGTGCACAGCTTGCAGTCAATACTCCACCTGTCCACTAGAGGGACTCAGGGAGCACCTTTCTGCTTATGGCAGAAGGCACTGATGAGTCACAAGAGGCTTGAAGTATTCACTCACAAAATATCATTTGGCAGCACCCAAAGCATGTGGAGGGATTGCTGTGGGTGGTCTCAAAGCCGTTAGAGGCTTTGGAGTTTCCCAGGCTCTTTTCTCAGGCATCTGGAGTCTGGCACAGGCTCTGACCTGGTTCCTCTTGACACCCAATTCAGCAACAGCAGCCTTGCAGAGGGGCAGGCAGGATGCAATGCCATGTGGAGGCTTGGCACAATGTCAGGCTGGCTGTGCAGACTGAGCACCTGCAGGCATTTAGAGCCTGTGCCTGGTAAGCTCTTCGAAGTCAGTTTCCAGGAAGTTCAGAATACAAGGCAGCAGGAGCAAGAATAGAGAACACGGATACAGGGGCACAGCACACACTGTGCTCCCTGCTCATCTCCTTTTATCCATCCAGCCCAAGACTAATGTGGCTTTAGACACAGAATAGCCAATCAGAATGGCAGTTAGTCAAGCTTGGCCATATTAGGTGAAGCCATAGGCTTCCTTTACCCAAATCTGGGCAGAGTACAGCCTTGCACAAGGCAAGCTGTGTACCTTGTTTACCACAGGGTTCAAAACAAGTCTGGGCAAGCCACAGTCCCCAGACTCAGTGGCTCCAGGTTCTTTTGTCTTCTTCCCCGCCGATGCTTCTCCCCAAAACAGAAGGAGGGAGAGCAGAAAAACATCCCTGGGCAAACCAGGAAGTGGATAAGCCTATTTTGGCCTGCTTAGGCCTACCACAACAACATTAGAAGGTGTTTTGTTTTGGTTTTGTTTTTTTTTTCTGAAGGCATCAAGTCTTAATGGCATTTAATGTTCAAGCAAGCCCACCACTCAGAGCTCACCATTAAAGCACCTTCTAAATCACTTTCAAGCGCCTGACCTGTCCTGATGAAGACAGCAAATGGTAAAAAAGTTAATTTCTTTGAAAAGAAAACTTAGTGGATCTAAACACTGCTATTGTCACCATTGCATCTCAAACCCCAATATGTGTCTGCTCTACTAAAATACCACACTCATCAGGCTACTAATGTAAACACAAAATGACAAAGCTACCACTAGAGCTGAAGGAAAAGTAGTGATTGATAATTCTTATGTAGGTTTTCACAGAATCACAGAATGTCAGGGGTTGGAAGGGACTTTCAAAGATCATCCAGTCTAACCTCCTTGCCAAGGCAGGATCACCCAGGGTAGTCCACACAGGAATGCATCCAGGAGGGTTTGGAAAATCTCCAGAAAAGGAGACTCCACAACCTCTCTGGGCAGCTTGCTCCAGGGCTCTGCCACCCTCACTCTAAAGAAGTTTCTCCTCATGTTGAGCTGAAACCTTCTCTGTTCCAGTTTATATCCATTGGTCCTTGGCTTATTGCTGCTGACCACCAAAAAGAGCTTGGCCCCCTCCACTTGACACCCAGCCCTCAGCTTTTGATAGACATTGCTCAGATCCCCTCTCAGCCTTCTCTTCTCCAGACTAAACAGCCCCAGGGCTCTCAGGCTCTCTCCACAGGGGAGATGCTCAAGTTCCCCACTCATCCTTGTAACTCTCCACTGGACCCTTTCCAGCAGGTCTCTGTCTCTCCTGAACTGGGGAGCCCACAACTGGACACAATATTGCAGGTGTGGTCTCAACAGGGCAGAGTAGAGGGGCAGAGGAACCTCCCTAGCCCTGCTGGCCACACTTTTCTTGCTGCACCCCAGGATGCCACTGTCCCTCCTGCCCACAAGGGCACATTGGTGGCCCATGCAGAACTTGCTGCCCACCAAATCATCCTTGTGGCTCTCTGTTGGACTCTCTCCAGCAGGTGCCTGGCCACAGTATTTCAGGTGTGGTCTTACCAGGGCAGAGTTTGTTTGTTTGTTTGTTTGTAAGAACAAAAGAAAATCAGGCTTTGCTTTATGCTCAGTGGTCAATAATTGCACCCTTTTACCTAGAGGGAGCACAACAAAGCAAAAACCCTCTGAAAGGAAAGCATCTGCTGAATGCTGCTTTCATCTCTCCTTGCAGAAGGCACAAAGGAGCTACTTGATGCCATTCTCTCCTGGGAATAGAAGCAGCAAAATGCTGTCTGGGTATACTAACTTGCAAAACATATTAGAAGGAGGATTGCTCACAATCAGAAGAGTGCACATTGTTACATCAGATTATTTCAGTTAGCACCTCTTTTTCTTGTCTTTTTTTTTTTTTTTTTTAAGACCTTAAGAGAGAGTCATGCAGGTGCTGCTGTCAATATTTGCAGCAGCAGAGCTGGAGGAGAATTTCAGTCAGCTTACCTGTAGCTTTCCATAGAAGCTAGAAGCTATCTTTTCATACACAGCCAAAATCTATTTACTGCCTTGGACACAGTTCCCCAGAGTGTCCTGCTGAAACGCGAAAGTTCATCCTGTGAAGTCTATTTTCTCCCAAGGTGTTTGTCAGATGATTAAGCCCTTATTCATCAGGTATCCTATTTCCCTTCCATGGAATGACTTAGATCAATGAGCCACTACTGCATTCAATCTTCCTGTCCAAAACACACTCCTCTTTACTCTGCCCTTTCAAGTTCTTGCATCTTCTTCTTTTCACTGTTAGATACACAATCAAAAAATGGTTAACCTCCTCCTTCTAAAGCACTGTGCCTTCTTCATTATTAGTATCACAGAAATAACCACATTGGAAAAGACCTCTGAGATCATCGAGTCCAACCTATCACCTAACACCTTCTAATTAAGTACAACATGACACTAAGTGCCTCATGTAGCCTCCTTGTAAACAGCTCCAGGGATGGGGAATCCACCACCTCCCTGGGCAGCCCATTCCAATGCCAATCACTCTTGCTGGGAAGAACTTCTTCCTAACACCCAGCCTGAAGCTGCCCTGGTACAGCTTGAGGCTGTGTCCTCTTCTTCTGTCCCTGGGTGCCTGACAGCAGAGCCCAACCCCACCTGGCTACAACCTCCCTT
>VWZE01008820.1:0-20112 GCA_013396675.1 Eubucco bourcierii
CAAGCCATGCCATGGGTCAGCAGCAAGCCATGCCATGCCCAGCAGCAAGCCATGCCATGGAACAGCAGCAAGCCATGCCATGGGTCAGCAGCAAGCCATGCCATGGAACAGATTCTGAATGTCCTCTTCCTACCTCCTGTCTGCCTTCTCTTTCTTTCTCTCCCATTTTGTCCCAAGAGTGCCCTTAGCATTCCAGTCTCTGTTGGAGTGTCTGGACAGCAGGACAAGGCAACACAGAGTTGGTATCAAGCTGACTCAAACCCTTGGATTTGCAGAACGCAGGACAGTTTACACAAAATTGCTCTTTCACAAACCCTGATCTCTGCTCACAGAAATGTGTTGCTGCAACTTCATTGAATCATAGAATGGTAAGGTTGGAAGGGACCTCAAGGATCATCTAGTTCCAGCTTCCTGTTCTGAGGAAATTTCCAGTGTTAGTTTGTTGCTTGGTTGGTTTGGTGCCGTTTGGTTTCGTTTGGTTTTGTTTGGTTTTTAATGTGTCTGGGATCTTTTGGATGAAAAGAAACAGCTTCAGATGTTTACTAACAAAAGCTGTGGGAACTTCAAGCCATGTTTGGCTCTGGTTTCCAACAAAGATGAAGCACACAATCCATTTGTAGGCACTGCTGAGCCGGCGGCGTTGCAGATCTGGCAGAAATGAAGGGAAAAGGCTCCCTGGGGATGCAATTGCAGCTTTCTGCGTGCTCAGAACCCAGCATGGCATGACTCAGTTACCAGAGGTCACTGCTTCTGAAGGGCCCAGACGATGCAGGTGGAACACACACTGCCAGGAGTGTTTGTCAGTTAACAGCAAACTCTAGAAAAGGGCAAATATTCTCCCTGGACTCCTGCAACATTTCATTCACCATTTATAACTGGAATCTGATCGCAGCTTGAGTAGCAAAGCTGCTGGAGGGGTTAAAACCAGTTGCTTGGACAAGCCAACACTCAATAAATGAACATTAATATGTCATTAATAAGCTACCTTATGGCCTTCCTGGTGTATGATAAAAGAGGTGAGAGGAACTTGATGTCTTATCTTTGGAGCAGTCCAGATGCAAACTTTTTTTGATCACAGCTTAAGAATGAAGACAAAAGCATCCTCTCAAGCATCCATGATGTTGTAGTCACCTTTTGTTTTGCTGGCAGACTGCAGTGGTTTCAGTCAGGACCCTTGATGTTCCTTGCCATGAAAGGCAGAGAGGGGAGCCAAGCTGCACTGCTAGGCTGGGGCCATTGGGGTCCAGCTGAGACAAAGGAGTGCTCATTCCCATCTGTGCCCCCAGGCTGAGTACCACTCAAAGCGCAGCCTCAGGAGCCTTTGACAGAGAGCTAAGTTTGGCCAGCAGGGACACATCATTTTTATGACATTTCACATCTAAGAGGTGTCCCAGGTTCTCCACTGGTGATGTACCACACAGTTACAAGTGAGACCATTCAGCTCACACCTGCTTGGCCAGGCTGCTTCCCACCAGAGCCTGCCTGCAGCCTGGCTGCATGCTGCCGTTAGTGAGTTTTAATGCTGCAACTCTTCTGTTCCCAAGCTCTGATGGCCTCATCTATAACAGGATAAGGACCTGTCAGGGCAGGTGCTGGCATATATTGCTCATCATGAAAGCACACAGACTAGATCATAGAATCATAGAATGGCAAGGTTGGAAGGGACCTCGAAGGTCATCTAGTTCCAACACCTCCCACTGGAACAGGTTTCTCAGGGCTTCATCCAGCCTGGTCCTCAACACCTCCAGGGAGGTTGTGGAGCACAGAATCACCTAACAGGATCAAAGATCACATTCTGTGCTCCTGTGCTCCACAACCTCCCTGGGCAACCTGTGCCAGTCTCTCACCACCCTCACTGCAAACAACTTCCTCCTAACATCCACTTTCAATCTCCCCTCTGCCCCTTCAAACCCATTCCCCTTGTCCTGCCATTCCAAGCCCTTGGCAATAGTCCCTCCCCAGCCTTCCTGGAGCCCCCTTCAGATCCTGCAAGGCCTCTCCAAGGTCTCCTGGAAGCTTTCTCTTCTCTAGGCTGCAGAGCCCCAACTCTCTCAGCCTGTCCTCAAAACAGAGCTGCTGCAGCCCTCTGCATTTTTGTCTCCATCACTAAGCACACTTTGGATGTAGCTGAATTCATACGTCCTTAAGACTTTCCCATTCCTCACAACATCCTGACAACATTCTCAGACCATGTCTGTATCTCTGTCTCAGAAAATTCCTGTGCTCTGTTTGAGTGCCTTCTGTGGAAGCCCTCAGGGTAAGATGTAAAGGGGAGCAGTTTCCTAGTGGTGCATGAGCATCCTCAGTCCTGCAAACCATTCTAAGATTCAGCTCACTGTGAGATGCTGAACCTCCTGCAGGCCTGCATGTTTTACCTGTTCCTTGTGATACACCTGGGGGCACAGCAACACTTCTGCTTTCCCTTGGTATTTCTATGGTTCAACAGAACATAACATCTTTCATGGTTTGGTTTTTTTAATGCACATACCTGCAAGGGAGGTCACATTTTGTTCCAGGCATGAACGTAGAAGAGGCTTTAACTCTTAGTTTCTTGTTTAACAGAGGTGCTCCACACCTGCCTGCGGTGGCAGAGTGCTGCCTGAGAGCTGGGTATGTCAGTTACATCAGCAGTAAAACAAAGCAGCAAACAAAGAGCCTCTCTGAGCTCCTCTGGTGAGAAGCAGGCTCCACGAGGGAGCTGTGTTACCATCGGCACTACCAGCTGGGCTGTGCAGAGCCTGCAGCAATCACTTCCTTCCTCGCTTGGCTTTCAGAAGAGAGAAGCTGAGGCTGTTTAAAATGCCAGTGCTGTGCAGAGGACATGCCTGCATTCTTGCTTGTCTAGAGGCCACGTTTCTCACGTTAAAAGGGAGGAGACAAGATGCCAAATGATCCTGTCCAGGCAGCGGATTCTGTGGGGCAGCAGTGCAGTGCTCACCGCCTTCTGCTGTCTTCAGATTTGCATCCCTCTGCCCTCCTCAGCTGCACAGAAGACCCTTCCTGTAACTTTGCTCTTTGCAGAAGTCACAACTGATAAAGCCACTTAGAAAGCAGCTGCCTCTTGGCTCCCCAAAGCATATTATGGTGATCTGAAAGCTTATTTTACTATACGCATTACACAGAGCAGGTTGTTGGGGGCGGTTTATTTGCTACTCTCTTTTTGTTCTTAGTAAAACCCCTCCCTTCTCTGGACCAAATGTAAGAAGCTGATGGAGAACAGCTGCTGCTCTGCCTGCTGGAGTTTTATAACATGTTCTCAAAGCCTCTGAGCACAGCTGGGCAGCAGGCACTCGGCACAGCCTCCTACCAGCAGCGCTTTGCTCTGCAGGGGGAAGGTGATCAGCTGAGGGGAATTCTGCTCAGGCGGGACAGAGGCTGCAGGGAAAGGCTTCCGTGCAGGATTTGTGTCTTCAGCACATCTAAGGTTCAACCAGAGGTTGATGCTCACGTTTCAGATGGGAGATGTGAAGCAGGAGTGAACTCAGCTTACAGGAGGGCATTTCCCTTACCTTTAGCAGTGAAGCTTTGACAACTTTTCTCTGTGAAGTCTCTCTTTAAGATGCGTTTGGGGGAGTCCAGAGAGCACTGCCAGGCTATTACTGTGTAAACATGGAGGTATTGTCTGCTGACCCCCAGACACTGAGTGCTCAGTGAAGGCTGTCAGTTGGCAGAGGCATTCATCTTGGTTTATGTGCCTACCTGTGCTCTGTGGCTTCCTGCTACGTGCAAGTGTACCTCCAGAGTGGCTAACAGGGATGTGCCAGGCTGGCTGCTGGCAATATGGCACAGCAGAGAGATGTGTTCAATACCTGCTGAAGCAGGATGGCAGCTGTGCTTTGCCTAAGGGCTGTCCTTTGCTGGCAGCTGCTGAAGCCAATGCCAAGAGAAGCAGTGAGGCTTGCCCAGAGGTGGCAGGCTCCTGGAGCCAGCTGTGCTTCCCAGTCAGCACCACCCGAAGGCACAGGAGCACAGTTCTGTGAGTGCTGACAACTTGCTGGACCTGAAGCTGTGCAGTCTCTTCAGCTGGGAAATAAATGTACTCCAGGGGTCCATTGCATTGACAAATGCATTTAACAACTGTGAACAAGAAAATGATAAATCCACCCCCATGCTGCTGCTGCTGCTCTGCTGCAAATGTTGTGTGACAAGGCTGCGGAGTGACATCAGCAGGGATGTGATTCCTCTGCCACTTTTTCCAAGGTGGTGGACAGGAGAGGAAAGTTTGCCTCATCCCAGCTGGTGTTGGGACATCTGGTTTGCACAGAGATCAAAACAGCTGCTATCAGATGTCTGTTCAGCAAGCTGCATGCTGCTGGTTTGTTCCCAGCTGATCATCAACCGAATCAAAGTGTCTGCAGTCGCCCTGAGGGCACCGGCTGGAATGGCAGTTGCAGCACATGCAACTCTTGCCAAATGCCAGAAGGGCACAGCCTGTTCAGGCTACACCTCTAGGTGCTGGAGCCCTGTCACTAGTGGAGCCCCACAGGGACCACTGTTGGGACCAATTCTGTTCAATATATTCATCAATGAGCTGGCTGAGGGCACAGAGGGCACTGCCAGCAAGTTTCTGATGGCACCAAGCTGGGTGCAGTGGCTGCCACAGCAGAGGCTGTGCTGCCATTCAGCAGACTGGCACAGGCTGCAGGGGTGGGCAGGGAGAAGGGGAATGGAATTCAGCAAGGGCAAGGGGAAAGGCTGGCACCTGGGAAAGAACAACCCCAGGGAGCAGCACAGGTTGGGGACTGAGCTGTTGGAAGGCAGCAAATGGGAAAAGGATTTGGGGGTCCTGGTGGGTGGGAGGGTGCCCATGAGCCAGCAATGTGCTCTGGTGGGCAGGAGGGGCAATGCCAGCATGGGGTGGGTTAGAAGGGCTGTGGTGAAGGGAATGGAACAGCTCTGTTAGGAGGAGAGCCTGAGGGAGCTGGGACTGTGCTGCTGGGAGAGGAGGAGACTGAGAGGGGACCTCAGCATTGGGGATAAAGATGTAAAGGAGAGTGGCAGGAGGCTGGAGCCAGGCTCTGCTGGGTGATGCCCAGTGCCAGCACAAGGGGCAATGGTGGGAGCTGAGCCAGAGGAGGTTGCATGGAAATATGAGGAGGAATTTTTTCCCTGCAAGGATGACATAAGCCTGGAAGAGGCTGCCCAGGGGAGTTGTGAAGTCTCCCTCTGTGGAGCTCTTGCAGAGCTGCCTGGATGTGTTCTGTGTGATCTGCTCTGGGTGATGCTGCTCTGGCAGGGGTTGGACTGGGTGAGCTGTGGAGGTCCCTTCCAGCCCCTGACACTCTGTGAGTCTGTGGTGCTGTGGTTCAAACTGATCAGTCAGCTCCATGCTGCAAGGTGGCAGATGTAGTCCATTGCTCTCAGTCTCTGGGAGACAGAACTCCTCCACCTGTTACAAGGTAGTACCTCAGGAAACCACTATGTGTCTTTTTTAAGAGATACATAGATAAATGGTTTCAGTTTGAGTTACTTTGATTCATCAATCTCCTTTTTGTTTTTTTTCTTTTTCCTTTTTTCTGTCACTTTGCAGAAATTGAAAATTCTATTTCCAGTTCCTGCCACATAAGCTTATTGCTAAGGAGTCTGCAGCATGGCAGGGAAGTGTAGGGAAAGCTAAAATAACATACAAAACCCCCACATTTCAGTCTTTTGGGCCATATCTGAGGCATATTGACTTGAATGAGACTCACTTGTGATCAAAATCTAAAATCTGGTGAGTGATCCAGTTCACAGAATCATAGAATCAGTCAGGGCTGGAAGGGACCACCAGAACCATCCAGTTCCAACCCCCCTGCCATGCCCAGGGACACCTCACACTAGATCAGGCTGCCCACAGCCTCATCCAGCCTGGCCTTAAACACCTCCAGGGATGAGGCTTCCACCACCTCCCTGCACAACCCCTGCCAGGCTCTCACCACCCTCATGCTGAGGTTGCTGGAATGCACTTTGACTTCAAAAGAAAAACTAAAAATTATAGGCATTGATGTCCCTGTGCCTTAAGATGCTGGAAAAACAATGCTAGGCAATGGCAGCTGTCCAGCTTGTCCCACCACATCACTAATCTCCTAAGAAGCAGGAGCAAACCTGTCTGGGGCAAGTTCAGAGATGCAATTGCTTATTGCTGTAAATGATTAGGGGGGGTAAATCAGAAATAAGCAGAGGTGAAAAGTAGTAGAATGTAAAGCAAACAGTGGACAGAGCAGGAGGGGAATTATGAAGCACTTAACAAATTAAAGAGAGAAACCAAATACCACTTGGATAATACATGCCAGAGATGGGATACCAGCAATACCCTCTGCCCTTGCCCAGCTCTCAGCACTCTGCTGAGCACCAGGTAAGCAAAGCCTTGCAGCTATCTGAAGAGGAGCTGCTCCCTGTTCCTGCAAAGCAACAGCAGCAAGAACCAAACTGGGGAGGCCTATCAAAGCAGCCTCAGCTCATAGAATCACAGAACCATAGAATCACGCAGGCTAGGAGAGACCTCCAAGCTCACCCAGCCCTACCCAATCACCCAGACCATGGCACTAAGTGCCCCAGCCAGGCTGTTCTTCAACACCCCCAGGGATGGGCACTCCACCACCTCCCTGGGCAGCCCATTCCAATGCCAATCACTCTCTCTGCCAACAACTTCCTCCTAACATCCAGCCTGAACCTGCCCTGGCACAGCTTGAGGCTGTGGCCTCTGCTTCTGTCCCTGGCTGCCTGGCAGCAGAGCCCAACCCCAGCTGCCCACAACCTCCCTTCAGGGAGCTGCAGAGAGCAATGAGCTCTGCCCTCAGCCTCCTCTTCTGCAGGCTGCACACCCCCAGCTCCCTCAGCCTCTCCTCCCAGGGCTGTGCTCCAGGCCCCTCCCCAGCCTTGCTGCCCTTCTCTGGGCACCTTCCAGCACCTCAACATCTCTCTTGAATGGAGAGGCCCAGACCTGGACCCAGCACTCAAGGTGTGGCCTGAGCAGTGCTGAGCACAGGGCCACAAGAACCTCCCTGCTCCTGCTGCCCACACTGCTCCTGCTCCAGGCCAGGATGCCATTGGCTCTGCTGCCCACCTGGGCACACTGCTACCTCATCTTCAGCTGCCAACCAGCACCCCCAGGTCCCTTTCTGCCTGGCTGCTCTCAGCCCCTCTGTCCCCAGCCTGTAGCACTGCTTGGGGTTGTTGTGGCCAAAGCGTAGAACTTAGCCTTGTTAGATCTCATCCCCTTGGCCTCTGACCGCCCCTCCAGCCTGTCACACTCACACTTACTGCAGCATGAGTCAGAATTGCCTCCAGTCAGAAGGCTCCTATGGATTTAGTGAGAGTGGCAGCACTGTACCAGGGTACCCCAGTACACACAGGGATGTGTACCAGTGCCATGTTTTTGACAGATTGTACCTTGGAGCAGTCAGTTGGGGCTGACAGGCAGACAGGTCTCTGTCTTTCATCTTGCAATGTAACTAAGAGCTAACAGTGTCTTGTACTTGTGTGTGGCAAAGGCTCAGATGTGTTCCAGGGCTCTGCGTGGTGCAGTTGTACCTCTGGGCAGCCCAACTTGGCTGTAAGCATCCCACAGGCAACCTGCAGACCTCTGCTTCCTTATTTGCTGACTGACTTAATCTGTTTTTCCTTTTAAACTTATACTTGATCTGATTTTTCTGCACTTCTTTCACCATCAAATAAAGATAGTGGTTTGTGTCTCTGCCCAAAGCCTTTCAGCTAGCAAAGCAATCACAAACTCTGCCTTTGTCTGCCAGGGCTCTGACGCACTGTGCAGCAAGGTGCAGCTGCTCCAGGAGTGGCAGGGGTCAGAGAAAGTGCATGTGTAGAGACTGTGCTTATCTCCTTCAGTGCAGGTAAAAGCAGCAGAATGCATGCACAATTAAATACATCTTCCTCTGAAGGGAAGGGAATCTCATGCTTTGTGGAGATGCTAGAATAAGAATTCCACCTTCCACAAAGGCTGGAGAAGCATTCCAGTGATAATTCCCAGTGAAGCCAGTGCTAAGCCAGTCTGCATTGCCTCAGCAGTAGGCAAGAGGCAGAGCAAGGCAGAGGGCAGCTCTGGGTACAGCTGGGCAGCAACGGGGCAAGCTGTCTGTGCTGGGGAGGAGGGTGCTGAGGCACGGCTGCAGCTCAGAGCTCTCACTGAGCTTCACCACAAAAGGGGGCCCTTGGATTTCCCCATGGCCTTTCCTCTGACTACAGCTCCTTTTGTAGCTCCTCTTCCACACTGGGCATCTCTAAGACACGCTGGGCTGCTGCCAGGACTCAGACAGCGTCTCATAAGCTGCATGAGGTTTGTATGCTGAGCTTCTTGGTTGTGTCAGAAATACCAGGGACAAGTCATTGCTGACCTCTCCTGAGTCTCTGCAGTGGCACAGGCTTAACCCGAGCCAAAGGGCAAGGCTCAAAGCTGGCTGACAGCTCGTCACTCTGTGCCAATGCCTTTGACCAGCTGTGGTGCCACCACCTTCCTGCTGCCGTTTGGAGGGGAGGCAGGCTGGAGCTGTCAGTTTGGTCTGTCCCTCAGTGTACTGAACTGCTCTGTGTAGTCCCTGCCCCTAAGCACAGTGAATCATTTCAGGATGTCACTGTGTGCTCTGCAGCCAGAGCTGGCATCACGGAGAGGAGTGGAGGTCTAATGGCAAAAGCAGAGCTTCATCACAGCTACTGCCAGGGCATCTGGAGAGCTTCCACTTGCCTGGTTTTCACTGTCAGGAAGGATAGATATGGAGAAGCGTTTGCCAAGGAACTCTTTGGTTTCATGAACCTATTCTGACTTTGAGACTTTCAGGAGCTTATGCAGAGGCAAGTAATGAAGGGAACAGGTTTTAGAATCAGTTGTCCACCTTAGAGATGAGTTTTGGAGTTTACAGGCCCAGCACATACAAAGATTTGCCAAAGGCAGTTGAGGTCATTGTGGGAGGCATCTCACCACCAAGGACTGCCTCCACCAGAGGGAAAGCAGAGCCTGGGCACAGCACTGTAGCTTGAAACACTCTACTGGCTGATGGGAAAAGGCTCTCAATGCTTTTACATCTAAAATCCACAACACTCAGCCCAAGGGGTAGCAGCAGCTTTTAACTAAGCACTCCAAGTTTTGTCTCTCACATTACTCCAAGAAAAGGGTTTGGGCACTGCTTAGCTCAGGCTGCAGTGCAGCCTGTCGAAGGGAGGGCATCTCCTCAGTGTTCAGAGACGTTGAAGCTGTGTGTCTGTATGTGCCTGGGTGTTCTTACCTTCTCCTCTGAGACACTGAGCAAGCAAATAACAGCAGCACTCTAGTTCTCTGGTCCTGCCCAAGCATCAGATCTGCCATCAGCACACAGGTTAGGAGAGCACAGGTCAGGGTTAAGTTTTGTGGCTGATAAAGCCATCACTGAGCCTTACCATAAAGGTGGAGACACCAGATGACAGTGGGGACAGGGGACGAGGCAGGGCAGGGTTTTACTGCTAACCACCCTGTGATTGCCAGGAGGCTTCCCTGGTTGCTGTGCATACAGTGGTGTCAGCTGTGTGGTGTCACACATCAGTGGAAGCATGGCCAAACCCTGTTTCCAAGGCATGTAGCTATTTCATTGCAGGCTAGGGTATTAGTTCTTAAAACCATTTTGTTCAGAGGGTACATGACCATGCCCGGTGCCTGCCCAGCATGGTAGCCTGGCACAGATCTGATGACATCGGTTCCCTGCCCACGCTGCGGATGAATGGCACAATGAAGGTCAGCTTAAGCAGGCAGCCAGAGGGATTCACCAGCTGGATTAGCAACACAGAGAAAATCCATGAGGCTCCCCATGAGCTGCCACAGGCTTTTGTTTTGCGTGGAGCTGAGAGTGCATCTTTCCTAAAGACCACAGGCAACAATGCACACTGCGTGAGGGAGGAGGAGCAGCTGGAGGCACAGCCCTAGCACTGCCACCAGTCAGCAGTCACCAGCCCTCAGCACATCCTGCTCACAGTATTTTCTTCTCCTTGGAGGCTGGGGGAAGCGCTGGGGGCTTCAGGAAGGAGTTTGCACTGTGTGCAAGGTGCAAGTTGCAAGTGAAGCACTCTGCCAGTGACAGGCAGTTTCAGCCTCACTTGGAGGTTGCACCTGTGCTTCTCCTCCCTTGAAATCTGGAGTCTCTGCTGGGCTGAGTTCAGTCAAGCCTGGAAGAAGAGCAGGCTTGATAGCAGCTGGGTTTCATGAAGAAGGTTTCCTGGGCAGAGAGGGGAGACACTTACTAATGCCTCTGCTAGCCAAAATGCTCCATCATGAGGCAAACCACACTGGACATCAGCTGAGATAAAGTCTAATCCACGGATCCTGTTCTCTAAGGGAGTGAGTGGAGAAACTCTGCACCCTGTGTGCTCATCCCTCACTCACTGAAAGGGCGGCCAGCCCCACAGCACAGAAAGGAGCAGAGGAAGCAGAAGAGAAGG
The DNA here is from genome assembly GCA_013396675.1 of Eubucco bourcierii. Classification (NCBI taxonomy): domain Eukaryota; kingdom Metazoa; phylum Chordata; class Aves; order Piciformes; family Ramphastidae; genus Eubucco; species Eubucco bourcierii. The sequence continues at coordinate 10,399 of VWZE01008820.1, forward strand.
GAAAAGGTAACACACAGAGGGCATCCAGGGGCAATGGGGGAGTTCTAGACACACTTTGCACCATAGGGGAAACAATGGGAGCAAGACCTTTGGCTTTGGAGCTCACAGGCTCCAGCTCTGATAGAGATTAACTCAGCAGACAAAGGTTGTGTTCACTACCTCACAAGGTAGGTGAGTGGTGAGAAGTGGATGAGGGCTGATTGCCAGAGATAACACCAAAGGCACTGGAGCAACTGATAAGGTCACTTCATAACCAGGACTTCAGATGAGACTTTTTCTTCACCTGGGGCCAAAAAGCAGAGGGGAAACCAGAGCACATTTCAGAAAAAGTTCTCTGATATTTGCATGCGGCTGTAGAAGGCTTTTTACACGCCCTGGCTGCAAGGCAGGATCCTTTGCTGTGCTTGTGAGTTCAGCAAGCAAGAATTACTCCTGAGAGAAGCAGACAGAGCCTCCAGCAATGCCCTTGGCAAGTGGGAACAGAGAAACTATCTGGGGAAAGGATTAGAGTCATGGCAGGCACTTGAGCAGAGAAGGTAATGAGCACTGCAGGAAATGCAGGAGCCAGGCCAGGGGCAGCCTTCCTCTCTCATTGCAGGAACCACTGCTCAGAGAAAACTGGAGGAGAAAGCAATATGTAAAGTGCAAGGAGTCTGGAAGGGACCACAAGGAGCATCCAGTTCCAACCTCCCTGCCATGCCCAGGGACACCTCACACTAGATCAGGCTGCCCACAGCCTCATCCAGCCTGGCCTTAAACAACTCCAGGCATGAGGCTTCCACCACCTCCCTGGGCAACCCCTGCCAGGCTCTCACCACCCTCATGCTCAACAACTTCTTCCTCACATCCAGGCTGACTCTCCCCATTTCCAGCTTGGTTCCATTCCCCCCAGTCCTATCACTACATGACAGCCTGAAAGAAGAAGAGAGAAGAGAGAAGAAGAAAGAAAAAGGAAGGAAAAAAAAAAAAGAACAAAGAAGAAACAAGAAGAAGAAAGAAGAAATCAGAAGAAAGAGAAGGAGAAGGAGAAGAAGATGACAATTCTCTTTCAGCCTTTTTAGCATTATGTATTCAGCGCCCGAGGCTGAGTGAGTGATGGGCAGTAGTAATTCCCGGTGTTGGAAGCAGTGCTACCTGTACTTAGCTATCAGATAACAGCAGTACTCTTTATGGAGATGCATTCCTGACAATTCTATCTGACATCCAGCTCTAGAAATAATGCAGTTTGTTTCATGAAAAAAGGCTCCTCTGGTGGAAAAAATCTGCTCCTTGCACCTAGCTGATGAGGCAAACACCAAGGTGTGAGAGAACAGCTGAGAAACTGAGGTGCACTGTAGTGAAGTGTTTATAGAGATCCTAAATCCCTGGCAGGTAGCCAGGATGCTCAGGGTTTTCAGGGGATCATTTCTGGATATCAGGCAGTTGTATTTTAGGATTTAGAGTTTTTATGTCATTATAGAGACAAGTTTTCTTCTCGTCTAAGTAATGCTCTCACCTTCAGCAAGCTCTGCCTTTTAGCAGCCTTGTGCCTTGTTTCTGGTGAAAAAACTGCATTTCACATGAAGGAGGTCAAGGGAATATTCAGTTGCTGATGTTGATTGGCTGCTAGCAGAGGATAAGAAGAGGAAATCCTGGATTAAGCCTCATCTTAGTCTTACTTTTCCACTTATATCCACCACAGCGTGACAAAGAATTACAGAAGGGAAAATCCACTGAACTGCAAACCTCCTCTTCTGGTCTTGAGTGCCTTACAGCAGGAAAAACTGTTACAGGCAAGTACAGCACACAGCAGTAAGTTTAAAAGGAAGAATTCCTAAAGAAGTTTTGGATCACACCTTTGAGACACCTTTACCTATGTCAGGTGTCCTCCAGGTTCTGCTGGCTGGGCGCTGTTCTGTGGCCTGCTACCTAACGCAGGAATCCATCTGCACTCTCCCTCTCACAGTCAGATGTGGCAGGGGTCAGCAGTGTCCTGCTTCCCCCCCTGGCCTTTCAACCCAAACAAAACCACAGTCTGGGGTGGGATTGAATGTGTTGGTATCAGCAGTATTTAAAACTGGGCTGAGGAAGGGGGAAGGATTCTGCTTGGCAGAGTTTGATTCTGGTTCACAGGCTCACAGGTGGCAGGGGCTGGAAGGGACCCAAAGAACTCCTCCAGTCCAACCCCCTGCCAGAGCAGGACCAGACAATCCAGCTCAGGGCACACAGAATGGAGCCTTTGCAGGCCAGTCTGGGCAGCCTGTGCCAGGACTCTGGGACCCTTCCAGGCAAGAAGTTGCCCTTGTGTTGAACTGGAACCTCCTGTGCTGCAGCTTCCATCCATTGCTCCTTGGCCTATCCCAGGCAGCAGTGAGCAGAGCCTGTCCCCCCCTCCTGACCCCCAGCCCTCAGAGAGTTATAAACATTGATTAAATCCCATCTCAGTCTTCTCTTCTCCAGACTAAGCAGTCCCAGGTCCCTCAGCCTCTCCTCATCATAGACTCATAGAATGGGTTAGGTTGGAAGGGACCTCAAAGCTCAGCCAGTTCCAACCACCCTGTGCCATAGGCAGGGACTCTTCCCACTAGAACAGGTCACTCAAGGCCTCACCCAAGGTGGTTTGTAGAGCCTCCCTCTCTGGAACTATTGCAGAGCTGCCTGGATGTGTTCTGTGTGCTCTGCTCTGGGTGATGCTGCTCTGGCGGGGGGGATGGACTGGATGAGCTTTGGGGGTCCCTTCCAGCCCCTCACACTCTGTGACTCTGTCATTCTGTGATTGAGCTGCCCTGGTATTGGACTCTCTATACATGATTATTTGATAAAGTCATGTTGATGTCACAGAGAGGTCAACAAGACAACCAGGAGAGCAGTGCTAAAGACATGGTTTCCTTTTCCCTTCATGTCACTGCAGCCATGATTCCATATTTCTTGACCTAAAAGAAATTGTTCAAATGTGAGTCTCACATTTGCTTTTAGATGAGCATTTATTGCAGCTCTCCTTAGACAGATTAATGAGTAAAGGTAGCCAGAAAAGAAAGAGTAGCAAAGGGTAGTGTGGTTGTTGGCATTGAAACTGAGCAAAACTGCTTTCACTGCTGATGGTGGAGAAATATTTTATGCTCACAAAGAAATGTTCATCCCGAAGGACAGACTTTGTCACTGCAGTTTCAAGTTTGCTACCCTGCTCAGGCACAGTGTCAGAAATAGTCTTGCCAGCTTTGCCCTGGAGTTGCTCAATACCTTCCTACTCTTTTATACTGGGGAACTGGCAGCCAGACCCTCCCCAGGGTGTCAGGTTGGAATGCACAGAATCACAGCACCACAGAATGTCAGGGGCCGGAAGGGACCTCCAAGGTTCATCCAAATCCAACCCCTGCCAGAGCATCATCACCCAGAGCAGATCACACAGAACACGTCCAGGCAGCTCTGCAAGAACTCCACAGAGGGAGACTCCACAACTCCCCTGGGCAGCCTCTTCCAGGCTTATGTCACCCTTGCAGGGAAAAAATTCCTCCTCATGTTTCCATGGAACCTCCTCTGCCTCAGCTCCCACCACTGCCCCTTGTGCTGGCACTGGGCATCACCCAGCAGAGCCTGGCTCCAGTCTCCTGCCACTCACCTGCACATCTTCATCCCCATTGCTGAGGTCCCCTCTCAGTCTCCTCCTCTCCCAGCAACACAGTCCCAGCTGCCTCAGGCTCTCCTCAGGCAGAACTGGACACAGGACTCCAGATGTGGCCTCAGCAGGGCAGAGCAGAGGGGCAGGTGAACCTCTCTTGACCCACTCACCACAGCCCTTCTAACCCACCCCAGACTGGCATTGCCCCTCCTGCCCACCAGAGCACATTGCTGGCTCATGCTCACCCTCCCACCCACCAGGACCCCCAAACCCTTTTCCCTTTTGCCTTCCAGCAGGTCATTTCCCATCCTGTACTGCATTCTGCACTTGGGTAACATGTGTGAGAACACAAGCGAGGATGAAGATGGAATTCAGGTTTGTTTTAATGAAGGAGAGGCTTCAGGCAGTGCCAGGTGATCCTGGTGCCTGTAGTTTTGGTTACAGCTCCTGGCTCTCTACCTCTGCCAGTGCTGCCTCATCCTCATTTCTTGTAAGCTGACAATTCACTCAGCTCACAAATGCAAGTTGTATTGGACTGTGTATAAGTTACTTCTTATCATTAGTTTTTTATCTCGCCCATCTCATGGGAGGCCTGCTGGGGGGAAGGGAGCATCCTGGAGGACTCGCTTCAGTGTGGGACTTGTTAGCATGAAGCCAATGCCTGACAGTGTGCTCTTGCCTGTCCTCGCCTCCCTCTGCACATGTACCTACTTAGCTCTGTCTTCTTGGCTGGCTCTCAGAGGCAGCAGTGACTCTGGACCTTTCAGGGTGGAATATGCAAGCACTTTGATCAACAAAATCTTATTAAAACAAATTTTCCCTCCATATATCTGGCTGATGAGTTGGACTTTGTTGACAGTGACATCTAACGGTCCAGGAAGTATCCAACTTGAGCAAAGATATTGCCACTGAAGGATGGCTTCAGTTTACACTGCACAAGGCCTGAGGAGCTGCTCTCCAAGCTGCTGCTGTGCCATAGCTGCCATCCTCATCAGCTGTGAGCCCTCTCTGCTGATCCTGTTTGACACCTTCGTGCTCAGTGCCATGTGAGTGGAACTGTCATGCCACAAATGGCTAACCTGCTACCAGTGCCATGTGCAAGCTTCAGCAGATGATAGAATCAAAGAATCACAGAGTCATAGAATCAGTCAGGGTTAGAAAGGACCACAAGGATCATTGGCTACTGGAATGGGCTGCCCAGGGAGGTGGTGGAGTCACCGTCCCTAGAGGTGTTCAAGGTGCGTTTGGACGTGGCACTTGGTGCCATGGTCTGGTCTTGAGGGCTGTGGGAATGGGTTGGACCTGATGATCTTTGAGGTCTCTTCCAACCTTTGTGATACTGTGACCATCCAGTCCCAACCCCCTGCCATGCCCAGGGACACCTCACACTAGATCAGGCTGCCCACAGCCTCATCCAGCCTGGCCTTAAACACCTCCAGGCATGAGGCTTCCACCACCTCCCTGGCCAACCCCTGCCAGGCTCTCACCACCCTCATGCTCAACAACTTCTTCCTAACATCCAGGCTGACTCTCCCCATTTCCATCTTGATTCCACCCCCCCCCAGTCCTATCACTCCCTGACAGCCTCCAAAGTCCCTCCCCACCTTTCTTGTAGCCCCCTTCAGATGCTGCAAGGCCACCAGAAGGTCCCCTGGGAGCCTTCTCCTCTGCAGCCTGCACAGCCCCAACTGCCTCAGTCTCTGCTCACAGCAGAGCAGCTCCAGCCCTCTGCTCATCCTCATGGCCTCCCAGAACATTAATGGCTTTCTCTGACCCCCAGCTGCTTCCTCAACCAGTGAGACAAACTCCATTTTTCATCCCATTGCTCTGTGTGAGATGGATCAGGGAGACACCTGAAAACATCTCCAAGTGAACCATGGCAGCTTCAACCATGGAAACAACCAGTCTGGGCAGTCAGCAAAGCCAGATCTATCCCAGTGACTTGTGCTTGGGTCTCTACAAGGCAGCAGAATGGGAAGGAGAGCAGGAGATGCACAGAGCAGAGACTGTGATGGATGTTCAGGAAACTCACATCTCGAATTCCAGACACTATGAATCACACTGAGCACAACAGCTCCCACAAACAGAGCAGCACTTGTCCTTCTGATTGGCTCTGCAAGCTCTGCCCCCCTCACTCCGGTGTGTCATCTTTCTGGGGTGGAATCCCAAACCTGGCTCTTCCTTGCTCTTCCATGATCAGCGCTTTGGTAAATGCTGAAAACAGGACGAAAAGTTACACCTGCAGCTGGATCACTGAGCAGAGACCCCAGACACTGCCACACAAACTGGGGGCAGTTTTGTGCTCTGCAGCTCTCCTTTTCCTTCTCTCCTGACAAGCCCTCTGCAGAATGCTGCATCTCCCAAACTGCTGCAGCTTCCCTTCTCCTTTAATGTCTGCTTGTGCCTCTCAGCTGCTGGTCAGCAGTTTGTCTTGACACAGCTCTGCAACGAAGTTCTTCAGTTTTCAGTCAGTGCTGAGAGGACCCAACCAGAGTCCTGGCTGCTATGATTTAGTTCTCTGTGGGTTTTGTGTTGCAGAGCATTTCTGTGCCTTCTCCTGCATGTGCTCAGTGTGGGCACACCCTGGGGTTGAGCTGCTACCAATTCCATCAGTTTTTCAAAAGAAAGGCACATCTGTTTGCTTCTTGGACCAGACCAAGCTGAGCATGAGTGTAACTGAAAAGAAAGAGGCTTCAAAGGGTGGTTCCCACTAGAGGGAAAAAAGAAAAAAAAGGCACTGGAGAAGGCAGAACTCCTCCTTTCTGTACCACTGCTGCAAACAACCTCCAGAACAAAGAAACTACCTCTTGGCTGCACTACAGAAGAACGAAAGCTCTTACAGTCATGCAGCTACTGGAGAGCTACACTTTCTTCACCCTGTGACTTTTCTCTGGTGGTGCCACATTCCCCAGAGCAAATGCAAAGGAGCATTACCACCTATGTACCTTCACAGCACCATCACAGCTGTGCCCTTGCAGCAGTGCCAGCATGCCCCGGGCTGTGCCTGCAGTGCAAGGCTGCACAGGCTCAGTCACTGGCTTGGGCTTGTCCAGACTGTTTGACTCCTTGGCACAAGTCTGGCCTGTGCCAGTGACAAATGGTACCTGGGCCTGATCTGGAGGACAAAGCAGGCTGAGGCCTCTTCATTTTGAAGATCTGAATAAGGACACTGAGAGGAACTGCATTTGAAGCTGTGTTGTGGGCAGAAGGCAAATTGTGTTGGTCTCACAGCCAGAGGCTGGGGCTTGGCTGTGCTGACTGCAGCAGGCTCTGGGCTTGGGCTCTGCTCTCTGAGTAGCCCTCTCCTAGGACAGGAGAGTGAAGCTAGACAGGCTCACTGATGGCAAAGCTGAAGAGATCCTCCAACCCCAGTTAGTCTCTCTTCTAGGCTATTCTTTTCCATGGGGCAGTGAAAGGAAAACTGATCCCAATACATAAAGCAGGAAACTGCAGGAGCCTGGGTGCAAGAGGCACAGAATTCCCCTGGGATATTGGGCTGCAGACAGCTGCTGATTCTCTTTATTTTTTAATGAATCTAGAAGAGTATAAAGCAACATTATAACACAACTCAAAAAGAAAAGGAAAAAATCCTGAGCGGAAGCTTCACAAAGGTGAGGCTGGAGTGCTGAATTTTGCCAAGCTAACACAGCAATGAATAATGAGCACAGCCTCTGAGGGCTGGCTATGTGCATGAGAATTCTAAAGCTTTTAAAAAGCATCACCATTGCTCGTGTCTGACACCAGACACTGAGGGGCTGGAAGTGAGCCATGACCTGGAACCAAGGAGAGGTGTGGCAGAGGGAAATGCAAGAGCAGAGCAGCATATTCATTTTCCCAAGCACACAGCCTGCTCAGCCCCTGCAGGGCAAAGGGTCCATGTATTGTGCAGTCTGTGGTGCTGCTCTGCTTTGGTCTGGCTTAGAGCAGTGGCATCTGGGAGGCCTGCTCTCACCCAGCAGCTGCCAGGGTGCTGTGCAGAGGGAAGTGTCAGGTGGTAAATCTGAGGCTGAGGATGCTCATAGACTCACTGGCCTCAGAGCCACTGAGGGTTGCTGGCCTGGCCTGGCAACAGTATCTGTTAAACGTGTCCTTTGCTTTCTGGTGAATTCTGAGATCTGCAACAAAATGAAAATGTGCTTGGCACTGCCTGCTGAAACTCGGGTCAGAGGCTGGCACCGTTCCTGGCACAAAGGTTGTTTCCCCATTTCCAAGAAGCCAGCTTGCCAAAAATGTGCTGGGCAGGGAACAGAGTAACTCTGGATGCTACAGGATCTGGTCAAGGTACCAGAAGTCTAGGGGCACCTTTCCGTGTTGGTCCCTTGAAGTGAGGTCATCAAAAGCTTCTTTTTGTGGACTTTTCTGCTATCAGGAGTCTTCGTGGGCAAATCCTTCTCTTGGAAAGCAGCAAAGGGACTGTGCTCAGCTTCCACTCCGGCAGCCACACAGAGTTTTCCCCATAGCTAAGTGCCTCTGTCCGGGATCCGTGCATCACCACGCATTAGTTACAGGCTAGAAGACCATCTCACATCTTTGATCTTCAGGCAGAATAAAAGATTTCAGACCTAAAGAGGCTGTCTGTGTAACAGGAGAGCAGGAACCAGGCTCCATACCAATGCAAAGTGAGTTAGGCTGAAGACAAGGTCCAGAGCAAGTTTAAAATGTTTAAATGACAGGAGGCTGTCATTTAACCCAGATTTCCTTCTATTTTTTTTCCAGACTATGTCTTGGCAGCAAGGAGGAGTCAAAGGGAAAAAGAAGAAAAATTGTAGTAATGAATCCATGAGGAATAACTTTTGAGGCAGTGGGGATCTGAAACTTGTGCTTAGTGGCAGTGCTGGTGGATCATGAGCTCACTGCCAGCACTCAGGAGTGAACTGGAGCAGAAAGTGTCCCTGACAAAAAAAGGGAATGATTGATTGCATTTACTGGGAGTTTGTTCTTCATTTCTCCTCTCAAGGATGACATTTTCATCACTTCTGTATCTCCACTGCTGTTAGCACCTCACACTAAGTATCCCTTTCGGTACTTCAGGCACCCACTACCCCTTCCACCTTCTGCATTTCCTGCAGGAAGCTCCTTCACCTTTTCCTGCATTGTGTGAAAAGGAACACGGCAAAGGAATGACGAGCACCGAAGGAAATGAGGAGGGCAATGAGGCTGGAGAAGGGCCTGGGGCAGCTGTGGGTGAGGAGGAGCTGGGGTTGCTCAGGCTGCAGAAGAGAAGGCTCAGGCAGAGCTCATTGCCCTCTGCAGCTCCCTGCAGGGTGGTTGCAGCGAGGAGGGGGTAACCTCTGCTGCTTGGTGCCAAGGGACAGGAGCAGAGGGAATGGTTCCAAGCTGCCCAGGGGAGGTTCAGGCTGAGTGCTAGGAAATATTTCTGCAGTGAAAGGGCTCTCAGACCTTGGAATGGTCTGCCCAGGGTAGTGCTGGAGTCACCATCCATGAGGTTCAAGCAGCCTGTGGAGCTGGCACTTAGGGACATGGGTTAGTGCTGACGCAGCAGTGCTGTGTCCAGGGTTGGACTGCATGAGCTTGGAGGCCTCTTCCAACAGGAAACATTCAGTGCTTCTCTGAGCAACCTGATCCTTGCTCACTACAGGGAGCTTGGACTAGATGACCTTTAAAGGTTCCTTCCAGCCCAAAGCAGTCTGTGGTTCTGTGACTCTGTATTCATAGAATCATAGAATCATAGAATCATAGAATGGTAAGGTTGGAAGGGACCTCAAGGATCAGCTAGTTCCAACCCCCTGCCATAGGCAGGGACACCTCCCACTAGTACAGGTTACTCAAGGCCTCATCCAATCTGGCCTTGAACACATCCAGGGAGGGAGCATCCACAACCTCCCTGGGCAACCTGTTCCAGTGTCTCACCACCCTCACTGTAAAGAACTTCCTCCTAACATCCAGTCTAAATCTCCCCTCTGCCAGTTTAAGCCCATTGCCCCTTGTCCTGGCATTGCAGGACCTTGTAAATAATCCTTCCCCAGCCTTCCTGTAGGCCCCCTTCAGATACTGGAAGGCTACTATCAGGTCCCCTCGAAGCCTTCTCTTCTCCAGGTTGCAGAGCCCCAACTCCCTCAGTCTGTCCTCACAGTAGAGCTGCTCCAGCCCTCTGA
>VWZE01008820.1:20321-70043 GCA_013396675.1 Eubucco bourcierii
CCTGTCCAGGTCCCTCTGGATGGATCCCTGCCCTCTGACAAGTCGACTGTGCCACACAGCTTGGTGTCATCTGCAAACTTGCTGAGGCTGCACTGATTCCTCTGTCCATGTCACTGACAAAGATGTTACACAGCACTGGTGCCAGCACTGACCCCTGAGGGACACCACTTGGCACTGGTCTCCAGGTGGACATTGTGCCCTTGATCACCACTCTCTGGGTGCCACCATCCAGCCAGTTCCTTACCCAGCAGTGCTCCACACACCCAGTCCATGTGTTTCCAGTTTGGTGCCCAGGATGTCATGTGGGACAGAGTCAAATGCCTTACTCAGGCCCAGGTAGATGCCATCAGTTGCCCTTCCCTTGTCCACTGTTGCTGTGACTTCATCATAAAAAAAACATTAAATTTGTCAGGCAGACCTGCCCTTGGTGAAGCCATGCTGGTTCCATTCAGGTTTATGCAAACTGTTCCCTGGATTTTGAAGACTTTCCGTGTCCTGCAGATGGATTCTTTCATGCCTCACCTTACAAACAACTCTGACCCCAAGCACTTAAACTGTATTTGTAGTCTCACAGAAACATATTTGATGCTTATGTTTGATTACATTGATGCCTGAATAATTTAGTTGAGAAGTAATCTCTTCATCTTAAACCTAGAAGCAGAAGTTTAGCAGATAAAAAACCCTGGAAAGCACCAAGGCAAGCAGAGAAAGCAAACATCCAAAAGCAGTGCTCCTCTCAGAGGACAAAGGTGCTTGCGACACAATAGGAATGGCATCTGCCCTGTGAAGCTGCTCCTTATGAAAGTGCTTCATGAGAAGCACAGGATGCTGGAGCTGGAGATGAAGAGACAAAGCTAAAAGGAGCTGTTCAAGGAGCTCTGTAAAAGCAGATGCACAAGAAGCCAGCTCTTCCCCTGCTCCAACACCCAGTCCTGCCATGGTGCTGAACTCTCAGTCAGTGCATGCCATATGCACACCTGAGGATGCAAGCATTATTACACACCTTTTCCAGCTCTTTAAACACACTGCTTTCCCTCCCCCCTCCTCGACTTTGATTCTTTTTTTGTCTTCTTCAACTAACAACTCCTGTACTTGTTTCCAACTGGAAAAAAAAATTTGTGACAAAGTTTCAGCAAAACCCAGCAGATTTGGTTCTCATCACAGTATTTTTCTGGGTGTTCTGTTTCAACACTTGCTGGTCAGAGTGTGTGTACCAGAAGGTGTTTGGGAATCTTGGGAAAGGAGATGGCTGGAATCTCAAATACAGCTCACAGGTACCATCAGCTGCCTTTCTTCTGTCACTTCACCTCCTGTTTCCACCTGGTGGCTGCTACATTGCCCACCCAACAGGAGTTTGTCCTCCTTGTCTCCACGTTCGGCAGAGACTTCAGCTCCTCATTTTTCCAGGTATAGCTATTTCCCATTCTGAGTGTAGGATGTGGAGCCTGTATCCCAAAGGGATCAGGTGTGTCCAGCAAACAAACACCTGCACACAGCAAAGGGAGCTGTGTCTCTGCTCAACCCAGGCAGTCTGGCAGCTGGAGGCCATTGGCAGCTTTTGGCTCTCGCTTTTCTAGTGCAGAGCTACAGAAGCGCACTCATCTTCCTCTGCCCCGCAGGGTTTTAGATGCCCTCAGCCTCTCCTGTTTCACTGCTTCTCCAGCAGGCTGCTCAACAGCCTTGCTAACAGGAAGACCTCTCTAAGTTCAGAAGCAAATGTTCAAAGCACTCTGGCAATCTATATCTGATTGCTCCTCTTTGATGTAAAGTTTATAGAACCACAGAATCAGTCAGGCTTGGAAGGGACCACAAGGAGCATCCAGTCCCAACCCCCCTGCCATGCCCAGGGACACCTCACACTAGATCAACCTGGCCACAGCCTCATCCAGCCTGGCCTTAAACACCTCCAGGGATGAGGCTTCCACCACCTCCCTGGGCAACCCCTACCAGGCTCTCACCACCCTCATTCTCAACAACTTCTTCCTAACCTCCAGGCTGACTCTCCCCATTTCCAGCTGGGTTCCATTCCCTCCAGTCCTATCACTCCCTGACAGCCTAATGGGACTCACTTTCTGCTCAAGTCTCTCTCTTCTGATTACTTGAACAAACCCAGCCTAAAGAATGTAGAGAACTAAGGATGTTGATGTTAAACTCACTCCTAGCCTCTCCGTGTGGCTCTTTTGCAGTGAAGGACCTATGAAGCAGACAGAAGTGTTGGCACTCTGAACCCGACAGATAGTTTTCAAATTCTCTGTCTCAGTTTTAAATGTTTTGAGCTTAAATATTTTTCCCTGCATTCAGGACTGTTTGAGAACAGCTCATGCTTCACACACACATGATTAAGTCCTTCAGCTCCCCAGGGCCTTTGCCCAGGCAAAGAGATGCCTTCTGCCATGCTTCCTCGTGAACGCTTCTCGACTCAGACCTGTGCCAGGGATCCGATGGTTCCCTCAGCAAGTCCTGGGGGCTGAGCATGCAGGCTCTGGCTGTAGGAATGGGAATGGGGAAGAGTGGATCCAACACCTGTTGCAGGCAATTATAAATATTCCAGTAGTCTAGTTTTCCTAGGAATTCTGCCTCAAGCAGAGCCTGTGGTTCAGGAATTGAAAAGGGGGAAAGCAGCCCAGTAAAATTCCTCCAGCTCTCTTATTTCCTATCTTACTCCTTTAAGTTCCTGCCACATGTTCCTTGATAAAGTCGAGGCCAAGTTTTTCTACCCTGATGGATGGTTTTGTGCTGTCATATCTGGAGGCTTGGATGATCCTTCACAAAGTTGTTTTAAATATAGCCGTGTGAACAATTGGCCTGGGTGGCAGAGGCAAGGGATTGTGAGGTCAGGGGGAATTGCTGCTTTGGGTTTTTGGTGAAATTAGAAAAAAGAAATAATTCATGATGTGCATTTGAAGCAAATATTTCATTTTTTTTGTAGCAAGTTATTATTCAGGTTATGTCTCTTTTTTCAGTACTTGGGAAATAAAAATTGTGAAGATGGTTTCCAGAGTTCAGTTTGCTACAGCAGAGAGCAACTTTCACGTCTGGTGAAGTCCTCTGGCACATTCTGTGAAACACTGCTCAGCAGCTACTGCTGTTTCCTCCACCAAGATTAAAGAAAGTGAGACTGAAAACCACATTGTGCTGCCCACAATGCCAGCAGCATGCTGGGTGGCATCTGATGTGGGTTAACTGAGATAAATCAGAGATAAATCCTCTCCTTTCTCTGCTGACCTTTCAGGCAGATGATGCAATAGCACTAAGGAAAATTAGTGTGAAGTTCACTTAATTGTACTTTTTGTCTTGCTTTCATGCTGAAGAATCTGCCAGCAGTGAGCTGCTCTCAGAAGTGCCAGGGCACTGCCCAAGCAGGGCTCTCTGCAGCACGCTGCAGTAACTGATTGACAGGCAAAGAGGCTATCCAAAATCTGCTTCTCTCTTCCTTTTATTATTCCTGTGTTTTATTGCTTGTGTCTTTGGGGGGGTGGGGGTGGTTGTTTGTATGTTTGTTTTCTCTTTTGTTTTGGTTTGGGTTTTTATGGGGGGGAAATCAAACCAACCAAAAAAACCCCAAACTAACAAAACCTAACAACAGCAAACAAGTACTAAACCAAACAAAACCCCAAACAAACAAAAACACAAACAAACAAACAAAAACCAGAAAAACAAACCAAAAACGCAGCAAACCAACCAACCCCTGTGGATATTTTAAGAGTAGGCAATTTTATCCTTGCAAGTCAGTTAAGTGATGTTCTTTTCCTTCAAACTCAAGTTCCTGATTTACAGAGCCAGGAGAAAAGAGCAGCCCTGCACATCTGTGACCGTTTGAGTTAGATTCCTACCTCAGACATAAAAAATATTCAGAACACAGAAACTTAGAAATGGAAGCTGTGAGTGGAGAGGTGAACATTCTAGGGATAGGCCATAGAATGGCAACAATGGATAAGTTAGTATCATTGGAGCACCAAGAGCTTTATGTCTGGAAGCAGAGCTTGGACCTTCCCCTTGCTGCTTCTGCTGCTTCGCCTGTGCCTTCTGCTATCTTCCCCTGCTGCTGCTTTTGCTGCTTCGCCGCCGCTTGGCCCCTTCCCCATCTGCCTTCAGGTTATTATATTCCTGCAGTGGTTATACTCTCCCTATACTGTTGCATTTAAACCATAAGAAATACACTTTTCCATTTTTTCCTGACTTTACAAAACATCCCTGTTGTGGTGAGTTTGTTCTGCCAGGGCAGGGAGCTGCCCTAACACGGTACAACATCCCACTGCTGCCTAAGTCAGACTGAAACCGCTCTGCAGAGAAGCGGCCACCAGAAGCCAGGTGGGCTAGAAGGCAGGTGGGCCTGCAGCACCAGAGCTGGGCATGGCAAAGCAAAGAGGAAAGAAGTGGATGTGCAGTGTTGCTGAAGGTATTTCCACCTAGTGTGTGCACCTCAGGCGCAGAGGCACGGGGAAGTGGTTCTGGGTTTGTGAGCTGAGCAGCTCTCGCATTTCTGCCACAGTTGCTTGTGGCTCACACAGAAAGGCTCCGATGAAAATTTAAGAGAGAGTGGATTGTCCTTTTCAAGAAGGAGTTAAGCTAAACTAGGTCAGTTTTATGGGTGGTAGATTATCAATCACTGACTGCCTCCTTAGAATAAATTCTAACACTTTTCTAGAGTGGTTTTTTTGCCCTACCAATTCAGCTTCAGTCCTTTCTGCCTTGTCCCTTATGCAGGGGAAGGGAAGAAGGACTAACAGTTCTGCTTGTGTAACTCAGAGGGCTGGAAACAAACACCAGATAAAATGAGGAGAGGCCTTTAATGTTAATGCTTTGCATGGAGACCACTGTTCTTTTCCCATAAGCTTTAACAGATTTACTCTTTGCTAAGAGAGGCCATCAAAGAATTAATTTGTACTTGTTTAACATTTACATACGTGGTGAAAAGTACAGAACCAGGAAACTGGAAAATGTTTCAGAGCTTAAAATAATCTCTTCCCCTAGCAACTGCTTAGGAAAATGAGACCTTTGACTTTGACTCAGAAATTGTTTATCCTCCTAATGGTAATTGCATTCACATTTGATGAGGGTTTGCCACGCTGTAAAGGGTAACTGTAAAAGCATAGGAAGTATCAGAATGAGCACAGGAAAACAAGCTCAGCTCACAAATTAGACTTACAGTGTTTGGGGCACATTCTGTGGTGATGTCTAAATGAAAGAGAAGGCAGAGCTGTGCGTTGATGCTGTGGTGATACATCACCTGCACAGGGCCTGGGCACCCAGCCCCTAGGAGCAATCACCCACCCTACAGACCCCTCCTGCCTACCTTTTTGGCAAGCTGTCTTCACACAAGCCCCTCTGTGGATGCTCTGGGCTAGGGTTCCTAAAGCTCCAGCAGCCTCCCTTCTCTCGTGTCTGGTACAGGAGGGAGAGAATGATTGGACTCAGTGATTCATTCTTAGAATCGTTCCAACCAGGACGATTCTGTGGCTAAGAAAGTAACACCGTCGGTGAATAAGGTAGCTCAAAAGGAGCGAGGGGACCGCTGGGGGTCGTCATGCCTGCAGGGGTCGGGATGCCTCACACCCCTTCAGCAGCCTGTTGCAGTGTTTGACCATGGGTGTAGTGAGCATTTGTTTCCTGACAGAATAAAGCATTGCTTGCTTCTGCTTGGCTCTGCTGCTCCTTTCTCTTTGGCTTTGCATCTGCAAAAGCAGCACAGCTCTGACTCCTGCAGCCCTCCCGTTCAGGCTGCAGGAGACTGCAGTGAAATCTCTCCTGAGGTTTTATTTTTTTTAACATGCTGAGCAAGTGAAGTTTTTCAGCCTCTCCTTACTCTCTAGAGTCCCAGCTCCTGAGCAGCCCTCCACTGAGCTCTCCTCACTAAGCCCACGTCTGTCCTGCTCCAGGCAGCCCAGGCTGGGACCTGAACTCCAGAGGCATCTGTTCGGTGCTGCTCCAAGGGGAAGGATCTCCTCCGGCACGGGCAGGCGTTGGCCTTTGCCTGCAGCCTGACTTGCGAGTGCCTTTCCGCACTGGAAGGGCACACCCTGGCCTGTGCCCAGCTGATTCTTCACCAAGGCTGCTGGCTCCTGCTCTGCCAAGCTGCTGCCCAGCTGCTTGGCCCCAGCCTCTACTGGTCTTTATGGCTATTGCTACCCAAAGGCAGGGATTGTGCATTCCCCTTCACTGACATTCGTGAGGTTCTCTCCCCAGGTTTGCTGAGAATTCCATTCTCCTGAACTTACTGAGGGTGCACTTCAACATCTGTTGGCTGCAGATTATTCCCCGAGAGACACCATCAGTGCTTACCTACTACCACTTGAATTTGGTTGTCCCTGGCAGCTACACTTGGTTTGTTGTCTGCTTTGAAGCAGCACCACCCTAACTTTTCTTGCCCTTTAACGTGATCCTAGGGGGTTTCGGTGTGGTTCTCTTTATCTGGGTTGGATTTGTTGGTTGTTGTATTGGTGCTGGCAGTGAATTTGCTTGATTGCTTTTAAATAAGCACCAACAGGTCACTCATTCCTCAGGTCCGCAAATGCCAGCTGCCTGTACTCAGCTTTCTCAGCTTTACATGAAACAGCAGAAGCAGTGCTTCCACATTCTGACTTCAAGGAAGAGGCCAGATAAAGTTAGTCCTTAAAAACAGACCTTCCAGAAGGTTATTTGAGTTCACTGCAGTGGGATGCAAGTTGCAGGCATTTTCTGAGCTCTTCTGCTCCTTTTCTGCTTGTTTGTTGGCTGCTTTTTTGTTTGTTTAGCTTTTAAGGAAATATGCAAAGTACAGGTTCAGAGCAGTTTTTCCTTTCTTCATGGCCTGCTCCTGAAAAAGCCCTCTTGAACTGCTATGCAAATGTGTATTGCTGTATGATTGAGGATCAGAGAAATGATGCCAAATGCATCCAGGCTGCGCTTTCCAGTGAGCACCGGAGAAGAAACCTTTGCCTTGACGCTTAGACTGTGCCAGGAGACCATGCAGAAGTAGAAATATTTATTGAAGGTCAAATATTCCAGACTTCACCAGTGGCTAGGAACAGCAAACTCCTGAACAGAAATCAGTATTTAATCAGCTAATATTTGTTCTTTCCTCATCCTATTTTCCTTACCTCATAAACGCTCTCTGTTTCACAAAGCAGAAGCCAGGTAGCTGCTTTGGTACTTTTGGGAAATACATTTGAGGCATTTATGAATCAATTAATGTGCTTATAATAACTTTATCTGATTTATTTTTCTACCATTCTGCGCTGAAAACCTGCAGGTCTCTTGCCCTGACAGTCCCTTGCTGCATGGGCACATGCCTGCATTCACACACCAAGTCATGCTCAGGACTGATCTAATGTTCAAAGAGATGTTCCTGCGCTGGTGCCGGTCAAAGCTCATCTCAGTCTCAAAGCCGACAGCAGACTTCCATGAGAATAGGTCTGGTACAAACCAGTGTGCCCAGGAACCACACTGGTGTGGTGTGTCCACCTATGAGCTGTGTCTGCACCTCCTCACTGGGCAGGCTGGCACCACGGAGGCACTGCTCGGTTGGAAGCAGCTAGACAAGGGTCACAGGGCATGCTCTGAGGAAGGCCAAGTGTATAGCTCTCATGCAGGGCCTGGAGCCTCTTCCCAGGACTGTCACACAGCAGGAGAACAACTGTCATGGCACTCAGGGCACAGCGGTGCTGGGGACATGGTGGAACCAGTGGTAGAGATAACATGCGTGCCTTGGAGAGGTCATGACCTCCTGGTGGGGCACCCATGGGTGGTGCAGAGTGGGCAGCACTGTGAAGGCCATGTGAACACACATCAGTGAGCCTACCAAGTCCAACGATGCTACCTTCAAGCACTTACGCCATTGAACCATCCCAGCTGGCTCCTGGCTCCAGCCAACAGGCACAGCCCACTCAAGCACCAGATGTGATGCCAGAGTTGGCACAGGCCAGAGACCGTTTCCAGCGCTCAGTTCCTGTGTGGCTACTCTGTGTTGGTGAACAAGGGTTTAACAGGAGGGCTGTGGCCTGCTGCTCCTGGGGCCAGTGGCAGTAACTAATTGCCAGCATGGATGGTGCCCAGGTTTCCCTGGTGCCCTTCACCTGCGAGCACTTTGAGGATAAAGCACAGCAGATGGTGAGGAGTGCTGAGGCTGAAGTGCCACCAGCACACCTGTCTGAGGACAGTGTCCATGCCAACCAGGCAGGCTGCCCTTGTGGCACCTAGCATGCACTGCTTCAACTGCATGGAAAAGGAACCCTGGCTCTGGCTTTCTGTGGGACACTACAGGACAGCCACACTAAGAGGATGCTCTCCAGCTGCCTTTCCTGGGCAGAGTGGCTACCTGAAACTCAGGCTGGCAGATCACCACAGAAGGCTTCCTGAACTGTTGTAGCTCAGGGACCACCACAGCTGTCTGCAGATGCAGTTCCTGGTGGTAGCCACCCTGGGCTCTGTGCTGAGGCCTTTCACATGCAGGGACCAGAGTGAATTTCTCCTTTCCTACCTCACGCTTTGCTTCCTTAGCAAAGATCCCAGCACTGCCTTTCCCCTGGCTGTGCACAGCAGTGGCTCTCTTGCCAGCAGGAGCAGGGCTGTGACTGTCCCCCTCTGCTCAGCACTGCTGAGGCTGCACCATGAATACTGTGGTCACCTAATGGCCCCTCAGTACATGAAGGACATGGAGGTGCTGGAGCAGGTCCAAAGAAGAGCACCACTGTGAAGAAGAGCCTTGAGTGCAGGTCTGCTGAGGAATGGCTGAGTGAACAGGGCCATTTGTTCTCCCCAGAAGAAGGCTGAGTGAGGTGTGACCTCATAACCCTCTACAACTACCTCAGAGGAGATTGTGCCAGGCAGGGCTTGAGCTCTTCTCGCAGGCAGCATGCGACAGGAGAGAGCGAACTCAACCTGTGTCAGAGGAGGTTCAGGTTGGATGTTCTGAAAGCTTTCTTCACAGGAAAGGTTACTGAGCACTGGAACAGACTGTGCAGGGAAGTGGTGGAGTCTCTCTCCCTGGCAGTATTTAAAGGACAGTTGGGTGTGGTGCTTAGGGATGCAGTTTTGTGGTGGTAATTTAGCAGCTGTGATGGGACTGCAAGCGCCAGGTGACCAGGGATGATCTCAAAGGTTTTGTCCAACTGCAGCAGTTCTATGATTCTTGCAGGCCCTACTGAACCAAAAACTCTTTGGGAAGTGGAGATTCCAGGTGCAGTACAGACTGTGCCTGGGGATCCACTACAGGACCATGCACTATTGATTGATGCTCTGCTCTGGCTGCCAGCCAGCTGAGTGTTCCCCACCAAGCCACAGCCAGACTCTCCCAGGTGTTTTTCCTGAGACAATCTGTAACTCTGGGCTGTGTTTACAAGGTTGGAAGCTCCACTTGTCAGTTCTTAAAGAACACAGAGCACAACAGATGCCAAGCACTTCCCCTGGCACCAGACATGAACACTAGCCCCTGGAATTTGTATGGACTCCAGCTTAAGGAGATAGTAAAGGTCCACAGACATCAACAGGATTTCCTACCCAGGGAGCAGTCATGGTGCTGCACATATGCTGTGCTTTGTAGCTTTATAAAGTGAAAATTGGCTTTGCAGCTTTATAAACTGAAAATTGGCAGAGTCTGCCAGCTAGTCCTGAGTCACAGTGGTCCTGCCTTACACACAGAGCTCCACACACCTGCCTTTTAATTCACTCTGTGGGAGCTGGATGGGCTGTGGGTCACCACGGGAAGGATGCACAGGGAGAGGTGAGAAATTAGGAAAGAAAATACTCTGAAACCTCTGCCTGGGCAGTTAGCAGTGATGTAACCAGCAGTGGAGAAAAGTCTCCTGCACACTGATTGTTGTTTGAGGCTGCCACAAAACAGCAGTCTCTCAACTTAAGTATTTGCAGCAATTAGCAGTTTCAGTCTCCACACAGTGGCTATCTTCAGACTCAGCAGCTCCCTTCCTCCTGCAGGTGAAATGAGGATGCCTGCCAAGCCAGTGTGCAGCTCCCTCCCTGCAGAAGTGGAGGCACCCAGGATTTTCTGTACAGCACCTGGCAGCTCCTGCTGAGCTGCTGTATCATGGTCACAGCTGAATACATCAGGTCAGCCTCAAAGCCACTATGTGTGCTCCATTGCTTCTCAAACGTGCCAGCTGGTGGCGTGCCTGTGGCCAGCCAGTGGTGTGTCTGGCAGGGTGGTTGTCTCTGGGCTGTGTGCTCTTATTGTCTCACTCCAGTATGCACTTAGTGCCATGGTCTAGTTGATTGGCTAGGTCTAGGTGATAGGTTGGACTGGATAAGCTTGGAGGTCTCTTCCAACCTGGCTGATTCTATGAAAAACAGATGATGCTCTGCACCTTTACTGTCAGGTGATGCACAAGAGAATGAAATTTAAAACCAGAGCAGGGCAGAGTTAGATTTGACATTCAGAAGTTCTTTGCTGTGAGGGTGGTGAGACACTGGAACAGACTGCCCAGGGAGGGTGTTGGAGCTTGATTGTTTTACAAATTGAAGCCATTCTGTGATTCCATGAACTGAGGTGGGCTCAGGGTGGGATGTCCTCATTCTCCTTTCAGTCAGCTTCTCTTTGCTTCCTAGTTTCAAAACCTCTGCCAGGGAATGAACAGCAGCTCAGTAGTTTGAAGTCAAAGAAGTGCTTTTTATTCCATCTTATGATGCTTTCAAAGGCAAAAACCCAGTCAGGGTATTCTCAGCTAACAGACACTTTAGCTGTTAGCAGCTGCCCAGCGGGTAGGCAGTGATGTGCCATCACCTGGCGTTCTCTCACCAAGCGTCCAGATGCCCTTGCAAACTGGATTCCCTCCCAACATCCGACTGCTTTTCACCCCTGCTAGAGAGCTCTGCTGTTGATTTTGCATCTGCTTCTAGCTTTGGTAGCTAAGCTGCTGCTACACATCCTTGCATTTTCCTGGCCTGGTCTCTGCCTGGCTTGTAGGCAATTCCTCCTCTCGGGTGGCTGTCAGCGCCATGCTGCCTGCAGCTTGAACAGGTTTAAGCTTCCACACTCAGCTTCTGCAGAGGTGTAGCTCTTGGGAAATTACCCCTCACACATCCTTCACAAAGGTCTTTTTCTCACCAAGCAGAGCAAGTCCTAAACTCAGAAGCAGGTACAGGACAGACAGATGAAAGGAGCTTATGGAGGGTTTATTTTGTTTTACTTTTATCTGATGTCTGCTATGGTTATCACGATAAGACCTCAGTCTTAGCTTAGGTGAAGTAAAGATTTTCTGCATGGAGAGAAGGAACTGGAGGAATAAGACCAAAGATAGAAGTTTCCTGTTTTGTTTGAGCTCTTAAAAATCAAGAGCCTTGTCCTACTCCAGCATGGGTAAAGAAAAGCAGCAGAGCAGGGGCAAAAAAAGGAGACTGCTCCTAGAAATAGATGCATCTGTTGAAGCCCCAGGAACTCGTGCACCAGACCCACCCTTTGGCTGCCTCTTTGCCCCTCAGCCCCCTTTCTGGACTGGCATCTCAAGGCAAATGCGAGCCACAGATGCAAGCAATAAGACGAGGAGGGAGTGGCAGATGTTGCTGAGGTTGCTGACATACGTTGTGCAGCCAGAGTCCCGCAGTGTGCAGCCTGAAACTCAGAGTCTGAGCAGGGTTCTGAGCCAAGCATCTACAGAGCTGACTGAAAACATCCATGCTGTTTAAAATTCTGCGGTCTTCTGATGCCCTGCGATCCAGCCTTGCAACTGCTTCTCCCCTTCAGGGAGAACAAGGCACATGCCTACTTGGGAGCATGTAGGGCACTTCCCTCTCCTCCCTCCTTGCAGTGAGACAGTTTAGCCTGCTTGTCCTGCTTCACATCCTGGGATGAGTCACTGCAGACCAACAGCTCCAGCAGAGACAAGCTCAGAGGTCCGGACAGGAGAAAGCAGGAGCTGTCTGTGGCACTGGGCAGGGATCCTGTGCAGAGCCAGGGAACGGGGAGGAGTGTGATTTAAGCGCGATCTATGTGGGTCGCTTGATGAGGCTGTCTGGCCTCCAGATACCGGGTGGAATCTTTCCTTGAAAAACAAACAAACGCTGCTTCTATTTCTCCTAATTGTCTGGGAGGGAAACAAAACCCAACTCGTTTCTTTTCACTCTCCTTTTTGCTCATTCTTTTAACTCTCGCTCCTGCTAAGCTGCTGTAGAGGTATTTCTGGAGATACTGAGGGTTGGAATGCTCTGTTCCTCCAGGCTGTTTTCAGGCTTGCTTGCCTGACGTTCCTTTCCACAGTGCTGCCCTTTAGGGCAGCCAGAAACGAGGCTGCGACCGCGCACAAAAGCCTTGTGTGTCTTCCCCAACAACTGCTTTACAGGCTGCAACAGATCTGCAGAGGGAGTCTCGCATACTTTCAAATGCCAAAGGACGTTTCGAGACAGTGCCTGGTGCCACGATGCATGCCACCTCTTCCCTGCAGAGCCCA
Source organism: Eubucco bourcierii (assembly GCA_013396675.1). Taxonomy (NCBI): domain Eukaryota; kingdom Metazoa; phylum Chordata; class Aves; order Piciformes; family Ramphastidae; genus Eubucco; species Eubucco bourcierii. The sequence goes on from VWZE01008820.1 coordinate 32,699, forward strand.
GACAGGATTATTTGTTCAAGTTTAGCCAGAGCTGGCTCTGTGTAAAGGGACACTGTAATCTCTGAGCCCTTGCAAAGCTGCCCCTTGTGCATGTGTGTGTGCACAGGAGCGAAAGAGGAGCAAGAGAGGATATTCCTGTGGCAGCACACAGAGCTGCTCCCATCCCCGGAGCACTGCTCTGTAATTCATGCCTTGGAAGTTCAGAAGCTCTGAAAGCAGGAGAGAGAAAACTTTTGCACGGGAGGGGAGGGTTGGTGCAGTTTCACACCTCCAGAGCTGTGCTCTTTGATGCTTTAATGGCAGACATTTCTGTCTGTGCACTGCCAGGCACTGGTTTATTGGTCACGGTGGTTGAATGCCATCATCACACGTTTGAGTTCTGTGAAACACATCAGAGCTTTCATGGAAGAGACTGGAACACTTAGGCTTGCAGACATTCACCTGCACAGAATGACTTTGGTGTGTCTGAAATCCAGGGACTGTGTGTACACAGCACTGCACACAAGCCCCTGGCTGTGGGTTTTATTGACAGCTGTTCGGTTATGCTGAGAGCAGATCCAGGCCAGAGCCTCCACTGCATTTCTACTGAGCTTTAAAATTAGTACCACAGCAACCATCCTATAGTTCAAACAAAGCAACCCATGCTGCTCCCAGGAGTCTTCTCTGCTTTAAATACCTACTGCAGGCTTCCTCTCAGCAGGCAGTGAGGAGACCGCAGGTTTGCTATTTAAACAGAGCAGAGCCATTATCCAGGGCATGCCAAACAGAAAGCTCTTCTCCCTGCCTTCCAGGGGCCATGCAGGAGCAGCTGCAATTCCAGCTCAGTAAGTCTGAGGGGAAATGACTTTATGCTGAATCTTTCCTCAGCCCACAGCACTCTCGTGGCACACACTGGAATGTGCAGCTACTCAGCACGGTAGTTTCTGGGCTGTGGATCGCAAAGAATGGTTTCCTTCCTCTGCTCCACTGGTGGAAGGCATTTCCCTACTGTGTCCTGCGAGGAGTTTGATCACAAATCAGAAAGCCCTGAACAAACACTCTGTGAAGGGTGTTTTACACTGGTAGATTAAAACATTCACAGAATCACAGCACCACAGACTCACAGAGTGTCAGGGGCTGGAAGGGACCTCCAAAACTCTTCCAGTGCAACCCCCCTGCCAGAGCAGCAGCAGCCAGAGCAGATCACACAGAACACATCCAGGCAGCTCTGCAGAGGGAGACTCCACAACCCCCCTGAGCAGCCTCTTCCAGGCTTCTGTCACCCTCACAGGTAAAAAATTCCTCCTCGTGTTTATTTGGAACCTCCTCTGGCTCAGCTCCCACCATTGCCCCTTCTGCTGGCACTGGGCATCACCCAGCAGAGCCTGGCTCCAGCCTCCTGCCACTCACCTGCACATCTTTATCCCCATTGCTGAGGTCCCCTCTCAGTCTCCTCCTCTCCCAGTAGCACAGTCCCAGCTCCCTCAGGCTCTCCTCCTACCAGAGCTGTTCCATTCCCTTCAGCATCTTTGTGGCTCTGTGCTGGGCTCTCTCCAGCAGTTCTGTGTCCCTCTTGAGCTGGGGGGCCCAGAACTGGACACAGTGGTCCAGATGTGGCCTCAGCAGGGCAGAGCAGAGGGGCAGGAGAACCTCTCTGCACCTACTCACCACAGCCCTTCTAACCCACCCCAGACTGGCATTACCCCTCCTGCCCACCAGAGCACATTGGTGGCTCATGGGCACTCTCCCATCCACCAGGACCACCAGGTCCTTTTCCCCTTTGCTGCCTTCCAGGAGGTCAGTCCCCAATTCATCAATCTTTAGCACATTCTTCTCTGGTTTGTGATGGCAAAGATGAATCCAAGAGCCCCTCCACTCAGCTTTGACACAGCAGTGACAGCTGCCTGTGCCAACACACAGAAACCTTCACCTTTGGCTTTTAGAATAATTTGTTGTTCACCACCTTAATAGGTCCTTCTGAAGGTGATGTCTCCCTGCTTCTGCATGAGTGAGTTAGAATGACTCTGCTCTTCAGAGGGGACACACATTGCTATGGCTACAGGTGCTGGATGTTTTGCCATCAGCACCAGGATGGTGCATACACAGCTTGGCAAGCGGCGAGGCTGAGGAAGAACTCAAACTCCGCGTTTCTGCCTATGCCCTTTTAGACAATAGCAAGAACTGGGAGGAAAAAAAAAATCCCTAAGTGCAACTGCATTTACCTGCAGTGAAGAGCAACCAATTTGGTTGTGGTTCTTAAATGTTGGTTGTAGAGATTGTGCTCTTTCCAGGCTCATCTCTTATCTGTCTCCAGAGAAGCTCTTCTGACTCAGAGAAGACCGCATGGGAGCTGCCTGGGACATGTCTTCATTCACAGAACAGAATCATAGAATCACAGAATGGTAAGGTTGGAAGAGACTTCAAAGATCATGCAGTTCCAACCTCCTGCCATAGGCAGGGACACCTCCCACTAGCACAGGTTTCTCAAGGCCTCATCCAACCTGGACTTGAACACCTCCAGGGAGGGAGCAGCCACAACCTCCCTGGGCAACCTGTGCCAGTGTCTCACCACCCTCACTGCAAACAACTTCCTCCTAACATCCACTTTCAATCTCTATCTCAATCTCCCTATGCCACTTCAAACCCACTGCCCCTTGTCCTACCACCCCAAGCCCTTGGCAATAGTCCCTCCTCAGCCTTCCTGGAGCCCCCTTCAGATCCTGCAAGGCCACTCCAAGCTCTCCTGGAAGCCTTCTCCTCTCCAGGCTGCAGAGCCCCAACTCTCTCAGCCTGTCCTCACAGCAGAGCTGCTGCAGCCCTCTGATCATCTTTGTGACCTCCTCTAGACCCGCTCCAACAGTTCATCAGAGGCAGTTGAATGTGTGGCAGCTTCTTTTGATGGGACCTCATTCAGAAGCCATCAGCCTCCAGCTGACGAGGCCTCGATACCTGTCCAGATGTGGTTTCAAAGTTCTCTTGCAAAGAATCTGCTTATGGCAGAGAGAATGGCGCTGGAAAGCTCCTGTGCACAGAGCCAGTTCTCATGTGAAAGAAAGGCCTCTGCTCCCCTCTCCCTGCAGAAGCGTCTGCATGTGCCCTCGGGCTTTGGACAGATGTTGCAGGCAGACCAGAAGCAGATGATGCGAGAGCAGCACTGTCCCTGAGCAGCAGCAGGTGCAGAAGGAGCATCTGCCAGAATCCCTTCAGCAGACCCCCTGGGACTGCACATGAGCTGCATGTTCCACTTTCCTGCTGGCCCTGGGGAGTGTTGATGTCTGCATCGTGCCAAGCAAAAAATGTACAAACTTCCCTTTCAGTTACGTGACAATTCCCAAAGGAACTACAGCACAAGAGGCTTTGTCAGGCAAAACAACCTGGGCCTTTAAAATGTGTCCTGGTTTACTTTATAAACTTGAGGGTCCAGAAATAATAGTGAAGGAAATTAGAAACCTTAACTCTGAGCCCGTCCCAAAACCTTCCCCACACATCCAGGAACATGAAAGGTTTCCACTCACTTGTTTTTAGTATCAGACACTAGTTTGAGAAAGTAATCCATAGAGTTAATTACAAAGGCTTGTTCAGATTGTTTCTGAGACATTTTCACAGAGGCCAGAGAAGAAGCAAGGGGAGGAGAAGTGCAGCAATGGTTCAGTGACCAGAAGCTTTTTACCTTGCTGTAGAGCCCTCACATGCTCCATTGCTTTGAATGGACTGAATAAGAATGTCTGCTCCAGTCAATGATGAGGAGTTCCAGGTGCTGCTTACCAGCTTCCCTCACGCTGCACTTTGGGGTCTTCTGTGCACAGCTGGACAGAAGTCAGATAGATAAAGTACAAAGATGTAAGCCTTATAGCTGAAGAAGGCAGCAGGACTTGTCTAAAAGCAGCAGTGACCCAGGAGCCACCTAAGGCAGCCAGACAGCAGAGTGTAAACCTTCCTGTGCTGTGCAGGCTGTTTCTAACCTCCTGCTGTGCCTCTCTCTTCCCTTCTGGCCACTGGAAATTCAGCCTGGGGAGCAGAGGTCCATTCCTTGACACAGGTGGAAACTTCCTTGTCCAACTCAGGCTTGCTATAGATTTTAATAGTTTTTGAGATAAATTTCCTCAGAAATCTCCACTTCACAACATCACAGAATGTCAGGGGCTGGAAGGGACCTCCAAAGCTCATCTGGTCCAGCCCCCTGCCAGCATCACCCAGAGCAGATCACACAGAACACATCCAGACAGCTCTGCAATAGCTCCAGAGAGGGAGACTCCACAACCCCTCTGGGCATCCTCTTCCAGTTCTCTGTCACCCTCACAGGGAAAAAATTCTTCCTCAGGTTTACATGGAACCTCCTCTGCCACTCTTTCTCCTCTAATAAATCACTTAGAAATGGAAATAAATAAGTTAGTTATTTTATTTTTTAAAATCCTCTTTTCTGCTTGTTAAGGTAGTGCTAAAAGGCCACAGGGCAATATCTAAAAAGAGGAACCAAGGCATCACCACCAGCCTAAGTTTTTTTCTCAGCCAGTGGTCTCTAGAAGACCAGCAGCATGGCAAACAGTGTGGAATAGTCTGCACTGCCACCAGTGGAATCTACTGCAAAGGAAGCAACCATTCCCAAGAGCAGGAATGCACTGTGAGGTGCTCAGTGAAAAATGCAGTTCTAAGTAACTCTCAGCACTCTGTAGAATTCCCAGGTCCAGCTGATGGCAAGAATCACAGAATCATAGAGTCACAGAGTCACAGAAGCACAGACCCACAGAATCATAGAAGCACAGAATCACAGAGTCATAGAATCAGTCAGGGCTGGAAGGGACCACCAGGATCATCCAGTCCCAAGCCCCCTGCCATGCCCAGGTAACCTCACACTAGGTTAGGTTATAGCTAAGTTTGACTTTTAATCAGAAATGTTTGAAGGGGTTGGAGTGGGGGTTCATGGTCTGTCTGGCACCCTTAGCTGCATCAGCCTGGTTAATAAGTGACAGGTGGCTAGAACGAATGCTTCCAGTGGTGATGTGAGCCCACCTGACTGCTCTGAATTCATAAACCACTCCTGTGAAGCCCCCCAAACCACACTGGCCTGTGCCGTCTGCTCTAAATACCACAGAGGTACAGAGTACCACAGAGGCACAGCCCTCATGCAGAAGGCAGGAGAAACATCCTTGGGACACTGGCATCACATTTAGGGCTTGGTAGAAAAGCACTAGGAGCACTCAGAGGGATCTGCAGAGTAATTGCCTGTGCAGTAGGCAAGCAGCAGATCAGTCATTCCAGAGGAGCTGCAGGAGGTTCCTGGAGCCAAAGACCAATCACAGGTCTCGTGAGGAGCTGAAATGTCTCAGCACTTGTTAGAAAACCCTGAAATGCCTATCCAGAAATGTCTGCTGGCTACACACTCACACAGGAGGCTCTGGTGAAGAAGAGTAGCCAGCATGGCAGCCTTCCCCCTGCCAGGCAGCAGGGGCACATCTCGGCTGGGAAAGCCTCATTGCTTCAAGGAACTTCTGAAACTCTTCTGATTCATGTTGGCACAGACACATTGCTGCTTAGAGCATCAGCAGATGGGAGAGGAGAGGCTCTGGACAACAATTGTTACGGCTCCTCCAGTGGAACAGAGACCTCATTGCTCCCTACAACTGCCAGAAAGGAATCATAGAAACATAGAAGCATAGAATCATGGAATCATAGAATCACAGAATCATAGAATCATAGAATCAACCAGGTTGGAAGAGAGCTCCAAGCTCCCCCAGCCCAACCTCTCACCCAACCCTACCCAACCAACCAGACCATGGCACTAAGTGCCCCATCCAGGCTGTTCTTCAACACCTCCAGGGACAGCAACTCCACCACCTCCCTGGGCGGCCCATTGCAATGCCAATCACTCTCTCTGGCAAGAATTTCCTCCTAACATCCAGCCTAGACCTCCCCTGGCACAGCTTGAGACTGTGTCCCCTCATTCTGTTGCTGGGTGCCTGTCAGAAGAGACCAACTCCCAGGAGGTTGTAGTGAGGTGGGAGTTGGTCTCTTCTCCCTGGTATCAGGTGATAGGATCAGAGGAAATGGCCAGAAACTGTGCCAGGGGAGAGTTAGGTTGAGTGTTAGCAAAAATTTCTTCACAGAAGGAATGGTCAGGTACTGGCACAGGCTGCCCAGGGAGGTGTTGCAGTCACTGCCCCTGGAGGTGCTCAAGAAACCTGTGGACAGAACACTTCAGGATGTAGTTTAATGGCCACAGAGGTGTGGTGCTGATAGTTGGACTCAAGGATCTTAGTGGTCTTTTCCAACCAAAACAGCTCCATGACTCTGTAACCCTATGGGTATATATGGGTATACAGCAGTCTGGAAAATATCCAGAAAGAGATGGTGGGTTTGGACAAAGAGATTCTGAGGCTGTGTGGCAAAATAAAGCTTTGCATTTGCTCTCCTTTTGCTCTGTTGAACCCAGCAGGCACAGAGGTTGGAGCCCTTCTGGAGTAGTGTCTGTAACTCAGAAATTATTCACAATTGCAGCACTTAATTGCATTGAAGTGTGAGTTTAGTGACCTCTTCTAAATCAGCCTTGCTTTTCCAAAGCATTCCCAGACCTGTGTTAATGGCCACGGTGGTCTTACTTTGAAGGCCGAACTCAGTGTTCTTAAAGGTCTCCCCCAACCAAAACAATTCTCTGATTCTAAAATAGATATATATTTATTTATGTTAGTTATAATGAAACACACTGAGAATTAGCTTTGTGACAGCTGGCAATGGGTCCACTGGAACCAGATGCCAGCTGGGGCTAGGCAGAGAACATTAATTTCCAGCTACTCTCCTACCCCTCAGATCTACTCCTGCCTCAAAACCTCTGCATGATCAGGCACAGTGCCAGTTGTGCTAACCCTGGGCACACACCATAGCTCCAGGGAGACCCCCATGGGGGATCAGCAAGACATAGCTGCTTCCATTTATAGAGAGCAGAAGGGAGCAGTGACTCTATGGTGGTGCTGGATTGTGTCCCCTTGGGATAGGAGAAATGAGGATGGGAAGCATAAATAAAAGAAACTGTCTCGGGGCTTTTGCACACATCAGATGAAGACAAACAGCTTGGCTGAAGCTGAGCTTGCCCATCCGCCTAGTTTTCTTGATAGACTTCTGCCTGCAGACTCTCGACCCCTGGCCGGTTGGAATCCTCTCACAGTCTTCAGGGAGAGCATTCTGTAGCTTCCTCTGGCTGTGGTGTAGCTGCTCTGCCCATCCACCCTTCTGGATAGCTGCAATTGCTTTGTAGCTCTCAGATCCTAGGTGAGGTCTATCAAAGCCCAGGAAAGGTTTGGGAGCTAAGCACCTTGCTGCCAGCTGCATCTTGGTAAGTGGCCCTGCAGATGTGCAAAATGATTCCTTCACCGCCCTCTCCCCATACTCCTGCCTCTCAGCTGCAGGAGCTCACAAACAGGATACAGACACTGAGGAGAAGCCAGGGGCATGGCATTCTGTAAGGGCAGATCTTTCTAGCTATCTTTTTTTCCAGTTTGGTTTTCTTGTCTTTCCCCTCACACCCCATTGCCCTGATCACAGCATGGAGTTGTTTTCTGTCAGCAGGAGACATGTGCAGAAAGGTTTGGAAATGTATATGCTGAAGCTCATCAGCCTCTTGAAGTCCTAGCAAGGACTCAGCTTTAATCCTTTAGCTATCAGGATTCCATTAAGGATTTTTCTTCCTGCTCTAACTCCCAGTGTGGATCAGAACCGAAGCGAGCGTTAGGCTGCTCAAAGAACAGAGGAGCTCTGGCTGCAGTGTCAATGCTACTTAACAAGGCTTGTTTTAAAGACAGCCCTGGAAAAGTCATTATGGGCATTTGCTTGCCAGGAACTATAGGAATAAGAGGGGAAAAAATCCTTTGTGTGCCATTTATTACTGTCACTTTATAGGTCAGGGAATTACAAACAGCTCTAAAGGTTTTACAATAACAACTCTTCACAGAAAGCTTTTCTCTTTGAAGGGGAAGGTCTGGGTTTAGCTGCTGCAGCTCCTCAGTCCCCTCAGCTGAGCTCTCTGCTTTTCTTTACAGTTCAGGGGGCCAGAAAGGTTTTATGGCCGCATGTTAACGCTGCTACTTTTGGTTACTGCCTGTATAAATCTTGCACCAACATGGAGCCTGTCACTCAGAAAATGTCTTTTACAAGTATGGCTGCTTGGGTGCTTTGCTCAGCCTCAGAGCTTCCAACACACATAAAGTTCATTAGGAGCTCTGCCATAACCTCTCATGACAAGCTTGCACAAATTCCATAAATACAGACTACTGCTCAACAGCTTCAATGCCTTCTCCTGACATATAATCCATTGTAAATTCAGTATAACCTATTAAGAGGCTCCATATGAGCCCAAAGACTTCTGTCCGCAGCATTCCATACGCGAAGCTCCCTAAGACACAGAGGGAAGAGGCTTTGCCTGTGCAGCTGTTTGAAAGCAGTTATTGCCCTGCAGCTCTCTGCTTCCTTATGGAGGTAGCAAGTGACTCCAAAGACTGCACCCACTGGGTCTTAACACCCGAGCAGCAGGTTTGTGTTTTCACTTGGTGAAATACCATACAGAGTGAAGCTCTCGAATGAACTGGAGAAAAGCAGAATTGTATTTAGAGAGTTACAGACAGAAGTTACAGGCAAATACAACCCATAGCGAACCCCCTTGAATTTTCCTCTAACCCAAACCCAAATATATATTCCCCAGTGCTCCAATCCTACCCCCACACCCCACACCCCCCATGCCTCTGCCATCCATGGGGCTAAACACAGCCTCTGGAGGCCCCAGACCAGGCCTGCTCCTCATGTGTGTCCTGATAAAGCAGCTCCATCCAGACACAGGGCTACAGGGGGAGGAAAGGAGAGGGAGCTGCTGGCCCTGAGTTTGTGAAGAGATAGCCGAATTGTGGGATGGAATAACAATCTTCTAGTCCCTAGAGGGCTTTTAACCCTATAGCTCCCAACTTGGGACACAAGGTGGACAGGCTCAGCTTGTGCCTGCCTTGTGCAGGGCTGTGTGCTGCCTTACAAAGGGTAAAGCAAGCCTTTGGCTTCACCAGTCAAACTTGGCTAACTGCCATCTTGATTGGGTGTTCTGTGTCCAAAGGCCTGCTAGACTCGGGCTGTATGGATAACAGGGGATGAGCAGGTGGCACAAGGTGCTCTCCCATTGTAGGGCAGTCCAAGGAAGTGTTCCCACCCGTCTGCTCCCATCCTGTCATGGAAAGAGTGCCAGAAAAGTACAGCACCACCACCTGAGCTCCAAGGAGGGGTCTGCAGTCAGTGCTGCTGTTCCTGATGCTGCTGTGAGGGACACTGGTCCTGCTCCAAAAGAAGCCTTGTGGATGGGTGTCAGGAGTGCAGCCTACAACACACATGGAGAGTGGCTACAGCTAAATTCTGCCCTGTACATGGAGAGACAGGAAAGATTTCTTGGTAAGATAGTCACAATCCAAGGAAACTGCCAGCTCCAGTAAGCCTCAAATGTGATGAAGCCTCTGCCATAGAGGACACAGAATACAGGACTTTGTGAGGGGGAAGAATACTTATTTAGAGTCAGCAAGAGCAGAAGGCTACAAAGCACGCAGATGGGAATCCTGCCTTGCGGCAGGCTCCTGTGCCTCACCTGTTACCAAGTTCTCTGATGCTAAAAAAGGAATTTGAATTGTTATGGTGCTAAACTGTGAGCCACAATCCCAAAACTGGAGACACCAGAGTCAACCTAGGGTCTCCCCTTTCCCAGGGAACAGGCTGAAGTCATTCCAGCTCCTGAAAGAGAGTGGTGAAGGACCTCAGTTTTCCAGACAACCTGGCCTGCCTCCTAATCCCAGCACTAAAGGTCTCATTGCTTCATCAAAACACAGTCATCAGGCCATAAGGACAAGGCACAGGGTTCCCTGCAGCACCTCTGGACTCTCCCCAGGTCATCTATTGGTTACCCCCTGGCTGTCTTCAGACTTTGCCAGCAAGAGCTGCAGGAAGCTGTGGTATGAAGCGCAACCGACAAGCTTTTTTACAGGGAGATAGGAAGGGTGGTGGAGGAGAAAGGAAAAGAAATGATAAAAAATACTAAGGGAGAAGTCTCCTTTAGAAGGATTATTTTGTTTCTACTAACTCTTCCTTTCCCTGGTCTTCAGGAATCTGCAGAAGCCGAGAGCTGGTCACCCCCCATGCTTAGTTTGATGAGTGGTGTGTCTCTATGCACAGCCAGGAAGGGTTCCTTTGCAGTACAGCAGCACTTCATTAGTGCTATTAGCTGTGTCAAATTAACAGGTGAGGCCAAAAACCATCTGGTGATAGAATTTCTGTTCTGCTGGCCTGGAGACAGAGCAGCACAACTTCTGCAGCACAGCAGGGAGAGCTCCCTGAGCACAGGCAGCGCTGAACCATGCACTGCTGGCTCTGGCAGGCTTGCCCTGCGTGTCAGACCAGGAGTGCCGGGGGGCAGAGAGAGGGATCCTGCCTTGCAGCAGGCTGGTAATGACTGCATAGCCATGCTGCTCCTCCAGGCGCAGGACAAGCTGGAGCACAGCACTGTTAGTCTCCAGACTGAGGGTTAATTAACCAAAACTGGTGGGAAACAAGGGAGGTCAGGGGAGGACACCATAGCCACTCTTCTGCTCAGGGCTCTGTGTCCTGGTGCTCCTTCATCCAGAAGTCTGCTAAAACTTCAGGTGTCTGTGAAGAGCTAACAACCTGCAGCTCCCCTGTAGCGTTGAGAGGGAGATATTTTGGGAAGGAAAAAAAACCTCACACTGAAAGAAGTTTGACCATTAAAAAAAAAAAAAAAAAAAAAAAAAAAAAAGCCTTTAGGTGGTTATGACTTCTGCTGTCTGTGTCTAAGAAGTGAATCTCAGCAGAGGGAAAGTACATCTGTTAAGATGTAAGAACCTTTTCCAGAACTATTACTCCTGTTTTGGTGCAAGAATAAGAATAAAGCATTTGTGCTATTTAAGCCTTTCTTCAGATTCCCACTAGCTTGTTGCTCAGATACTGACCCAGGGGTTAAAGAAGTCTGCAGTGTGGCACCAAGTAAGGGATTCATCTGCTCAAACATAAGTGAAAAGTTAACTCCAAGTCCAAACTAAACATGCTTCAGGAATCTTTATAGTCTCTTAATTCAATAAACATCTCTGGATATCAAATCAGATCAATTTATACTCAAATAAATGCTGAATAGATGCCAGAGTAAATGCACTTCAAAGATGTCTGTGGATCACTATGAAAGGAATATCTGCTTCAGGCTTCAGTGTTAAATTTACTGATATATCACTTTAATGATATATATTCCTTTACCATTAAACATTTAGTTGTCAGAGTACTAAAAACAAATCCATTATTTTTCTTTTGTTTCTTTGTAGTGCCAAAGTGCCAAATGTTTCAATTCCAATGACCACACTTAATCTACCCTGAGCAGTATTACTCTGCCCTAGGCTGTAGGATCATGTACAAGTCAGGCATAAAGATCACAGATCACAGGATGACAGGGGTTGGAAGGCACCCGAAGAGCTCATCCAGTCCAAGCCCCCTGCCAGAGCAGGACCAGACAATCCAGCTCAGGACACACAGAACACATCCAGACAGGCCTGCAAAGGCTCCACAGAAGGAGACTCCACAACCTCTCTGGGCAGCCTGTGCCAGGGCTCTGGCACCCTTCCAGGCAAGAAGTTGCCCTTGTGTTGAGCTGGAACCTCCTGTGCTGCAGCTTCCATCCATTGCTCCTTGGCCTATCCCAGGCAGCAGTGAGCAGAGCCTGTCCCCCCACTCCTGACCCCCAGCCCTCAGACAGTTCTAAACATTGATCAATCTCCACTCAGTCTTCTCCTCTCCAGACTAAGCAGCCCCAGGTCCCTCAGCCTCTCCTCCCCAGGCAGTGCTCAGTCCCCTCAGCATCCTCTCAGCCCTTCCTTGGACTCTCTCCAGCAGGTCCCTGTCCCTCTGAAACTGGGGAGCCCCAAACTGAAGGCAGTGCTCAAGATGAGGTTTGCCCAGGGCAGAGCAGAAGGGGAGGAGAACCTCCCTGGGTCTGCTGGACACACTCCGCTGAATGCCCCCCAGGCTCCCATTGCCCTCTTGGCCAAACAGTAATTGACCAGCAGTAATTGATTTTGCTCATCTTCGGGTGATTCATAGGAGCAATGTGGACACACTGGAAAAGCTGAGTGCTGTTAAGATTCTATTAAAGGAAAAATAAATCAAATTTTACAACAGCCACGGCACAAGAAGTGTAGTCCCTTATCAAGCATGATGGTTGTGGAATAAAGGAAAGGCTCAAGAAATCCAAATGAATGTCACAGTTAAGCACCTTCTTTGTTCCTTGGCTTTGGAGGAAATGTAGATGTTGTGGTTCTCAATGGCACCATAAACAACGGCGGTGAAAACTTAACTGAACAGAACTAAACTGGGAACTATTTCACCAAAGGCTTTTTCGGCTGAATTGCTTCCCTCAGCTGCCTGCTCAGCCCGGAGTCTAATTTGGCAGCCCAGGAGCGCTCTCAGCGCAGCTGGCACAGCTGATTGCGTTCAGGCCCAGCCAGCCACAGACACCTCAGCACGTCCAGCCTCAAGAAGCCTGCTGCAAGCAGAAGCCCCACGGCATTCACGGCTGGCAGCAAACACCAGCCCCACGGCATTCACGGCTGGCAGCAAACACCTGCCCCACGGCATTCACAGCTCCCAGGACAGCTGTAACGGGATACAAGCAGGGATCCTGACCCCGCAGGCGCTCACTTCATTAGGTTTGTTCAGCAGAATTAGTCGAAGTGCCAGACCTCTGGATAAGCACTCAGCACACTGCAGCTGGCATGCTGGGACAGACCATCGTTAAAATCCCCTTCACCAGGATCGAGTTCTTTTACTGCTGTTTTACCCCCTTGGGGAGGATTCTGTTCATTAAATGCTGTTCTCTTGGTGACTGACTGGTCTCCATTTTCAGATGGGAACTCTGAGACCTGAAATGTCTCATTTCACCTATGGTACTTCAATGCAACTAGCACATGCGTGCTGACAGGGGTCTTTAAACAACATGGAAATAAGGTTATGGTGACTGTGACATCATAATTGAGACTGTGATGGTGACACAAAGATGCCATTCCAGCAGGAGCTTCTCTCTCAGCATCATAGTCCAGACTGTGATGGTGGCACAAAGATGCCATTCCAGCAGGAGCTTCTCTCTCAGCATCACAGTCCAGACTGTGATGGTGACACAAAGATGCCATTCCAGCAGGAGCTTCTCTCTCAGCATCATAGTCCAGACTGTGATGGTGGCACAAAGATGCCATTCCAGCAGGAGCTTCTCTCTCAGCATCAGCATTTGAGTAAAGGTTCTACCTTTAAGAAATACTTTAAAGGGAAACACTGAGGTCAGGTCCACCTTTTCTTGGCTTATGATGTATTCACTCAGGCTGTAGCTCTATTCTGAGTAGGGGCACCTGGCTACTCTGTCACATACAGATTGCCTGAGGTACAATAGCTAAAGCAGGATGCTGTGACTCAGTAAATCATAGACTTTAAAGGCATCGTCAACCCCAACACTTCACATTTATTGTTATTGGCAAGAGCATTGACTGACCTCATTGTTTATACTCAGCATTCTTCTTTTGCAATTTTACCATTGATAGGAAATTCATTTTATAGATCATTTCTGCATTATTATTTTGCCTATATGATCGATTTGGGTACCAAATAATTCTTTTGGTTTAGTTATTAATCTCTACAGAAGAGAAATCTTTAAGCAGCAGAATTCTCAGCATCACTAGGGTTTGAAGTCTCTTTAATAATAGGATATGTCACATTTGACAAATACTAAACTCCGCTCGCTGCTAGCCCATGAACCAGCTGGTGCGATTTAACACAAGAAAACACAAAATCAAGCCCAGCACTGCTGAGTGAAACACCACAATTAAAAGGCTTGTGCAGAGTGAAGAAGGTAAAAAAAAGTTGAGTAAATTACTTATGTCCTCCCACCTGAATTTCTTTGACTTTTTAAGCGTTCAATTCCCTGGAATAAAAAGGAATATAAGCATCATAAAATGGAGAAGAACATTTATAGATACAAAGCATACAACAGCAACTGGGAAACTGGAAGTCTTGACAAGCTAATTAACTTTTCCATCATTCTTCACTCAGAGTTGAAGACATTTCATTACAAGAGAACCTGGGACAAGTAGAAAGATAATAGCATCAGTGACAAAACAAACAGTGAAGCTGAGAGCAATTTGTACAAACAGGGAGAGAAGGAATGCACAGGTGGGGAACAACCCAACGTGGTGCTGAAAAGCTCCATGGTTATGAAGGTTAAAAGCAAGATTAGGGCACGCTTTAGGTGCAAGAGGAAGAAGCATCCCTAGGAGTAGCAAGGGTGGTTAAGTTGTCACTGCTGCCACAGGAAAGGAAGGGACTTCAGAAGTCTTTTCTTCTCTCCACCTAATGTGGTGGCAGCAAAACGCTTTCGTCACTGCCCATTTGTGCATCCACATAACATTCTGAAGCTAGGCTCAATATGTAACATTCTGGTGCTTAGAAAAATGAGGGAATTTCTTTTCCTTACTACTATTCATTTGGAACCTGAGCACTGATTTGATGGAAATCTCATAAAGCTCAGTTTATACAGAAGGGGAAAATGGCCCCAAAGTGGGTGCCAGCCCTCACTGTGAGATGGAAACAGGGTCTGTCATGCAAAATATCCTCGTCTCTTGATAGGAATCCAAACTCAAAGTGCCTGTGTTGCTGTAAGACACTCACTGCTACATCCTGCTTTGACAAAAAAAGTTCTTGCAACTGTAGCTAATCAATGCAGCCCACCTGAAAAGTAGATAAACCACAAACACAGACAAGGGAAACTGGCTTCAACAGTGAAGGACTTACCAAAAAAAACAAAAGAAGGGTGAGAGACTGAACCAAAGGCTAACTGGTGACAGGAAAACTACCTGCAAGGATTTATTAGTACACATTAGCTCTAAGTAGCTGTAGTGGTCTTTTGTAATGTCATCTTTAGTCCAAGAACTGAGGTTCCTCTGGTTGTTCTGGAGTCAGCTAAGCTCCTTCCTGATCAGAGAACATTCACATATGTAAGGTGTGCTCCTGGCCAGATCTAGCTCCTGTCACCTTCTCTCTCATCACCAAGCACATCCTGCAGATGCATTTGCAAAGCCTTTAAAACAGAGCAGATCTCCACCCTTAGTAGAAACGTGGCATTAAGACGATACCCTAGAAGAAGACTGTCAGTGACAGTTCAAAGTAGGGGAAAGGAGGATGTAAACTGAGGAGTTTAAGAGGAGTTTAACTGAGGTTTGCTTAGGGCTTTTCATTGTCTTCTTCCAAAGAGCAAAGGTCACATTTGAAAAACATCTGATGGTTAAACACTGTAAGTTGTAAGTAGCTTATGACAGCTGCTCAGCTGCAGAAGTAAAATGTTTGCCATTAGCTGTCACCAGTCTGGCTAAGTGATTTGTTCTCTAAAGCTTTTGAGAAGCCTCCTCTGGTAGCTGACAGCCTTCTTGAAACTCAGAGGTTGTGAGTGCTGTGTGCGCGCCTTAGCTTGCATCATCACTTCTCTGTTGCTACTTTAAGCAAATAAAATAACTGCTCAAGTATGAATCCATCACGATTTTATTGTAACTTTCCCTGCCTTTCCTTGCCTTTTCTGCTCTTTGCCTTTCTTCCTCCCCCATCTCCCTGGTGCAGCTGAGTAGTTGAGCTGTTCAGAAGTCTCACAAGACACTGTAGAAGCTGGGGAGTCTCCTCCATTATTCTGGTGGGCGAAATCACCTAAAACCAACCCAAAATCTGGCACCGTGAGTGGTGTGCTGTACTCAGCCTAACGACACCAGAAGTTTTGGGTTGTCTTTTTCTCTAGTGGGCAAGTGACAGGTCCTGTCCTCTCTGTTCAGCTCCAGCTAACCCTGCCACGAGTGCTGCAATGAGCCAGCTTCAACCCTTAGGAGATTTTTACCTTATCTGCTCAAACCTGGATTTCTGAGCAGCTGACTTGAAGACTGAAAGGAATACTTTTTTTTTTCCCCCAGCATAGGCTGAAAACAAAACTAGTTTAAGACCTCTCAGGTTGGACAAGAAAGACAAAAAAGAAAGCCACTTCAGATCTCTGGAGGCAGGAGTTTGCCTGCAGACTCCTCTTGGTGAAGGAGCCGTGAAGCAGTGCCCAGGCAGGCTTCCCACTGCTGCAGGCTCTGCAGATGCACCACTCTCTAAAGTTGTCACCAGAGCATTAACAAAGATATAGAGTCCACAGGGAAGCACAGGCAGAGCCTTCAGCCGGTGCTGGAGGCACGCACAGCCCTCTTGCAGCTGCAGCTCGGCACACCAAGGCAACAGCAGGAAGGCAGGGCGGAGCAGGGCGTTGCACATTCCCAGCGGCAGCCTGCAAAAGCCATTGTCAGATTGCGGCACGGAAAGTGAGGCCTTTGGAGACTTCTGCTCATGCAAACAATCACTGAACCACCCAAACTTCAGAGGCAAATTCCTGGAGTTGGAAGGATACAAAAGAAACTCCGTATTTCAGGGTTTCCCTACCACAATTCTGGGATTAGAAGTCCAGGCTTTAACATCATCACCACATGTCAGGCTGTCTCATATTTTACTGATGAAAATACAACCTATTATTTTTATATTTGTTGAATAAACAGTAGCCAGGAAATTCCTTTAGACTCCTATTACTCATGCAGTATTTCCTTCTCAGATATTTAAGAGACTTGTTCCTAGGCAAGCAGAGAATGGTTCTTCTGTTCATGTTGTGTCTGCTCTGAGCAGGGCAAGCTCTGCTGACTTCATTTCTGACATCTAGGACAGCTGAGCTGAATCCTGCATGGAGGAAATGAGGAGTGCACCTTGGGTCTGGAAGCATCCAGACTGTGGAGTAAGTGAATACATTCAGGACAGAGGTCTTGGTAGGTCTCTAGTTTCAGATATTAGGCTTAAAAATATAATAAATTAAGAAAAAAAATTAAAAAACAACCAAAAATGTTATTTCTCCAGTAATTGTTTACAGCAGAATATTTTTAATTTGATTTAGGATTTGTCTTCTGTTTTGAAAGTAAGAGTGGTAAATCTAAATGTGAGGCCTCCTTTAGCATTGGATATATATTCAAATTCAGGCAAAGACTCAACTCTCCCCCTCTGGCTGCCTGGCATGTGGCATGGTAACAGAGTTTTTCACTCTTCCCGTTCAACAAAGAGGTGAAATGATGCAGATTCTCAACCTGGTCTCATTGCCAGTGTATTAACAGAAGTTGTTTTTCCCCATGGCACAACCTTCAGTTTCTGACTGAGCTTTTCCAAGTTGAGCACTTCAAAGGGATCACTTTTTGCTAGCAATGCAGATGTTCATTCTCACACGGCAAGGAGGTCCTGGTCAAGTGCTTGTAGGGGTCAGGTAGGTTTCTCCTCTCACGTGGCACGTTTTCTGCCTGCACTTCCCCTGCGGTGGTTCACAAGGCCACACTGCCCAAGCAGTGAGGGAATCCCCAGGAAGAGACCCAGGGGCTCGGTTCCCTAAACATGTGTCAATAAATACTTGCAGCTTCCACTCCTCTGCGTTTCTCAGTGGCAACACAAACTGCACAGTATTGATTATTCTAGGTTTGAGTAGAAGATCTTTACACACTTTTCATCTTACTGTTCAGTCTAGAGAAGAGAAGGCTGAGATGGGATCTGAGCAATGTGTCCAAATCTATCAGGGGTGGGGGTCAAGTGGAGGGGGCCAACCTCTTGCAATGGATCCAAACTGAACAGAGAAGGTTTCAGCTCCACAGGAGGAGGAACTTCTTTAGAGTGAGGGTGACAGAGCCCTGGAGCAGGCTGCCCAGAGAGGTTGTGGAGTCTCCTTCTCTGGAGACTTTCCAAACCCTTCTGGATGCATTCCTGTGTGGAATACCCTGAGTGCTCCTGCCTTGGCAGGGAGGTTGGACTGGATGATCTCTGGGGGTCCCTTCCAACCTCTAACATCCTGTGATTCCTGTCATTCTGCACTAGACATCCAAAACAGCTCAAGGAGACTTGAAGAACATCTATTTCTCTCCTCACAGTCAAGGGAGTTCCAGCTGACTGTCCTGACAGACATGCCTCAGCATGGTGTTATGCAGTTCACCTCAAGCCCAAAGCAGCTGAGGTGAAATAAGGAGTTGCACGTTATCTTTAACTGCCATCAGTAATGTGCTTCTCCCAAGGCACAGAGATGTGTACAGTTACTGACAGTAGTTGTGACTGCCTCTGCCTGCCTGCCTGCAGGGACTGATGTGGTGGTGCTCAGGAGACTGCAGAGGGCCAAGTGGGAATCCTCTCTCCAAGAGCCTAAGAAACAGAGCTCTAATGCAGTGCACAAACACTAGTGTAGAAGATTTGCACATAATGATAAGAACAAACATTAGAGGCAAAAATCACATTTTCAGTATTCTCTAAGGGATCTGTTAACACAGTTTGCATCTCTCAGGAGTAACTTCTGCCTATGCACTTCTCGCAGGTCGTGGACAGGGACAGTTGTTGTCCTGTACATGCCTTTATCTCTTGGGAGCAGTTTTGAACGTGACACATGTAAGGTGATCACACAGCAGAAACCATGGAGATGACGTGTACATGGAGGTGTTTTGTGTACAGTTCTGGAGCCCCCAGCACAGGAAGGACATGGAAGAGTTGGAGCCAGTCCAGAGGAGAGCCATGAAGATGCTCTGAGGGCTGCAGCAGCTCTGCTCTGAGGACAGGCTGAGAGAGTTGGGGCTCTGCAGCCTGGAGAGGAGAAGGCTTCCAGGAGAGCTTGGAGTGGCCTTGCAGGATCTGAAGGGGGCTCCAGGAAGGCTGAGGAGGGACTATTGCCAAGGGCTTGCAATGCCAGGACAAAGGGAATGGGTTTGAAGTGGCAGAGGGGAGATTGAAACTGGATGTTAGGAAGAAGTTGTTTGCAGTGAGGGTGGTGAGAGACTGGCACAGGCTGCCCAGGGAGGTTGTGGCTGCTCCCTCCCTGGAGGTGTTCAAGGCCAGGTTGAATGAGGCCTTGAGTGACCTGTACTAGTGGGAGGTGTCCCTGCCTATGGCAGGGGGTTGGAACGAGATGATCCTTGAGGTCCCTTCCAACCTTCCCATTCTTTGATTCTATGACTCTATGTAAAAAAACCCCAGAATGTTGCTCAAATAAAAAACCTGTGAGATTCTTTTATACATTGGTTTGAAACCAATTGGATGTCTTGACTGTGAACCTGTCCTTGTCTTACTGAACCTGTCCTTGTCTTACTCACATTTTCCTAACATTTTTCCTCTTGCAGGGCTGTGTTCTATATCACCTGGAGCAGCTTGGGCATGTAGATATGTGGAAGCTTCTGAGAACACCAAAACCCTGGCAAGCATGGAGTGAGCCTTTCACTGGCACCTGGTGCTGAATTTCAGCAACCTGGTTCAGGACCTTCACAAGCCAAACTTCTCTGGACCATCATGTTTAGTACCCATCAACAGGCATCTTTCAAGATTGTAGGTATATTTTTTTTTTTTAGTATACTGCCAGTTTTGATATTCACAGAACCTTCTGGACAAGAGGACTCTTGAGGGTCCCTTTCAACCCAGCGTAATCTATGAACCTGTGAAATAAGCTCCACAATTTCAAAACTCTTTTGCCCTCTCAGAGTGCACATCCCAAGGATTTAATGCATTTATAGGTAAATGTATTTGCTGCTGGAGATCCAACAAAGCAAATGTGGCATACATTAGTGCATTAGAGCTTGAGAAGCTTAGCAAGCAGTTTATTTATGTAGTGCAAGGCAGGTTCTCGTTTCTGCAACTTTGGCCTGGTGAAGACCAAGTTAAGCTGAGAAAGTAGAGTATTAAATGTGCTTTACATAATCTTTTATTTCAACAAGAATTCCTTTTTTTTTTTTTCTTAATTATTACTGAGTTTTAGAATATGTTTATGGCCAAAATGATTCACAGTGTCCTGTTGGCTTTCTAGCTCCAGAGTTTCAAAAGCTTTGTAGGGGGAAGCAGATGTCTAAGACTTGGCTACCACAGTCTTTCTCTCTGCCACTGACATGTAAAAGGTGATCTGGCTAGAATCATCTCTAGCCTGGCTTGACATTAAGGACAAAAAACATCTGGGTTACCCTAGGAGGCCTTTGGTCAGAGTCCTGTAAAAGATTCATGGCCAGATGCCTCACCTCCTTCACAGACCATGATTAATGAATGTCCATAAAGCTGTGAACCTTCAGCCTCAGTGTGTTCAGCTGTTCCCAGTCAAATGAAGGATGTTACCAAGAACTTTGTTCACACTAAATACTTGATGACACTCAAAGGCTGTCTCATTTCTACCTTTCTAGGGAACAGACAAGAGAAGATTCCTGAGTGTGCCCAAGGGACAGAAGTGTGCCAGCCTCGTTGCACAGTGCTCAGCTGTGAGCATTCGTTCCTAACATGGGCAGGATGCTCAGACTGAAGCCAGGGCTTTTCTGAGTGAGCACACATAGCAGCTCTGCCTGTGCTGGGAAATCAAAACCCACCAGGCAGGGCTCCTCAGCACTGCATCTGGAATCTCTGCTTGTTCAGCTGCCTGAGCTAAGGCAAACGTCAGTCTGACCAGTAACACCTGGGCATGGTTTGCCAGCTGGCAAGCACCAGAAACCAACACCAAGGTCAGTCCAGATGGCTCCATCGCAGCTGGCAGAGCAGGGCTGTTTAACAGGTGAGGCACAAGGTCGCTCTGTACCTCAGTGTCAGAGAGACACCCAAGCTGATTTCAGCTCTCCGATAGAGATGGAGCTTTCCATGGCACTGCCACCCTTAAGTGATCAGGGCTCCCCCTTCCTGTTAGTGTCTTTAGAACAGAGCCTGAAGGGATCAGGATTAGCTTACACTGAAACCAGTGTGTGGTGGCTGATTGAGCAATTGATTGGCACCTGCCTACATCGACTCAGTCTTCACTGACTGCATAAAGACCTACACTTAGATGTGTCAACCAGGATGTGAATCCTGCCTCCCTGCCTGCTACAACCTGCTGATGCCTTCACGGTGGTTGTTCCTCGGCCCCTTGGCAGTCTGTGCCTTCGCAGTGCTCTGTTGCTGTTATGCTGAGAGGAATCTCAGTTCTTGTGTTTCAAGAAGCCCCAGGTCATCTCTTGGAGACATTCCTGAGTGATGTTAGCTGCATTAAGGGCTGATATTCTTACCAACATAGCCATGGCACAGCTCATCATGCTGACAGGAGAAAAAGGTTTCACCTTCTGGGGAAGAAGTTTTAACACCGCTGGTGTGAGGTGCAGGTGGAAAGAACTCTCCCAGTTCATACTTTCCACACACAGCACAGGCTGCAATATTGTCCTAGAATGGCAAATGGAATTCCATGGGAAACAGCATTTCAGCAGGCAGTCTACCTGAGGCAGAGCTCATCATCTCCTCTGCTGGTGCCCACAGCTCTTCGTACTACTCCATCCAAGGCATCCCATCTGCATTTCCTGGGCTGCTCTCGGGGGAAGTGCTCAGCTCAGATACACTGATCTGTAAAACAAAAACCTCTGAGATGTGTGAGCTCTCTACAGACCTAATAAGAGTATTTTTCTTAATGTGACTACCATAACACATTAAAGTCTGAACCTCCTATGCCAAAAGCTTCCCAGATATGTTCCTCCCACTAGAAGCATGGAGTTTAAAGCCTCTGAAGTGCAAATAAAATGAGAATCTAGCAAAGTGGGTAGCTGCACATTTCTTTTCTTAGGTGAAACTGAGTACTTGCAGCTGTAATGCATCCTTTGCTTCGTTCTGGCTGCACACCTGCAGCACTGCAGCTCCAGCAATGGTGACTGAGTTCTGCCCTTCACCCATAGAACAACTGGCTCTCATGCTCATGTGCCACAGGTTCCCAGTCCTGAGGAAAGGAATCACCATTACAGGTGAGAAGTGTGGTGTGTACTACTGTCCCTTGTCACCCCAGCCTCAGCTCCCCAAAGACATTGTCTCTGCTGGCTGTTTGCATACCACACTTAGGAGAAAGCAAGCTCCTTGCTCCTTTCTCTGCTCACTCTGGCTACAGCCAAACCTGAGAGCAGGATTTGCAGACTTGTGTGGCAGGTTTGTGAAAATGTAAACATGCAGTTGTTAAATGTTAAGGGTGAAAGCCATGCACAGTTGTAGTGGGTTGTGCCTGGCTAGATACTCACAGGCTTCCGTGGGGTCACAGAGCATCCACCTGCTCCAACATGGAATATTCCATGGGCTGCAGGTGGATATCTACTCCACTGTTATTCTCCATGAGCTGCAAAAGAAAGTTCTGCCTCACCTTGCACTCCAACGTAGCTCGGTGATCAACTTTTGGTCATCTGTCCTGTCCACTCCTCCCCACAGGTGCAGCCTTTGGCTTTCTGTGTCCCTAACATGGCACACAGCATTTAGCAGTGACCTTGGTCTCCACAAGAGCAATTCTAAGTAAGAGTCTTCCTGCATCCCAATCCTTAGTAATTCCTATCAACATCACTTTTAGGAGCAGATAATTGTCTGCAAGAGCATGCCATGAACTTCAGACAGTGCAGGCACTTAGAAGAGCCTTAGCTGAAAAGTAAGAGTGGCTCTGTTGTAGCTCAAACCAGGACAGTGGTCATGAACTATGGCAGAGCTACTCCTGGGGTGTAGCTCAGTAGTCTCACTGCTGAGTTCCACTTTGGGAAATCTCCTACCTTCTCTGGCTTTGACTGACAGGTTGGTGCTGTGCTTAACAGCCTCTCTCTGGGCACCCTTTTCAGATGCATTGATCTTATTACAGCTCATGTAAGAAGTCTGGACTAGTAGAGGTGCCCCTTCTCACTGCCACAGTGAGGGAGGAGGTCACCAGTAGCTGCCAGTACTAAGAGCACCTCTCTGGGCCAGGGTGAGTGCACTGCAGAGGAGCCAGCCTCCCCAGGTGGAGGTTTTCAGCCTCTCCATCCCATTAACTAACTGTGTGGCATAGGAGAGCAGCAGGGTAGCCCAAAGGCACTGAAGCTAACAGCAGGGAGACTCTCAGTGATGGTCCAAGGTTTTCTTCACAGTGAAAAATGTCTGGCAAAAATAACCAGTTCAGCCCAAATCCACTGTATTTATTTATTTCCAAAGGTTCTAATGATACAGTTTCAAACAGCAGAAGCTGAAAGCCATCTCAGCAGGTGCAGCAGCAAGGACTGAGAGCAGTGATGTGCCTCTACAGTACTGGCTGCAGTTGGAGCTCCTTCTGCTAATGAGCTGTGTCCTCCTTCTTTCCAAGCCTCTCCTCTCACAGGTGGTTGGCTGGGTCCTCAGTGCTTCTGCCCTTCTGCCCTCCCCCTGCCACTCACCCTTGTCACTGTCTTCTTCAGTCACAGTCCCAATCCCTGCCTGCTCTGTGAGCAGAAAGCCAGCAGGCAGAACAGCAACCAAGGTTCTGCCTCAAGTCACATGCCACAAAGCAATCACTGAAAAATAATAATTAGTGCCATCCATGTTTTTGCTGCACAGAATCACCATGGCTGCAGAAAACCCAGGTGGGGCCAGCACTGGTTTCTTTGCTGGCCACATGGCTCACGGACCAGCAGTGAGAAACTACATCGTTACTACAGCAGGGAGAACACAAATCCCCCCCTACCTGATATGTCATGTCCTGTGTACACAGTGTAGGCTGCACAGAGGATTCTGGCTGCACTAGAGGTATGCAGAGAACTGAACTGAATGTTGCCATTAGTTCACAAGGAGGAGAGGATTTAGGAGTAGAAACAGGAAGGACAGGGCTGTCTGCAGGCTGTTATGGTAGGTTGTCAGAGTGACAAATCTGTCTGATGTGGAAGAGAAGATTTGCAGCCTTTTCCCTGGCAGCAATCACTCTGCTATATTGTAGACAGCAATGAATTCAGATACCTGGGCAGGTCCATGCTGGTGGCTTTGCTCCAGCACACCCCTAAACGGCAGGACACTCTAACACTCCATGTCTTAATGTCAGCAACAAAAGAGATCTCTAGATCCAAAAGCTGAAGTCCTTAAGCTTTGGTTACAATGACAGCTAGGCTGGGCTCCCCAGTCCTTCCTAAGCCATCTGACCATCTGAGCTGAAGTCACAGCTGCCTTGGCCAGGCAGGTAAGCCAAGTCCAACACATACACATGTGATGTCCACAGCAAGCCCTTTCTGCAAGAAGACAAAGTTCTGATTATCTTTACATTTGAGAGGTTTTCTTGCCATGTTTGAGACCCTTCCTTCTATAAGTACTGAAGTCTGAGGCCTGTGTGAATGATAGCAAAGGGAGATTTTTTCTGCAAGTTATGAGCTTAGAGCTTATGTTAAAAAAAGCAATCCCATGGTGCATAAGAGCTTCACAGTTTGGATGACTGAGCTGGCCCCTGAAGCCTGTGCAAAGCCATTAGGCTGTGTCTTTAATGAAATGCTGAGGAGATTCTGTGGGTTCTCATGCAGCACCCAGTAGCAGGCATATGCACATACATGTCTGTAAGAGCTCCATCCTTTGTAAGAGTGGCATTTAACTTTCGTATCAGCTCTGGAAACAGACCCGTGGGAGGGACAAGATGGGCAGTGGCTATTTACTGAGGGTCATAGAATGTACATTCTGCCTGGGCTTTGTCGTACTTCATACTCTCCTCGCTGCCACCGCACCATGCTGCCCTCCACATCCTACCCAGGAGACACACAATGCTTTCTGCCCTACAATTAGTTGCTTCATGTATTTCCAGTGTGTTGCTTCCATCTGCTGCCGATGGTGCCAGATGTCTGCGGACTGCTGCGTCTCTCCAGCCATGCTATTTTCACAGCCAGTCTGCACTGAGGTAATGGAAAGCGTCTGTGCCCTAAGCCCTGTCAATGAGAGCTGTAAATCATGACTCAACCTCTCCAGAGCACCTGCCTCTGAATCCCTGGCTAATCTCTCTCTGGTTTTAGCTTCTTAAACCAAAGTGTTCTACAGTACCAGCAGGATCTACCTGCAGCTGGAGCTGTGCACAGAGGACAGACGACAAGAAGGGCCTGTGAGCAAGTGCATCTGTCACTCTTCACAAGGCTGCTTTATTGCCTCATTTCAAATAGCAGCCTTGATCTTTTCCCCAGATTTATGGCCTTGTCTGATCTTAGTAGACTTCAGGAGTGAGAAAAAAGGGGAAAGATATTGCAGTGAAGATCTGTCTGTCTACCTGCCCATGTGCGTCGCTTCAGCGGGCTGAACAGAAGAGCAAGATTTAGAGGATAACCTTCACTGCTTGCCTGGTGACAGTTGAGACATCGGGAAAGCTGTTGCTAAATTTGGGCTGAAATTTGCATTTAGTGTCTGTGATGATGTTTTGGTAGACAATGGCAGGAGTCACAAATGCTTTTGGATTGCCCTAGGGTGATTGCAGCAACCTTCTGACAGGCTAAAGGGCTGAGAAGGAGGAAAACAGAAACCCACAAAGAAACAGCTTAGAAGGAAGCAACAGGAAAAATAACTGCAGGGGTGCAACAGACAAAAGGAAACCAAAAAGGAACACCTCTCCTATGAGGAGAGACTGAGGGAGCTGGGGCTGTGCAGGCTGGAGAGGAGAAGGCTCCCAGGAGACCTTCTGGTGGCCTTGCACGATCTGAAGGAGGCTACAAGAAAGGTGGGGAGGGACTTTTGAGGCTGTCAGGGAGTGATAGGACTGGGGGGGATGAAACAAAGCTGGAAATGGGGAGATGCAGACTGAATGTTAGAAAGAAGTTGTTGAGCATGAGGGTGGTGAGAGCCTGGCAGGGGTTGCCCAGGGAGGTGGTGGAAACCTCACCCCTGGAGGTGTTTAAGCCCAGGTTGGATGAGGCTGGGGCCAGACTGATCTAGTGTGAGGTGTCCCTGGGCATGGCAGGGGAGCTGGGACTGGGTGATCCTTGTGGTCCCTTCCAAGCCTGACTGATTCTGTGATTCTGTGATTCTATGATTCTGTGGTTCTATGATTTTGTGGTTCTATGATTCTGTGATTCTATGAATGAAAAAGGTACAGCTTTACTACAAGACTATTACCAGGACTGCACGAGAGCCAAGCTGTTTGACAGAAGTGTTGTGTTGTGATGGCTGATGCACAGGTTTCAAGACAGAAACCTCTCTAAGTTGTGCACAGGAGCTGGGATTCCTCATGCTCAGCAGTGCACCCAGGCAGCAGTGCTCCTCTGGCCCCTCTGCACTGAGCACGCAGTGCAGTCTCTTCCTTGTACAGCCAGAGCAAAGCCAGCTCATGAAATGAGCCTTCAGAACCAGGAGAAAGCTCACTGCTCTCATGCCCTTCCACTTCACATCTGCTCTCTGGAAACGATGTCTCAGTGCTGTGCGACTGCCACCGGCATACTCTGAAGTCTGCCTTTGGGAATTGCACTGTGAGGGTGACACTGCAACAGCTGAAGCTGCTGGCAATATGCTGCACTTTCTGCTGAATTTCTTGCATTAAAAAGAAAAAAGTCTCCTGTGAATGTGACAAGAATGTAGGTGTTGATTTGGCTTCAGCAAAGTGAGTGATCTCAATTTTCCGTTTCTGCCTAAAACTCCCACTATTTGGTCCTCTTTTGAGATGCAGATTAAGAGATTTTATCATTATTATCTGTGTAAATTGCAAAATTCAATGCACAAAGGTTGTGTGAGCTGTAAGATACTAAGACTCCTCAATAGACTCTTGCTTGCAATGAGATCAACTGAGAGTAATACCACTCACTTGAATACAGCTTTCCCAAACTGATAACAGTATCCTTATCTTTCTGTGGTATCCCTCTCCTTCTGCTTTGTCTCTCATCAGGAGAGCTGACCTCCAGTGATGGTCACAGAACCACAGGATGCTAGAGGTTGGAAGGGGCCTCCAGACATTATCAACTCCAACCTCACTGCCAAAAGAAGCATCACCCAGGGTAGTCCACACAGGAATGCATCCAGGCAGGTTCTGAAAGTCTCCAGAGAAGGAGACTCCACAACCTCTCCGGGCAGTCTGCTCCAGGGCTCTGTCAACCTCACTCTAAAGAAGTTTCTCCTCCTGTGCAGCTGAAACCTTCTCTCTTCCAGTTTGGATCCATTGCTCCTTGGTTTATTGCTGTGCACCACCCAAAAGAGCTTGGCCCCCTCCACTTGACCCCCACCCCTCAGAGATTTATAGACCTTGGTCAGATCCCCTCTCAGCCTTCTCTCCTCCAGACTAAACAGCCCCAGGAAGAGACAAGTTAAAGTCCCTTAATCACCCTCTCTGTTGGACTCTCTCCAGCAGGTCCCTGTCTCTCTTGAACTGAGGAGCCCAAACCTGGACCCAGTATTCCAGGTGTGGTCTCAGCAGGGCAGAGTAGAGGAGGAGAAGAACCTCCCTAACCCCGATGTTATCAAAAGCCTTACTGAAGTCAAGTCACTATTAAAAGCTGTACTAAATCAAACCTTACAAACCCTACAAGCCCTTTCCTAGTTGTAAGGAGAGTAAGAGGCACCAGGGCAGCTGGAAGCCACTAAAACTTGAGCCCACAGAATAAGATCTGTGGATATGAGCAATTGTTGTGGCTATGTCTCACTACTCTGCTGTGAAGAAATTACTGCCTACTAGAATGCACTGCTGCCTAACTCCCCAGATGAAGTGTTGCTTTTAAGAATTAAAAGAGCAGCCAGGAATTCACTGTGAAGTTCTTTCTGCTTCACTGACATTCACACCAGCACAAAGTAATGGAAGCACAAACAGAAGTCTCTCTTTGTAGTGGAGATGCTCAAGTCCCCTGCTCCTCCTCACGGCTCTCCGTTGGACTCTCTCCAGCACATCCCTGTCTCTCTTGAATCGTGGAGCCCAAAACTGGGCACCCAGTTCTGTTCTCACCAAGCCCAGGCAGAGGGGGAGAAGAACCTGCCTGGACCTGCAGGCCACACTTTTCCTGATGCACCCTCCCAGTCCTGTTTGCCTGTGTGCCTGTGTACCTGACTTCTCTGTGTTCTGAAGCCAGCCTAGCCCCAGACAGGCGTGTGAGCCCATTTCTCACCTTGGCAAAGAGATACAACACAGCTGAGACACTGAAATCAGAAGCTGTGGGCATTCCCGAGTCCCACAGTACGGATTTCACCACAGTAACCTGAGCCTCCAACACATAAAGTAGACTTTCACACTGTTCTTTGTGAAAAACAACACCCCCCAAGAAGAAGAAAAGAAGCAGCAAAGGCTCACGTGTAATAATAGCCTTTGTAACTTCTCTTTGTGGCAGGCTGGAGTATCCTATACTGTACCCTCCCCTAATTGTGCTGAGGAAACTGAGTGCAGTGTTCCTTTTTTTGTTCCTAGAAGGGGCAGTGCAGCCTTGGTTCCTTTGTTGTCCTCTACCCAAAGTTCTGCAAAGCTACCTGGATGGAACTCTGTGCTTCCAGCACCTACATTCACCTGCTCCTTTCATTCCACCACATTCCTGTTGAACCACCTTTGTTCTTTCATTCTCTGCTGCACACCTCCTGCCCTTCTCAGGTTCTTGCCCAACACCCCCAAAGGCAAATTGCAGTCCTAATTCCATATAAATCTCAGTCAAAGCTGAAGGCAAAATGTTGAGGATAGGTTGGATTTACCTAAATTAATTTTCATCTCTACTATGTTTATGTGAAAACTAATCTGGCCTAAGAAAGTTTTTTTTTCTTTTCAAACACTTTTCAAAGCACTCATTGCTTCATTGCTACTGTTGGTGGCACATTTTAAGCAACATACACAGACCTGAGGAACACAGAAGAAGAAATAATTTGTCATGGTACTGGGATGGGAACAGTATTTCATTGCACATAAAATGCAAGGCTCAAGAAAACCTAAACCTAGCATCTGATACAGATGAAACTTAAGAGATAAAAGGAACTACACTCCTTGTGAATCGTGGTTACAATGTGCCATAAACACAGATGAAATAGGTAGGCAGTCTGTGTCTAGGCTAGCAAATTCAGCTGTGTGAGGGAATCCAGCCCAGCTCTGGCACCCGTGCCCAGTTTAACTGTTCCTGTGATTCTTGTCATGGTTGTGCTCCAAGAGCACTCACAGAGTCAGAGAGGCAGCCTTGAGGTCTCAGCTGGGTGGGCATGTGCCATCCAACAGTCCCTGTCCTGCCTTATTTACTGGGAGGAATCTGTCTGGTGATGTCTGTCACCTTTAGACGTCCTGTAACCACTGTTCCAAATGTTCATTCAGACAAGAAGTCCAAAGCAATGTTGTAGCACACACAGACAAAGAGGGCACCACACACAGACGTGGGTCTGCTGGCTCCGGATTAGAGAGAACCACAGAATGATCTCTGGCAGTCATCTAGCCCAGCCCCTCCTCTGTAAGAGACACACAAGCCATGCTGAGACTTAGGCTATTGATACTCTTCAGTGAACTGCTTTAGCCTATTTTGCAGCAGCCAATTACTTGAAGAGAAGTTTCAGAGTCTAAAATAATAAATTTATGAAGGGAGCGTTTAAAAGGGCCAGAAAATTTGGTGCTGTGCATTGGCTTTGGCTCCTTAAAATAAGTGTTTCCTTCACTAGACTGGGAGATGTCAGACAGGAGAGCATTCAGTATCTCTAGGGATAACAAAAGCCTTTGCACAACCTCCTTTGCTGAACTCTGCCTTCTCAGGAGTGGGTGACCTGATGAAAGCAAACCACTGACTTTTCAGTAGCCTCTATCTTAAAAGCAAATGGAAAACCGGGCAAAGATGATCTCTTCGTGGATATAGTTGGAAGTCCAAAGTAAGAAAAGGGAACTCTTCTGAGTTTCTGAGTTGTCACAGCTCCAGACCTGCACGATGCTCCTCTGAGAGTACATCAAGAGCTGTATCAGCACAACTGATCAGGAAGGAAACTTTTCTCAGTGTGACAATCTCAGCTGCAGGGAGAAGCGGGGAGCAGGCTGCAAGCTCAGTAGGTGGCCTGGTTTCCATACTCTGCTGAATGCTTCAGCCGTGGGGTGCTAGGCCTGCACTGCTGAAGAACCATCC
This sequence comes from Eubucco bourcierii, assembly GCA_013396675.1. Taxonomy (NCBI): domain Eukaryota; kingdom Metazoa; phylum Chordata; class Aves; order Piciformes; family Ramphastidae; genus Eubucco; species Eubucco bourcierii. The sequence goes on from VWZE01008820.1 coordinate 62,560, forward strand.
TGTGACTGCAGTGGCACTTTGCTTGGAAATGATGATGAATTTATCCCTCACTTGGGTTGTTTGATGTGGGATAGTGCTCCCTGGTCACAATCCTTCCTGCAGCAGTTCAGTGATCTGTACCCCTCCTGCGCGCAGCTGAGCTGCAGTCGCTGGGGACACACAAGGCTTTGGAAGCAAGGGGAGCAAGGGGCTCCCATTTGTTACCTGCTGTCAGATGAGCCCTGGCTGTCTCAGCTGCACTGCTTGCTTGCCTTTCTGTCCTGGAAATGTCGCTCAGGATGACTTAGGTGGTTCCTACCCAGGTGTTGCTAAAATGTTCTTGCCATCGGTGAGGAGCTGAACATCTGACTCTGGGTTACAGGGACTGCCAGGCATCAGGGCACCGAGGATCGAGTGCTGCAACACAGAATAATTCAAAGACTTCCAAGGATTGGGACTGAATAGCATCCAAGCTACCACTGCTGGAAATAATAGGGAATGTTGGGAAAAAGAAGTATCTTGAGATAAATCTGAAAAAGCATCAAATTGCCTCTTTGTTTAATACAAAGAACAGTCTATTTTCAATCAATCAAACCTGATTGATTGACAGATTCTAGTGCAGGAAACTACTTGTGCACAGGTTGGTACAGTGAAAATAATCCACAGCGATGCCAATTTTCCAAAGCAACCAAAAAACCATTCGATGGGAATGGCAGAAAGAGATGGGACATAAAAATTAGTTTTGCCATTACACCTTATCTGCTTTACATGAAACCCTGTTTTGGATAATGCAGCCTAATTATTTGTTACCTAGAAATGTAATAGAGTATTTTCTGTCTTGAATAACAAAGCGCTATGATCGCTGATATAAAAAGTTCTCTTTAGTATTTTCTCCCTTTATGATACAAATGTATTAAATATGTTCCTCTGTCTCTCATTACAATTGAATTGGCTACTCAGAGTTAGGTCCAACCTGATTTTGTGTTGCTTTCAGCTTTTGTATGTTAAATTAACTCTTCAATGTTGTCATCAACCTCTTTAAAATGAGAAGTATTTATTTCATGGTATAAATTAATACAGAACCACAGATTATATATATGGTTGGAAGAAACCTTCAAGATCATCCAGCCCAACCTTCAGCCTGGCAGGATACCTTTGCTCTTCACTGAGCCAGAGCAGCTGCATGGAAGAGAACAAAGGGGCAGTAGCAGTGCCATCAGCTTCCTTTCCCCTCTCACACTCTGATACCAGCTCCCTGTAAGTCAGAGGTTTGTGCAGCAGCCCAAGCAGTGGCTCACCACCTGCATCAGTAATCCTCTTCCTCTCGTTGCTTCTTTCCTAACGGCACTTCTGAACAGGCACTTTGGCACCAACAAACACTACTTACGTGGTGCTGCTGTCCTCACCTGAAGTAACCAAGCCTCAGGTAAACCTTCAGCAGATGAGCAATGGCAGGAGGATTAAAAAATTACACTTTAACCACAGTTATAGTCTGATAACTGTTGAGAAACTCCTCGAGTTCCTCAAATGGTTCTTTTCATTCACCTCACTCAAATGTCCTTGCTAACTCTGGGTTTGGTCTTCTCCCAGGATCAGGGAGCTAGAAGTTGCTGAGCTTCCTGCCCGGGAGGGTTTATTCCACCTCACTAACTCTGTGTGAACCCCAAGGACATTCAGACTTGTACGTTTAAATTGTCTTGCTCCGATCATAGGTGGCTCCAGCAGAGAGGGGTGAGGTTGCCAGTTCCTCCGCACTAAAGCGGCCTGCCAGGTTTTCAGGGGTGTTTTTCACAGAGGGAAGTTGTTGGTTTTGATCCCAATCCTCAGCACCGGCCACAACTGGTACTTTCCAAAATCACATTGCAATGCCACTTGGTCATCTCCCACCAGCCTTTACTTCATAGTTTCCACTCAGGAGCTAAAGTATAGGTTTGCAATGTCATTACAACCAGTATCTTGCTGGGGTGTCTTACTTAAGGAGCTGAAGGAGCTGATCAGGCAGCTTGTGCCTGGGGATATTGTCTCCTCTGATCTTCCTACTGCTTTACAACTCACTTCGGGTCATCTTTCCTCTACCAGTAGCACAGGCACACCTCTGAGGTGCTCTCAGAGGTTACATTTGCTTAGCAGTGCAAAATATTGCTCCAGGGATCTGTCAGCACCAAGAAAACTGTGTCTGGGGATGTCACAAGAGATCTCACATTTGGGGTGGGAGGCTGCAGATGCTGCAGTGCACTAAAGTGACAACTGCGCAGGAGCAAAGCAGCAGTGTGAGCCTTTGGAAAGCACATTCCTCTGGCCTGGGAGAAACAGAAAACAGCTGAACCTGCACTGATTGTAAAAGCAGAGAGTGTGGTGATGTTAACGATGAAACGCACCCAAACAGAGCCCTGCAGACATTAGGGAAAGCAAGCAAATTACCTGATGTCTGATGATGCTCAGATGCTAAGGCTCCTGCCCATCACCAGGCTGCTTGCTCTTTAACAGTGACCACACATTCACTAATTTAAAACGTTCAGGTTGCTGTCAAAACTCCACAGGTGTCTCCATTTCAGTACAGATTATGTAGTCCCACGGTACCGGAGACGTTTGCCTCCACCCCCCGAAAGGCCAGACTCAGCTGAGCACCCTGACCTGGGGGAAGTGATAGCAGCCTTGGCTGCACACTAGCCCTGGTGCCTGTGCCAGAAACCCTTCCCAGGGCATCCTGACCCCTGTCTGTTCTCTGCCCAACTCATCAGGGAAGGACCAGGGCCAGGTGTGCACTGGCTCTCAGGCAGTCAGGTACTCCACACAGAAACACCTCCCAGCTGCCTTTTGAAGCCAAGCCTTGGGCTCCCCATGGCTATTTAAATGGGCAGGCAAGAAAGAGAACTCTGGTTTATTACAGAGTGCTTGGCTCAGAGGCACTGCAGCTCCATTCCCAATGACTAAGCTAAACCCCACACATTTTCCAAGTGTGAATCCTGCCACCTGCGAGAGGAGAGAGGCCTGGAGCACTTTGCTGACTCCAGTACTGTTCCTGGAGCACCCATGGTGAACCACTGCCCTCCAGCAGGGAGGGGCATTGAGTATCTCACTGAGGGCACCTGCAGGATTAGGACACCTGAAGTTAGCCAAGGATGCATTTGCTGCCTGCATAGTGAGTACTGAAATGGTTGCTGTTATTTGACAAAGATGCTTCCGGAGGCATGGATGCTCAGGAACCAGCTGAATGCTCTGGGTCTTACCTGGATGGACAGGTTTAATTTCTGATCTGTAACCTTACCTGGGTGGGTAGGTTTAATTTCTGATCTGTAATTCACATCTCAGAGAATGAAGGACTCTCATGCTTCTGGGCCAGCTTCAGATCATTCAGTGCCCCCTCACGAAGTCCGTGACACTCAGACTGCCCCTGAGGCAGTCTGATTTCTGCTGGGATAAACACACAGCTTAGGTCCTGCAGTGCCCAGGCAGTCTGGATGTGTGCACATGTATATACCTACACTGTGCACAGTGTGGTTTCCTGCAGAGCTGTTTTGTAATTCTGGAGTGTTGCAAAATCTTTTCTAACACTATGGAAAGTGCTTGTAGTTAATCATTTCTTCCTCGCAAGGATCATCTTAGCAAGTCACAGAGAAAGAGGCCAATATGCAAGTCATGGCACTGCAGAGGGGGTTGCTGAAAGCCTGCTTTAAATGTGTGCTGTCTGGAACAACTAGCTACCCAAAAGCAGCTGTGTGTTCCAACATGCTTCCTGCAGTGATTAGCAACCCAGGAACACCTCTGTGTTCACGGCTCTCTGTCCCCTAGAAAACAAGAAGAGCTGCACAGAGTGCAGCAAGGAGACAAGAAAGTGGCTCACGAGTGGAAGCAATGCAGAAGTCACTTCACCTACTTCTCTCTTTCTGGTTCGTGGCAGTTCTTGGCTGCTTCCATGTTCTCCAGCCTGTCCTGGATGCCAGTCAGAGCATTACTTAATCTCACCCTCCCAAGAGACTGAACACCCCCAGAGCAGGTGGAAAGAGGAAAGAAGGAAAGAGAAGGTAGGCAGGCTCCAGTCTCTGACACACAATCACAACTAGCAAGAGGCAATTCCTGTATTGGGAAATCCCTACAATATCTCTTCACAAATTAACTGCTCCTGTCAAACGTAACTACCTCTGGACTTCATTTTTTTACCTTTTCTACTTTTCTAATCATCTTTGTAGCTCTCTAGCAGTCCCCTGTGCTTCTTGAGCTGCAAGCCCAGACCTGGACAAATTACTCCAGATGTGGTCCCAGCATGGCAGAGTAGAAGGGAAGGAGACTACCCTTGACCTGTTTGCCAGACTCTTCTCGAGGGCACATTGCTGGCTCAAGGTGATCCTCCTCGCAGCCAGGACTCAGGCAGCTGCTGTCCATCAGATCAGCCTTAACCTGTACTGACTGTGCTGGGCTTGGCTGGGCTGGAGGCAGCTTTCCCCAGGGCATCTTGCACATTGCTGTGCTTTGCAGTGCTGCAGCTGCACGTGGATTGCACAGTAGTGTTTTGGCTGCTGCTGAGCTGGGCACCGACTCTGGGCTCTGCTTTTCCAACAACCCCCTCTGCAACAGTAGGCTGAGGGATGGGCAACAGCTTGGGAGGGGACACAGCCAGGCCAGCTGAGCCAAACCAACTAAAGAGGTGTTTCATACCCTATGAGATAGCTCAGATGTAAGAACTAAGTGAAGAAGGGCAGTGGAGAGACATTCACTGATGGCATCTGTCCTCCAGAGCCACTGCTGCACTCAGTGAAATCCTGCCTCCAGGCAAGTGGGCAGACATCACCTGCTGATGGGGAAGAGAGAGCAGTGTCTTTGCTTGCTTCCACACTAGGCCTTCACTTCTGCTTTTCATCCTATGTAATTGCTTCTGTCTTGACTCACAGACCTCGTTATATTGCCCCTCTCCCAGGTCCACCTAAGAAGGGGAGTGATAAAGTGTCTTAGGTGGGCACCTGACCCCCAGCCAGGGCCAAGCCGCCGCACGGATAGGTGAGGTTATGCCATTGTGTCCTGCTGCCAGCCGGCAGAGCGCGGCGGAGCGCGGCGGTGCTTTGCCTGAGCGCAGACAGCAGCTGGAGGGTCAGAGCAGTGCACAACATCCCTGCATTTCCAACTAACTGAGAAGCTTACTCATTACTTACTTTGGGAATTATTGGTTTCCAAACTGGACAGAGAATTTAGGAATCCATAGCCAGAGCTCCTGAAGGTCCAAGTCAGAATAGTATAATGCTCCTGAAGTGTGTCAAAGGCAGCTCCCTTTCAGCTCATCTATCTTCATCCTACCCTCTTCCAACAGCAGCCTGGCTCCTCCAGGCTGAGTCAGTAAGCTGCAGCTGTGCATACTGGCTACAGGTACAGTTACTCCCAGCCCCCGAGGGATGGAGTTCCTGCAAGCACTCAAAGCTTACCTGCTTCTCTTAACATGATCTCTTGAGCTTCTCTTCCCTTCTAGGGAGAGAGATCTGCTGAGCACTAACAAACACCTTGCATGTTTCGCCCACTTCTGGGTCTCACATGGTGACCCATAGTGACAGAACAGTTGTTTCAGACTTTGTGCTCACTTAAACCTTCTGCTGACTGATTCTCCAGTACACTCCCAAAAGGCCTGTGCAGCATTTCTTAGATGATAGCATTTAGTGGATACTTTTGTCCAAACAGAGGGTGCCTATGGCAGGGGATTGAAACTGGATGATCTTTGAGGTCCCTGCCAACTTAAACCATCCTATGATTCTATAATACTTTTCCCACAATCTGCCTTCAACTTGTTTCAATATTGTTAAAAAATAATGGGATTCTGAGCAGATCAGAAAGATTGTTGCCAAGAGTCTGGTTTGCAGTCACCTGAAGTTTCCCATGACTTCATTTGAAGTTATGAGGTTGGTGGAATGTTGTAAGCAGAGATCTGAGCTGCAGCTCAGAGACTCAGGTATCTACAGATGCACTTTCAAAGGCTTTCTTGAATATGGTTTTCTGAAACTCCCAAGTATTCTGATTGAGGTTGCAGTCCCAGATTTCTGATTTTTTTTTTTTTTTTTTTTTTTTTTTTTTTGGTGAAATGAGTAACAAGATTTGTCCCAGTTTTATGGAATAGGAAGTGGAGGTCACACCAAAGAAGGGATCTGAGAGATCTTGGACTCCAGAGCAGCCTGCATGAAGTTGCTCTTGCTAGCAGCACTGCAGTCCTGCAGTAATTGCTTTTTGGCAGCCTGGGAGCTGGAGGAGAACTAAGCACTCCTCAAAACCTCCCTAAAAGCCTTTCCTGTGTTAGAGTAGGATTCATGAACTGCCAGAGCACAGCTTTGCAGCTTCAACAAACTGTCAGATACTATTTCCCTGAAACCTTCCTGACCCCATCTGAAAATGATGGCTGCAGTGCAAATCTGTTGTATAATGCTGGGAGCAATCCTGTAGCCCAGCCAGCAGAATTTTTTATCCACCTTTTACCCAATCAGTTCCTGTACAATTTCATACCTGCAGCCAACACATCAGCTGGTAAGACTACCTTTTACTACAGAGGTGGTCAGAAAAACTGACTAGGAGAGGGAGGGGAATTTTTTTTCAATTATTGAACTTAAGATTCAACCAGGAAGGGACTTTTTACAAGGGCTTGTAGTGATAGTGATAGGGAATGGACTGGAACTTGAGGAGGGCAGATGGAGACTGAAGAGTAGAAATACATCTGTCACAGTAAGATTGCCAAGACACTGGCACAGGTTGTCCAGGGATGTCTTGGATGCCTCCTCCTTGGAGGTGTTCAAGGTCAGGTTGGATGAGGCCTGGAGCAGTCTGGTCTAGTGGAGGTTGTCTCTGTCTGTGGCAGGGAGACTGGAGCTAGATGACACTTAACATCCTTTCCAACCCAGATCGTTGTATGAACCTATGAACCTGTGAAGATGAAGCCATGTCTAGCCAGAGGATTACACAGTGCAGCTGGACACAGCCTTCTCTTCTAACAAACCAGCAAATGGTGCAGGCACCTTGCACAGCACAGTGCCCGCCTTGGCTGCAATGCACTGGTTCCCAGCACTGGCTGCAATGCACTGGTGCCCAGCACTGGCTGCAATGCATTGGTTCCCAGCACTGGCTGCAATGCACTGGTTCCCAGCACTGGCTGCAATGCACTGGGGCCCAGCACTGGCTGCAATGCACTGGTGCCCAGCACTGGTTGCAGTGCATAACCCTGGCAGCACCCCAGCAGAGAGGAGCTTGCTCAGTGAGCCTTCAGTCCCCGGGATCTGCCCAGGCGGAGCAGTGTGCTCCCAGCCTCACACAAGCCCAGCTGTGCAGGGCACCAAGAGGCTCCTGAAGCCCTGAGGCTCAGCTGGCAGCAAGGGCAGGTTGTGAAACAATTCCTTATCCAAGACATTTCTGCCTTTTCCCAGCCAGAAAGCTGGGATGTTGGCATGTGCAGAGCAGGGAGTGCTGCAGGCTCTTAGTCTGACCAGCTGAGAACCTCACATCTGTTCAGAAACAGAGAGCTTGTGGGTAAAAGTTAAAGG
>VWZE01008822.1:38684-51218 GCA_013396675.1 Eubucco bourcierii
AGGAGGCCTTGAGTGAGTTGGCCTAGGGGGAGGTGTCCCTGCCTATGGCAGGGGATTGGAACTGGATGAGCTTTGAGGTCCCTTCCAACCTTACCATTCTGTGATTCTATAATAAAAAGGAACCCAAGCACAGCAAGGCAACAGACCCTGCTAGGTTCACATCCTCTTTGGCCAGTGAACACCTCTCTGTAACTGACCACAGGAGCAGAATTAGTAGTCTGAGACATTTCTCAAACCCTTTATGCCCTTTTGTATGTGCAAACCCTTTATGCCCTTTTGTGTAGCCAGAAGCAGGGCTTCATGAAGCAGAGGTAATCACTTCTTTCTTCCTCTCTACCTACAGAAGATACATTCACAAAACATGCTTTTTTTTTTTTTTTCCCTTTTCTTTTTTTTTTCCCCTGAAAGTATTTTGAGGATGAAACCTCAGATTTGTGCAGATTACTTTATGCAACTGTTGGCAGTATCAACAGCAAAAGATGACTTTTTGGTGCAGCTCTCCATCAACAGCCTTCATAAAACCTGCACTATCTGTATTTACAAAAATGAAGAAATAGGTCTAAATGCATGCCATTTAGAATCATGGAATGGTAAGGTTGGAAGGGACCTCAAAGGTCATCTAACTCCAACCCCCTGCCACAGGCAGAGACACCTCCCACTAGTATAGGTCACTCAAGGACTCATCCAACCTGGCCTTGAACACCTCCAGGGAGGGAGCAGCCACAACCTCCCTGGGCAACCTGTGCCAGTGTCTCACCACCCTCACTGCAAACAACTTCCTCCTAACATCCACTTTCAATCTCCCCTCTGCCACTTCAAACCCATTGCCCCTTGTCCTGGCATTCCCAGACCTTGTCAATAGTCCCTCCCCAGCCTTCCTGGAGCCCCCTTCAGATCCTGGAAGGCTACTCTAAGGTCTCCTGGAAGCCTTCTCTTCTCCAGGCTGCAGACCCCCAACTCTCTCAGCCTGTCCTCACAGCAGAGCTGCTGCAGCCCTCTCACCATCTTGGTGGCCTCCTCTGGACCCACTCCAACACTTCCATGTCCTTCCTGTGCTGGGGGCTCCAGAACTGCACACAGGACTCCAGATGGGGTCTGAGGAGAGCAGAGCAAAGGGGCACAATCCCCTCCCTTGCCCTGCTGCCCACACTGCTCTTGCTGCAGCCCAGCACACAGTTGCTGTCTGAGCTGCACTCACACTGCAGCCTCATCTCGAGTTTTTCCTCACCCCACACCCCCAGGACCTGTTCCTCAGGGCTGCTCTCAAACACTCCCCACCCAGCCTGGAGTTGTGCTTGGGATTTTTATGATGTAACATAAATTGTCTCAATGTAGAAATCCTGAGGACAGGCTCCACAAATGATTTCTTGACCTCCTGCTGCAGACCCAGACAGCGTGACAGAGTTCTTTTAGGGCATCTCCCATTCACCAGCACTGCCACCCCACAGGAGCCAAAAACCCCAGGTCTCCTTATAACTGTCATCACTTAAAATGTGCAAATGTGGTTAATGATCTTAGCAGAGGCTTGATTTGGGGGCCCTACATGTCATCTGTTTTCACATTTGCCCTCTTATTTGCAATGGCAAAGGTTACAAACTTTAAGAGGGGAGGTTGTTACTTCTTTAATGAAAGCATTTTTTCTGAGCAGCCAGCCTGGGGCTCTCACAAGAGACAGTAAGGTTGAGGGAACTTCATTTATCTCCAAATTATACTGAGATGGGGTGATGCAGTGCAGCTGATGTCCCTTGCAGTGTACTAGAGTGCTTCACTGTGCTGGGGTACCTGTCATCCCAGTGTGACTATCATGAGCCCCAAAAGAAGAGGGAAGGAATGAGGGGCAACTACACAAGTCCCCTCCCAGTGCTCTTGTGGTGTGTGCAGCATAGCCAGACCAAAAACTGCTGTATTGATGGGATAATTTGTCTCCTTTTATTCAATTAAGCTTATTTGCATATCTGAGGTTAATATTATTTCCTGTTATTCTATTCTAAGGGACATGCTGATACACTGAGTGGAAAATCATGTTTCTGTATGCCCATCACTGAAGTCAATCAAAATAAAAGGTATGACCAATTATGTGATTCCCTCTCAAAACTGAGTGCTGTGATTTTTATGTAGAGCATAAGGATGCTGATGCCTTTAATACAAGGAGCCTGCTTTCTATTTGCATAGCTGAGTGAAACATTGCCCTGGCATTACAGAGAGTAAACCATGCAAATTCTAAACCCTTCCATAGTCCCTGGATCTGTAAGAGTGCATTCATATGTTTGTGTTTAACATGAACAAATTTATGATCTGATGTGGATTCCTCTGAGTACAGATGTATTCCAACTATTTGCTGAGTCCTAATTTTGAAGGAACAAATGTGAGTGCTTTGGGGAGGGGGGCAGGGGAAAAAAAGAAAAAAGAAAAAAAATATAGCTATTTTTCTATGTATTTTAAGGGTTTTCAGTGCAGTGCATAAACTTTTTTATGTATGGGTGAGTTGAGAGATTATCTGTGACAGGATAAAGGACAGGTAGTAGCAATGTATTGGTAGAAAATCAAGACTGGGAAAGTAAAAGAGAAGCATGGGCAGCAGGACAAGGGAGGGGTTTCTGTCCCTTTGCTCTGCTCTTCTCAGACCCCATCTGGACTCCCATGTGCAGTTCTGGAGCCCCCAGCACAGGGAGGACATGGAAGTGTTGGAGCGGGTCCAGAGGAGGCCACCAAGATGCTGAGAGGGCTGCAGCAGCTCTGCTGTGAGGACAGGCTGAGAGAGTTGGGGCTGTGCAGCCTGGAGAACAGAAGGCTTCCAGGAGAGCTTAGAGTCCACATTGGGTGATTCTGTGCCCCACAACCTCCCTGGAGGTGTTTAAGGCCAGGTTGGAGGAGGCCTTGAGTGATCTGTACTAGTGGGAGGTGTCCCTGTCTATGGCAAGGGGTTGGAGCTGGAAGAGCTTTGAGGTCTCTTTGAACCTTACCATTCTATGATTTTATGATTCTATGATTGAAAAAAAGGGAATGGCTTAGTATGGTCATAGTGTTAAAGAAATTTATCTAAAACTAGACCACTTATTGATGAAAAGAAACCTAGAGGGGAAAAAAATCTACCTTAACTAAGTATTTTTCATGGTGTGTCATTTTTAACTTTCCATCCCCGAAAATTCTTTCTTCCTCTGCTCCCTGGAAAAACTGGAAACAAGAATGGAGTCCAAGGAAACTTAATTATATGGATGTGACAGATATAAGTTTTGTTCAGCCATCTACTTCTTATGAGTTCTACCCCTTGCAGTTGCTGTTTATCATCTTCTATAAAGCAAATAAAGACAAATTCCTGCTTCAAAAAATGTGCATCATAGGCCCTGATGCTAAAAAAAGCTTATAGGAAGAGTCTTTTGGAGCCCTACTATGAGAAAGTATTTTCAAGACTGACCATAGAATAATAAAATCATAGAATGGTAAGGTTGGAAGGGACCTCAANGACACTTCAAACCCATTGCCCCTTGTCCTGGCATTCCCAGACCTTGTCAGTAGTCCCTCCCCAGCCTTCCTGGAGCCCCCTTCAGATCTTGGAAGGCTACTCTAAGTTCTCCTGGAAGCCTTCTCTTCTCCAGGCTGCAGAGCCCCAACTCTCTCATTCTGTCCTCAGAGCAGAGCTGCTGCAACCCTATCAGCATCTTGCTTTGCCTCTTCTGGACTCATTCCAACAGTTCCATGTCCTTCCTGTGCTGGGGACTCCAGAACTGCACACAGGACTCCAGATGACCACTAGGAAGAGAAACCAGCATGGTCTAGATGTCCGTAATAGCAGGGAAGAGCAGTGAAATAAAAAGACAAGGGGTGATAAGGTATTGTGTAAAATTATGGAATATTATGAGAATATCTAGAGCTACTTTCAAAAAACAAATGGTCTTCTTTGATTCAGCAGTCTATCTACATATTATGAAGTAGCTACTGAATTTATCAGCCTTGGTAAAATAGTGTTGGGAAAATTACTACAGTACAAAATAATCTAATCAAGCGAGAGGTTTGTGACTTGCATCACACAGTTGTAAAATCTTCCATACAAGTTTTTCTTTGTTTCATATGAAAGTTAGCTTCTGAATCTGAAAACAGATTTCTCTGAAAGATTTTCTCTGTGTCATGGAGGCAGGGAATTGATGTGGTTGAGTCAGAAATTGTGAGAATAAAATTATTTTATTTGCCTGAAAGCCTTGCCCCCAAATGGCATGCAAAATTAATTTAGGTTTATCTACAAGTTCTAATTCAATCAGGATTTCTTCAACAGGATGTTATGGGCAAATTTAGAGAGTTAGGAAGTCAGGGAATGGAAAAGGCTAAGCTATGAACACAGCTTTCCCCCACTATCCATCAGGCTGAGCAGAGAATTCAGGGCCCAGCAGCAGGCTTTACTCACAGAGGTGAAGTAGGCACTGGGCCATGCTCCCTTGCTGGGTGTCTCTGCTGCTCGGCTGCCTTCTGGCACTGCAGGCAATATCCAACGGTCTGGATCGAGGAGGCAGCAGCCCAAGGCAGGTGGAAAAGCTGCCAGAGTCAGGAGTGTCTCCAAACACAACTGCCACAAGGCAGGGATCCATGGAAGCGATGCTGCCTCGGTAGTGCCAGGGAGAACCAAACTGCTCAGGCCTGCCCAGTGCAGAATAGCAGCCAGGAAATCAGCTGCAGTGTGGTCTGAGAGCAGCTGGGTCCGGGTGCTGCTGGCAGTGCTCTCAAAAGGACCCCAGGGCTTGCCAAGCCTGCAAGTTTGCACAGAGCAGTGCAAAAGTGGGGAGAGGCCTCCAAAGGCAGGGATGGTGCAAACCCAGAGCTGTGTAAAAGGTAGGAGCCATCCAAAAGCGAGGATGGTCCCAAACGGGAACTCTGTCAAGGCAGGGGCTCTTAAGGTGGGAACTCTTTTAGGGCAGGCACCTGGCACCTTCTCCCTTGCTCTATTTATGCTTTCCTAGACACAGTGTCCATAGGCCAGTTTATCCTGGGCACACAGACCCAGGCAGACACTAGCCCCATCCCAGCACAGGCTGCCACACAGCTCAGCACACCTGTGGGGAAAGGCCTTCTGCTGTGCCCCCACAGAGTGGGTGGGGGGAAGCAGTTTTCACACCTTTTTCCCATTCAAACCCACAGAGGAGGGGTAAAGGAAGGAACTTGGTGTGCTCTGGAACATTCTGAAAGAGTGAATCAGAATGGAGGCAATGTCTCTTACCTTTACAGCCAGTCAGTGCCTTTCCAGCATTGGGGAGCTGTGCAGACAGTGTGCTGGGGAATGGATTGCCTTCTCTTTGAGTCTCAGCTATCAGTTGGTTGCACAAGGTAGGACACAAAGGCTGGGTTTAAACATGTAGCAGTTGTGTACTGCCAATTTGATTAATTTTTTTACCATATTAATCTTATCTCATAATTTGTACCACGTTTTTATTTAGAGATTGCACTGGGTTTGGCTGAGCTGGAGTTAATTCTCCTCAGAGCATCTTTCTAGTGCTGTGCTTTGCAGGGCTGTAGCTGAGTGTTGAGAACACATCAGCATTTTTGGCTACTGCTGAACCAAGCACCAAGACTGTGCTTTCCAGCATTTCCCCCAACAGTATGCTGAGAGATGGGCAAGGTCTTGGGAGGGGACACTGCTGGGCCAACTGTCCCAAAGTGAGCAAAGGGGGATTCCATGCCATATGATGTCAGCTCAGATATGAAAGAAGGAAGTGTGGTGGCATTAGGGCAACCACTAGGTATGTCACAGCCCTGTCTCCCAGGGTCTCCCAGAAGTGACCTACCATCTTCTGCTGATGGGAAGTTGAGAATACAACCTTTGTTTGCTTTTGCTTCCACAGCAACCTTTGCTTTTGCTTTTCATCCTATCACACTGCTTCTGCCTTGACTCACAGGCTTTTTGTTATGTTTTCCTCCCTCCCCTGTCTTATGTACATAAGAAGGGGAGTGATAGAAAGGCTTCAGTGGGCATTTGACCCTCAACCACCACAGAGATGTATGACCTTCTCGAGACTGCCTCAAAATTTTCTTTGGGTGACCTTGATTTATTTTGTCAGGCTGCTCTCTGGGCTGAAGTTCTTTCATCATGAAACAAAACGACTCAAATGGAAACCTTGAAAGACAAGTGCTCATGGAAAGCATTTCTAGACATTTCCAATACTGAGCCTCTTCCCTGCTGTTGCCTGTCATTAGAGCAGTAGTAGACAGTTGTAGCTCTTTCATGGGCTAAGCACACAACTAGCAAATCTCACAGGGAGAAGTAGCATGTGTGTAGATGGGGAAAAGGATACACTTTTCTTCAAGTAAGCAACAGAAATGAAGCTTGGAGCAGTTATTCCTAAGACATATTTAACCTGAATTTTTTTCTCTCTTTTTGGACTTGGAGAAGGGATTTTGTGCTCAGAAGTGTGATCATTTGTTCAGCAATACCAGGAATGTGATGAAATCATCTAGCAAGATTTCTCTCTCTCTAAAAGATGATCATCACCCTGCAACATACTTTGGGCTAAAGCTGGTCATAATAATCACTGCAGACTTCATTCAGCGAGCTCCTTTTCTTGTCTCTGCAGCAGTTTCTTTATAATCCTACTGCTGACAGTTGTAATTCTTCAGTGTGTGAGGTTTGCAAACATTTGATCTGGGAACTGCACATACACAGTTTGTACTTACTACTTGGAATTCACTGAGGCAAGCTTTGTGATTGATCATAACTCCATTTTCCTTGTTTGGTTGGATGATTTATGTGTTTATAAAGTATCTCTGCTTTGTATGCATTCACTTCAATTTTCTTATTAAGCCAGTTTCTGCTACCGGCCCATGTTCTGCAGAGCTTTGCAGACAAGAATTTTCTGGATGAATGTGCAGCTGGTGAAAAGCAATTGGAATTCCCCTGAGTCTTAAGGACATTTAAAGTTACTTTCCATTGTGGTTTTTTTTTTCTCCTCACAGTATCTAGACACTGGAAAACACAAATTCCTGAATTGAAAAATATTCAATATATGTACTTCCTTTTCTCCCTGTCCTGTCCCTCATAATAATGTAGTAGTATAAACAAAACTAAAAAATAACACTAGATGTTAGGATTATTAGTTTGTTAATTAAAGGACACTGCGGAGGTTTGGTCAAGACGTTATTCTGATAAGCATATGCCTATATGAATCTCTACACTATGAGAAATCACTTTTCATATTTGCTGCAAGTTTCATACAGATACCCTGTGCAGGGCACTCGATGTTGTTATTACCTGGACAGAGGAATCAGTGCACTGCAGAGGAACCTGGGAAGGCTGCAGAGGTGTGCCCAGGCCAACCTCAGGTCATTCAACAAGGCCAAGTGTAAGGTCCTGCACTTGGGTAGGCACAATGCCAAGCACAACTGCAGGCTGGGTGGGGAATGGCTGAGAGCAGCCCTGAGGAACAGGACCTGGGGGTGTGGGGTGATGAAAAGTTCAAGATGAGGCTGCAGTGTGAGTGCAGCACAGACAGCAACTGTGTGCTGGGCTGCATCAAGAGCAGTGTGGGCAGCAGGGCAAGGGAGGGGATTGTGCCCCTTTGCTCTGCTCTCCTCAGACCCCACCTGGAGTCCTGTGTGCAGTTCTGGAGCCCCCAGCACAGGAAGGACATGGAAGTGTTGGAGAGGGTCCAGAGGAGGCCACCAAGATGGTGAGAGGGCTGCAGCAGCTCTGCTGTGAGGACAGGTTGAGAGAGTTGGGGCTGTGTAGCCTGCACAAGAGAAGGCTTCCAGGAGAGCTTAGAGTAGCCTTCCAGGATCTGAAGGGGGCTCCAGGAAGGCTGGGGAGGGACTATTGACAAGGTCTGGGAATGCCAGGACAAGGGGAATGGGTTTGAAGTGTCAGAGGGGAGATTGAAAGTGGATGTTAGGAGGAAGTTGTTTGTAGTGAGGGTGGTGAGACACTGGCACAGGTTGCCCAGGGAGGTTGTGACTGCTGGAGGTGTTGAAGGCCAGGTTGGAGGAGGCCTTGAGTGACCTGTACTAGTGGGAGGTGTCCCTGCCTATGGCAGGGGTTTGGAACTGGCTGATCCTTGAGGTACCTTAACATTCTATGATTTTATTATTCTACCTCCCGCTCTATCTCACCTCAAGCTTTTAATTATGGTGACTATGACATTTCTGTAAAGAATATGATGAACAGGAAGATAACTCCAACAGCAGCGTGTCAGGTTAAGTGCAGTCAGGTTTACATAACTGAGTGCATTCACCTTGTTAGTTCCAGCTCTGTAGAGCCTTCCTTAGTAATTGAATTTGTGTCTTGCTTGCAAAGTGTCGGATGAAAAACATCATGGATTGAACTCTTAGGAGCCTGTTGTGGAGTGAAGCTGAGAGTGAGTACTGTGTTACTGTCATTCTCAGTTTTGTTTTGGAATAGTCTGCTCCAAAGGAATATATATTTATTTATTTTTATGTGTCTCTGTACATAAATATCAGCTCACACATATGCTCAAACTATGGGAAGAAAGTCCAGGCAAATAAATAATCACAAGAGATAGGAGTTTTTCCTTCCTATACATTGCTAGAATTTAAAGCAAACATTATCCCTGTGGTCTCCTTCTGTTCCATCCTGGATGGTCCTGTTAGCTAAAATACATCTGTTGTCAGCACTATAAAAAATAAAAAAAACCTATGGTTTAAAAATGTGATGAGATATTGCCTGGAATATTTTCTCATATAGACAGTGTTATCTGAGTCTTTCCTTGGCAAGAAATTCGATCTGAAGACAGTTCTCAGATGTTTTCAGCAGCTCCATTTGCAATGCCTCTGGAAGCAGACCTCCACTGTCACAGTATCACAGTATCACAGTATCGCAAGGGTTGGAAGAGACCTCAGAGATCATCAAGTCCAACCCATCACCACAGCCCTCAAGATTAGACCATGGCACTCTGTCCTTGTAAGGAATTCTTCCCCAGTCCTTTGAGCTTTTTCATCATTTGGAAAACATCATATAAAAAAACATCACAGTTGACCACGAGACCTTGTGATGGTTTGGGAGTTCCCTGCCACCCCCACACTTTGTACAATCCCCCAGACTAGACTCAACCAGCTGGAAGTTAAGGACTGAAGCTCTATTTACAGCTCAGCACAATGTACGAGCAGAGATAGACACAACAGACAGGAATAGTTACAGACATAGACAAGTTAAAGGGAATACAGAAACACAATTCCCCTGCCAGAAATCAGAGTCCCCAGCAGGGGCTCCCAACCACCCTTCCACCTTTTTTCCACCCCTCTGCCTTACCCCAGGGTCTACCTTACATGCAAAGTGAGTTTGGAGGATGGGCCAGGGGGTTTAGAAGGAAAGTGGTTAGTGAGGTTACTCTGCAGAGAGGAGGAGGTCAGAAGAAGCTGGACAACCTGAGAGTGTCTGCAAGCCAGAGTGGCTTATCTTTGTTTTGTATTCTTTTCTTAAACATCTCAGCAAGCCTCTGAGTGCAGCAGACATCACCAGTGTTTTTCTTTCACAACCTATTATGTAACTTTCTCCATTAAAATATTCCAATTAGCCTCAAACCAGCACAGACCTCTTTCAACTATTACTATTCAACAGTTCAACTGATATTCAGCAGTTCTGAGTATCAGCTATAGAACTGCTTGTTTACTATAGGCATCAGCAACATCATCTCTGCACAGAGGACCCATATGTATTCTGTCACCCACATGGCCCAGCTTAGCCTGCAGCAAACACAGAGATCCCAAAGTCCTGACATCTGTTAGCGGTGGTGGGGGAAGCCATTGCTGCAAGCGCACCCAGAGAGATGAAGCCTTCCACAACCTATAAACTGCACCTAAAAATAAGACATACAGAAGAACTGTGCCACAAATTTCAGACACATATCTTCCTCTGTATTTTTTGAGAGACCAGCATTCGTAAAGCGGTGTTGAGAGGGCAATACAGTAAGGAAGCAAGCAGTGTATTTGTAGGTTTACCTCTAACAGCTGGTTTGAGAGGGACCATCCTTTGGGACAGAGAAGGAGGAATGTGGGATGGGGGAGTGAAAAGGAGGTTGTAATAATACTCATAATTAAAATGTGCATTCTAGCTGCTGGGAAAAACAGTGCTGCAGATCTCTGGAAGGAATTTGCTTCCAAGAAGTGCAAGAGGCCACAAGTGAAAATTCTTTCACGAGCAGGAAGCAAGAGAGGGAACTATAAGGAAATATTCTGTTTATTTTGGCTACCATTCTAAAAAACCCGAGGTAAAAGCAAAGAGAAATGAAAGGAAGAATATTGATAAATGACGTGAGAAAAGTACCTGGAATTTCTGGGTACTGCAAAGCCTAATTACCAACAGGAGTAATTTATTCACGTGTTATGCCAGAACTAATCAATATTTTGCACTTTATTAGGAATGGAAACTTGTGCTGTCTTTTTCAAACATATGGTAGTTAGCTGATTAATTGAGTGGTTTGCTCAGTAGTATGACCAGCTGTTATAAATATTTTAGTGATTTTTCTGGTACTGAGAGTAAACAGATCTTCTTTTTTTTTTTTTTTTTTTTTTTTTTTTTTTTCATCTTTGACTGAACTGAAACCACAGGACCAACAAACCTGGATCTTGTTTCATGTCCAGAGTTCTGGTTGGAATGCATGGTAACCCTAAATGTTTTGCTGTGTTTCTAAGAAACTTCTCACATGATGTAAAAATAAGTAGTTATTTTGCTATGTTTAGAAATTCTTTTGATATGTCTGGAGTCCTGTGTGCAGTTCTGGAGCCCCCAGTACAGGAAGGACATGGAACTGTTGAAGTGGGTCCAGAGGAGGGCCACAAAGATGATTAGAGGGCTGCAGCAGCTCTTGTATGAGGACAGGCTGAGAGGGCTGGGGCTCTGCAACCTGGAGAAGGCTTCCAGGAGACCTTAGAGTAGCCTTCCAGGATCTGGAGGGGGCCTACAGGAAGGCTGGGGAGGGACTATTGACAAGGTCTTGCAACACCAGGACAAGGGGAATGGGTTTGAAGTGTCAGAGGGGAGATTGAAAATGGATGTTAGGAGGAAGTTGTTTGCAGTGAGGATGGTGAGACACTGGCACAGGTTGCCCAGGGAGGTTGTGGTTGCTCCCTACGTGGAGGTGTTCAAGGCCAGGTTGGATGAGTCCTTGAGTGACCTGTACTAGTGGGAGGTGTCCCTGCCTATGGCAGGGGATTGGAACTGGATGATCCTTGAGGTCCCTTCCAACCTTACTATTCTATGATTCTATGATTCCATGTCCCTTTGCCAGTTACCCTCCCAGCAGCTGTAGCTGCAGCTTATAAGATACATCCCACAGACCTTTGAGACTTGGTTTTTTGAAGACTCTCACATGCAGTTTTGGAGTAGGCCTCTTTTCCTTCCGGATTAATATCAAGGAAGTAACTGGAAAACGCTAGAGATGCAGTAGTGGTTTGGGAGTTTCCCCCACTTCCATGAGATTCACCAGTCTAAGTCAGAAGGTTGGAGGTTAAAGATGAAGCTATATTTTACAGCATAGCACAAATTTACAAGCATATATACAAATATATACAGATATTTACAGTTCTATGCCATTAAATACAAGTCAAAAGTCATACAGAAATTCAAAATCCCATCCCAAACAGTAGAACCACCCAGGAGGGCTCCAAACTAATTCCCCTTCTTCTTTCCACTCCCTCTCTTATCTCAGAAGGTTTACGTGCAGGGGTGAGATGAAAAAAGCAGACAAGAGGTTAGAAAGGGAATTATTAGATTGGGTTACACAGATTCAGGCAGACAGTTAACATGGCAAGCAGCAGCCACAGACTGAGAAACTTTGTTATTGTTTCTTGGTTTTATATCTCTAAGCAAATAATAATAATGGATAATAAAAACATCACTATAATTTTCTTTTCACAGCCAATGATGTAGTTTCACTCATTAGAATATTCTAATTAGCCTCAAACCAGCACAATCCACCCCTCTATACGACCCTGTGTTTTGCTGAGAAATGTCTGTCTAATCTAAAACAATATTTACAAGGATGGGTAGTGCAAGCTCGTATTTCCTGTTTATACTTCACTCCAGCTATCTCAAATGTAGGTGATTCAAAAACTTGGAAGACAGGAAACAGTTTGTCTCATCACAGATGAGACAAAAACAGGGGCTCTCAGGTGACATTGGTTTCATGCTCACGTACTGTAGATTCTCTCTTTAGATGCCATGTAGTACCTAAAACAGAAAACTCCTAACAGCTTGTATTAGCACTCTGAATAGCTCTCTCAGCTAATGTTAGATTTCTTTGTGGCACACATTGGATTTCACTATTCACCTGCATTAACCAGTAGGTATGACCAGGACCTTCAGCAGACACCACCCCTCGGACAGGTTTCCCTTCGCCCGAAGGAGAAAATACCCAAACAGATTTCCCTAACAGATTCTTTTCACGTACAACAGGAACTTTATCACCATCTACTGTTTGGATCAGATCTGACTGTGCAGGTCCTACTCTGTTTGTTGAACCTCTACTATTGACCAACCAGGTTGCTTGTGCTAGATGCTTGTCCCAGTTTTTCAAAGTTCCACTCCCCATGGCTTTTAGGGTG
>VWZE01008823.1:41386-55779 GCA_013396675.1 Eubucco bourcierii
CAGGATGCCATTGGCTCTGCTGCCCACCTGGGCACACTGCTGCCTCATCTTCAGCTCCTCTCTCCCAGCACTCCCAGGTCCCTCTCTGCCTGGCTGCTCTCCAGCCACTCTGTCCCCAACCTGTAGCACTTCTTGGGGTGGTTGTGGCCAAAGTGTAGAACCCTGCACTTAGCCTTGCTGTCCTTTTTCTGCCTGCTAAGGCTGTTTCCTGACTCTATTCCTGCCAACTTCACTTTTTGTACCCTGAGCACTAATAAAGGGTTTTACCTAATGTTAAGAGACACACCAAATAGAAGGTCAGGAGTTCTAGTATCAGCAGGCACCCATGGCAACACCATTGCTTGGTTATCCACTTCATACAGCTGTCTAGACACAATATGGCTCAGCTACTGCTGTAGGCCAAACACAACCAAAGGATAGCAGATAATTTAGAGAGGTGGAAATCACAGAATGGTACAGAACCTTAGGGATGGAAAGGACCCTGAGAGGTCATCTAACCCAACCCCCCTGCCAAAACAGGATCACCTAGAATAGGTCACACAGGAATGCATCAAATCCTTCATCTGAGTTCAGCAGTGCTGTTTTATGAGGTGGTAAGCTTAAAAGCTACAACAAATATACTCCAAATGGCAGCTTTTCCAACCCCTCTTTGGGAGTCAGGGTGGTGACTGATTGGCAGCCACCATGGCACAAGGTGTCTGATGGTGAGAGCCCTTCCCTGTGCTCTGTGCCATGGAGCGTGTCACACTGAGGCATTGCCTGCTGCCTTTGATCCACCTCACAACATCAACTCCCTGCCGGAGAACACCCAGATCCAACCTCCAGATCCAGATCAGGAAAACTCTTATTAAGGTCAAAATACTCCTCTGTGTCCACTCCTGTGTGATGCAGCTCTCACTAATTCAGATAGGTGTTGCATATTTGAAATGCCTGTACCCAGTGAGTAAGGAATGAAGACCTGGCCTCCTTTTCCTGCTAGCCTCCTTTCTTTAGTAGGTACAGAGGCTCCTGTGTCACATGAACAGACTGACTCAGCTATGGCTTGACCTTGCTTTGACCCTACAAGTTCTCAGTCTGAAGAACATAGTTAAAGAATAACCAAAAGACACCCAAAGTGTATCTGCTTGCTTTATTATTTTACCCAAATTTACAGTACTCAGGAGCCATCAAACATTTTTCTTCAGCAGAGGAATTCAGTTGCAGTATTACAATCAGTAGCGAGACATCCTTCTTTCAAAACCTGTGTATGCATTTTCTCTGTTGCTGGCTGAAGTGGAGACCAGAGGAGAAGTTGCTGCTTGCCTGGTAGTTTTTCTTCAGATCTGTTAAACAGATTTCTGTAGTTTCTTTCCTGCTGGAGTTAGACTCATTGCATGGAGAGACCAAGGGCATCAAGTCCCTGCTCTGTTACCCGCATTGCACATCAGGCATGTGAGCTGAGGTGGGAACAAGGGCATCCCATGCCATCACATGGATAGGAGTGGACTGAATGGGTCTTGTCAGACTAGGCAGGAGCGTGGTTGTCATCTGAGGGAAATCAGTGAATAGCACTTGGCTTTTGTCCTGGAGCAAGAACTGTCCACACCTGTAAGATTACTTTTGGCAAAGACCACATGCACAGTGGCTCTGAAAGACATTGGAGATGCCTTTCATTCAGCAGGTATCTACTCACCAAAACCAGTGCTGATATTTCTTCTGTGCAACCTTTAGCTAACTGACTGTGCAGGATTGATGTCTGCTGCTCTGGACGCTTGATGAAAAAGGCTCTTCCTGTGCATTCACACACAAGCTGTAGCACTGCAAATCTTCCTACACTTTCCTCACAAGTGTATGTGAGCCTTCACTTGAAGGAACTGTGTGGTGTGGGGGGAAGGATCTATCCAGAGGGACCTGGACAGGCTGGAGAAGTGTGCCCAGGGCAACCTCATCAAGTTCAACAAGCCCAAGTGCAAGGTCCTGCAGATGGGTTGAGGAAATCCCAAGCACCAATCCAGGCTGGGCAGTGCCTGGCTGAAGAGCATCCCTGAGGAGAGGGACTTGGGGTTGTTGGTGGAGAAGATGCTCAATCTGAGCTGTCAGTGTGCACTGGCAGCCCAGAGAGCAACCAGAGCCTGGGCTGCAGCACAAGCAGTGTGGGCAGCAGGGCCAGGGAGTTGATTCTGCCCCTCTGCTCTGCTCTGCTGAGACCCCGCCTGGAGTGATGCATCCAGTGCTGGAGCCTCTGGGACAAGAGACAGGTGGAGGTGCTGGAAGGTGTCCAGAGAAGGGCCACAAGGATGAGCAGAGGACTGGAGTTGCTCTGCTGTGAGGAGAGACTGAGGCAGTTGGGGCTGTGCAGTCTGGAGAGGAGAAGGCTCCCAGGTGACCTTCTTGTGGTCTTCCAGGATCTCAAAGTGACTACAAGAAAACTGGGGAGGGACTTCATAGGATACCAGGGAGTGATCAGGATTGGGGGGGAGTAGAACAAAGCTGGAAATGGGTAGAGTCAGCCTGGAGGTTAGGAAGAAGTTGTTCAGCATGAGAGTGGTGAGAACCTGGCAGGGGTTGCCTGGGGAGATGGTTGAAGCTTCATCCCTGGAGGTGTTTAAGGCCAGGCTAGATGAGGCTGTGGACAGCCTGATCTAGTGTGAGGTGTCCCTGAGCATGGCAGAGGGATTGGGACTGAATGACCCTTGTGGTCCCTTCCAACCCTGACTGATTCTGTGATACTATGGTTCCGTGATTCTATGATTCTGTGATTCTATGATTCCATGATTTAGGGGTTGCTTCATCCACCCTATACCTGTCAGGAGTCTACTGAAACCACAAACAAGCACACTACTAGCTATGTGAGTAATAACAACATGACTGCAAAAGGTGGATTCTTGCCATATCAGCAAATCTTACAGATGGCTCTGTAGTATGTTCATATGTGAAGTGGGCTGAAATGGCTAATTTATTTCATAAAAAGCAGATATGATTTCTATTCAACATCCGAAGTCCTGCAGAAACCTGAGTAAAAGCATTTGAAATGCTGCTGCTGAGCCTCTGAGCTATCAGCCTGTTGTGGGCAGCCTTGCAGGCCACTGCAAACAGCTCAACAGCAGTCAGCACCCCACAGTATGTGCAAGGCAGGGACAGCCTTGGTGGATCACAGAAAGGAGGAGAGAATGAGCAGCATCTCAGGGAACAAATAGGTTGGGATTTAATATCATTTGGGCACCTGCCTGTTTGCCTAAGCACTTCTTTCTCATTGGTTTGCAGAGGAATTAAGCACTTATGCATCTGTTTGTGTCTTAGCAGCTGAACTCTTCAAGAAGAAAGCAAAAGCTTCCTGTCCTGCAGTGACGAGCAGGTTCCCTGGCTTCCTGGGGGGTATCCTCTGATATCAGTAGAGTTTTACAGAGATGAAAAGACCTGCTTGCTAAATATGTCTGCAGAAGGAGGGCCTCTGAAGGGGAAAAGCTGAGGGAGAGGACTGGACACAGTACAGACAGGGAATCCTACTCCCAGCTGCCAAAATTGCAACTCTAGAAGCATTGTTCATGACTCAGAATTACTCATTACCCAGACATTCTTCATATGTGCTGTATATATTCCTAGGGCGGAGGTTTTTAAATGGGGAGAGGGAAACCTGAACATTTCCTAGGGTTCATTTGAAAGAAAACATTATTACAGTGGTTTTGTTTTACTTTATTTAATTTTTATTGCTCTTGATTAACAGATTTTTATCAGGAAGTGATCCCTGAAAACGCAGTAATTGAAAACTAAAGGGTAAAAAATAAAAAAGAGAGATGAAAAAAGAAGTGTAGGTCATTGCAGCTGTGTTGGAATCAGAATGGCTCTACGGTGGACTAACAGAGGATATGTGAATAGTTCATCTCACATTTATCTACTTTAAGGTCATGTACAACATTTATTATCATAACATTTGAGCTCCTCGCAGTCTCTGTTGTATCTTCACATTTCCCTTGTCAGATCCCATTATTTCCATTGTACAGCTGAGCAATCAATCCAGCCAGCAACCCAGAGAGAATTTACCTTACTTTTTATGCTGCTTACAGCACCTAAGTCAGAAACTCAGCCCTGCTGAGAATGGCCCCAACTCAGGAAGAAAGTCAGAAACTGCTTCAGACGGAGCTGGGCTGCACTTTGTCACAACACAGGACAGCCTCTTTTTCTGCCCCCCTGAGGGCCATGGGGCAACTGGTCTCTGGAGACCAGTTAAGTCCCACAAGTGGGATGAGGTGGAAGTGGTACTCAGGGGCTTGCCTATGATCATGCAAGATGCTTGAAGCAGACCACGAAAACTGTGTGCCCTTCTAATTCCACATTGCTAACCCAGCTGCTCCTGGCAGGTTCTGGTTTCTTTTGTTGGGTTTTTTTTGTTTGGTTTTTTTTTTTTGTTTTTGTTTGTTTGTTTGTTTGTTTGTTTGTTTGTTTTTGAGAGAAATGTGTCCTTCCATAAAGCTCTGCACAATCTGTATGTATTATCATCTTGCCCAGAAGCCTTTGATTTGGCACTGGTAGAGAGACAGAGGAATCTAATAAGCTGTTCTCCAGCTACTAGGCTCGATGCTGTTGTCAATACATGTTATTCAGCGTCCCGGTACGTCTGGGAGTCTTGGACACAGTGTGCATCGTTTTAAAGGCAGATTAACTGTAGGCTGCTCTGACTTCTTTTATAAACATGTTTTCTTCTTCATGGCTGAAATAAAAGCTGGCCAAAACTCAGGCTCACAGAGACACCAATTTAAGTCCCAAACAACTATTTATGTTATGTTATTTCAGATTTATGTGCATGTAATCAGGAGGAGAATTTGGATTGTTATGTTTAATCTAGCTGGACTCTTTCTAATTCTTTCCTGGTGGGAGGATATTAAAGCTTTCAAGAGTCAGTCTTTGTTCCATTTTTTTTTCTTTTTTTGGTATACCCATGGCAGGTTTTTAATTTTTATGTTTCATTTAATTGGAATGACAACCACATGCTGTAGGATTTTCCCCCTCATTACACAAATCTGTACTATGTACTCTGCTGAGCAGTATCTGATCTTGTATCAGGTGAGTAAAACTTAATGAGTTAAAGTATAAGTTCCAACCTGTCCAGATTGAATCAAACCCCCTTTTTTCCAATTCATGTACTCTGGCTTTGCCATTGCTTATGACTTTCCCAAGTTCCTTACAAGTCTTGCAAAGTGGATGACTTCTCTCTACTGCTTGTACTGATGGCTCTTGACAGGTTAGGCCATTGAAAATAAGCATACTTTGCATTAATACAGGTCTTAAATTTTTAATGTTCTTAGCCTGGGGTTTAAGTGACTTGCCCAAGGCAACATAAAGACTTAAGAGACAAAACTGGATTAAACACAAAGTTTCTGGCTCATTGACTTGGGTTCACACCTCTAGACATGGATTTTTTTTTTTCTCCCAGAACAGTAAAATTGCTCTTTCAGTATTAGAAAAGAAGTGTAGTAGGTAAAATCCCAGAAACTGTGTGCTCAGCTCAATGACATTTGAGTTAGAATGTCCCAGATAGGTATCTATAAGACTATAATTTTTACCTGTCCAGCAGTTAGCTCTTGTTTAACTCCCACATCTTTTGCTGTTGTCTTCCTTGCTTTATGTGATGTAGAAAGAAAGATGTCAGGTTAATACTTGATTAATTGTGGCATACTCTTGCCATTTATTTAGCTTACACCGTTGAATGTGTATTTCTGTTCTGAATTTCATCTTCTGATACATCCTCTTACACTAGTGTCTGCTAAACCGAAGAGCTAGTGGCTGGTGGTATGTTGCAACTTGTGATCTTATTGACTCTGAACTTTCTTTTTGGTTAATCAGAGCAGTGTGGGGTCCTGCACTCCTTCAGTATGAAGTCAATTTCCCTATTACTGATTAATTCTTATGATTCTTTCAGAATGATGTACTCTGGAAAAGACCAGGTGTGTACTACTCATTCAAGAGTTTCTGTGTGCTACTGATGACAGTCACTTTCAGTACAGAACTCACCTGACAGATGCCAAAAGTCTGTTCTAAATGAATCACATCTGTTTCTCACTCTTTACTGTAAGACCTAGGTGAATAATTATATGTGGATTACCTAAATTAGGTCATGTGAGTCCAAAAAAGCAGGCATACTCATTTCAAAAGAAGCAAAATAACTTCCCACTGGAGATTCCTTTAATAATCACAGAATTATAGGATCATAAAATCATGGAACCATCATAGAATCATAGAATCATAGCATCAGTCAGGGTTGGAAGGGACCACAAGGACAATCCAGTTCCAACCCCTCTGCCATGCCCAGGGACACCTCACACTAGATCAGGCTGCCCAGAGCCTCATCCAGCCTGGCCTTAAACACTTCCAGGGATCAGGCTTCCACCACCTCCCTGGGCAACCCCTGCCAGGCTCTCACCACCCTCATGCTGAACAACTTGAAGGAGGGCTCAGGACAGGGTGGGGAAATCAGAGCCCAAGAGAGNAAGACCTCATCCAGTTTGGCCTTGAACACCTCCAGGGAGGGAGCAAAGTCCCTCCCCAGCTTTCTTGTAGCCCCCTTAAGATACTGCATGTGTTAAATTGCTGTTTTTGGTATTGTGGGAGAGCTCAGCCCAGTGTTAGTGGGCTGCTGGCAATCTTGGGGGACAACTTTGTTTTCTGGCACTCCAGTGCTTTCTTTAGAGCAACTTCAGAGCTAACTGCGGGCTGGGCAAGAAGCACTGGCAAGAAGGCAGTGCTGTCTGCTGTGCCATCTCTCCAGCTGGCCCTGAAGCCGTGCAGCCATTCAGTAGGTGGCACACAGCCAGAGCTTAACCAGGCTGGCGCTGCTGGATGTGCCTGCCCCCAGCTGTGCTGCGTGCACAGCTGCCCAGCGCTGCCCTAGATCCCCAAGCACTGTGCCTGCCTGCCTTGGTCTGCCTGTGGTGACAGTGCAAGCTCATCCCAACCGCTTGGCAGATAAGGGCTGCTGCAGCAGTGGCTCTTCTCTGTCATTTGCAAAGGTATGCAGCTTGCCCAGGCAGATAACTTGGATATTGCTGTCTATCCTCACAGGTGATTTTCTTCCAGCAACTTACTTAAGCTTTTGCTCACCAAACTGCAATCTCCATCTCCCTTGAATGTGGCATGGCGTCCTTTCACCACACAGGCATGAGATTGTGTTTGGCTGTGTTGCTATGATTTTACACCCCATGTTGCACCAAACAATCCAGAATTTATTTGCAGCAGTGACTACTCTCTTGCTGTCATTTATCACTGCTGCAAAAACATGCACAGGCTACAAATTTCAGTGACACGACCTCTACGTTTCACATCAGGTTAATGATAGAAAACATCTAGTGAGAGAGGAGCAAAGAACAGAGGGTGAAGTGACTTCAGAAGGAACAGTGCTTTTCTGGTTGCTGTTGTAGTCTGATGCCTATTGGCCAACCCCTTTTGATCTGTGTAGGCCACATCGATTTGTTCTGTCAATCACACGATTACATAGCAGCATATCAAATGCCTTCTGGAATTACCACACAGAGCTTCCATGTTTCGAACAACTCTTTCTGAAAAGGAAGAGGCAGACACACAAAAAACATTTTCCTATAATCACTTTAATTAAGAGGGGAAATAAATGTGTGGTGAATTTTAACAGACAAATTACAGGAAGGACATTGAACTGTTGGAGCAGGTCCAGAGGAGGGTCACGAAGATGCTGAGAGGGCTGCAGCAGCTCTGCTGTGAGGACAGGCTGAGGGAGTCAGGGCTCTGCAGCCTGGAGAAGAGAAGGCTTCCAGGAGACCTGATAGTAGCCTTCCAATATCTGAAAGGGGCCTACAGGAAGGCTGGGGAGGGACTAATGTCAAGGTCTTGTAATGCCGAGACAAGGGGCAATGGGTTTGAACTGGCAGAGGGGAGATTGGAACTGGATGTTAGGAAGAAGTGAGGGTGGTGAGACACTGGCACAGGATGCCCCAGGAGGTCTTCTGTGCTCCACAACCTCCCTGGAGTTGTTCAAGGCCAACTTGGAGGCCTTGAGTGACCTGTTCTCATGGGAAGTGTCCTTGCCTATGGCAAGGGATTGGAACTGGATGAGGTTTAAGGTCCCTCCCAGTCTTACCGTTCTATGATTCTATGGAATTACTTTTTTCTTTTAAATACCATCTTAGTAGCATCCAATTATTCAAACCAACGAACCAACCAACCAAAATCACCAAAAAGCAACCAACCAAACCCCCCCCCACCCCCGCCCCAACCAAAAAACCCAACAACAAACCCAAACAAAACTCTCTGTGGTATAGAAAAAATTCTGATAGTAGAGCCGCCAGCTGGATTCACACAGGCTGGCTGCAGTTGCTGTGAAGAAGCAAGGAGTAAAACCGTGGTGATTAAGCATAACTTTATTTAATATTCCATAACTTGAGGCCCACAGTTTGCCAGGATTATACAATACATTTAAACCATTGCATCTGCACTGCTCTGTCTTCTGATTGCATTAATAGAGTTGCTGAACTCAATTAACATCTGAAACTAACTTGGTTAGCCAGACATCACACAAATGCTTTCAGTGAGGATCCGAAGTCTTCAGACGGATTGTAGTTCAGACTTGTTCTTCCTAAAATGCAACAAACTGTGTCCCATGCCTCTAATTTCCATTAGCTACAGTGTGAGTAAATCAAAGCCCTCATAGCTTTTCAGCTGGTGCTAAAACTTTCTGAAACTGTATCCTGAGTCTGTCTCCCATCTGGGCTGGAAAGTGAGCAGCTGAGTTGAGGACTCACAGACATCTTTATTTTTCTAGAGGTTAAAGTCTTAATAAACATTCTCCCCTGTTGTCTTGCCTTCCTTATTGATGTTGTAGTTGGTCATGTTATAAAAGTCTGTGCATCTGGAGAAGTTATATAGTCTACATGTTAAAGCATAGCCCCCCGGTTCCTAATGATATTGGAACTAATCAAAGCTATTTCCCAAAAACCTTAGAGTGTGATTAAACAGAGCACACTGCAGAATTGCTCATGCAGCTTGGGAGATGGTTCAAAGCACTGTCAAAGTAAAGTTACTGTTTCAAAAAGAACAGATGGGAAACTTATATTTGATTTCCACCTGGAATGGAATGAGGAACCTGAGTTGTCCCTGGACCAACCCTAGAGCGGGAGGCAGGATCAGTAGCACTGCACTTCAGGTATAGCTGTCTGACCCACTCATGCTTCCCCTATCTCTCCTCCATCTGCAGTGAAAGTGCTAAGGAGTCTGGTATTATTTACAGTGTGTTTGCTACATCTGTCATAGATTCAATGGAGATTTAATTCTAATACAAGCCAGTGCAGGTAGAATGTAAACAAGAGAGAAACCCTACAACTGTTTCTTCTTGATAGACAGCCTTCAAGTGAATCTGGATAGCTGCTTAGCTCTAGTCTGATCCATCTGATGCAGAACTTTGGTAGGGACACACTGAAGGAGGAAGTACAAAGAAGGAAAACCTGGATTTTCTTCCTTGTTTCCCCCCCCCCCCCCTTTTTTTTCTTTCCTCACTGTGCTCATTACACCTACAAACTGTGCCAGGTTACTGTTAACTCAAAACTTGCCCCACGCAAGTTGATACCGTTTTTTGAGGGCTGATGTGTGGTTTCTCTGTGCAAAGGCCTCGTAGAACTAAAAGCTCTTAGTGCAGGAGATGGGTATACAGATGATTCAGACTTGTAGTCATTTGGGCAGTGACAACTCCCTCTTTCCTCTTAATCTTCATCCCCTAATTGTCCTTCCCTGAAGGTTGCACAAGCATATCCACCACAGTGCTAATTTTGCATCTCTTGGCAGGATCCTGTACAGTGCAGTCTGCATTCCAGAAAAATAAAAATACTGGTATTTATAATTGCAGTTTTGATGAGCTGTGTGTCAGCTAAAATCATTATGGGTGAAATCTGATCTCAGCTTCCAGACCACAGAAATAACATGTCTACATTATAAGCAGGGAGGAGAACATTGCTTCATGTAAAAAAAAGCTAGTTTGAATCGTGCAAGAACGAATGCCTCTTGAAGGCTTACAAAGTTAGGTTAATTATTCACTTTCAGTGTGTGCTCTGATTTCCCGTGGGGCAGGGAAAATGCAGAAATACTGTCCTAACCACAATACTTGTCTTCACCGTGTTTTTAGACCACAGAAATGCAAGAGATCTCCTTGAGAATCCTTATCCCACCAGAATTCCAGCCTTATCTCCAGAGAGGAGAGGGCAGGTAAGTCCAGATAACTTTCAAAGTTTGTACGCGTATCAAAACCAGCTGCAAAATCTGTGGATGATGTAAATCAGCCTAGTCCCACTGATTTAAACAGAGATGCATCAGCATTCACCAGCTGAGCATCTGGCTCCTCATCTCAACTATTATCCCAAACATGTGTGCACTAAATATTTCACTGTATCTTTCTGACATTAATAAAGTTTTTCCTCTTACCCTGTCTTTTACTATGCTTTCTAAAGCAACTGTCTTACATGTGTTTGTACTTTGGAACAATCACTTCCATCTAATACCCATTATTTGTATTTTAACTATCATGCTGTTTTTAAGAGTACATGAGAGACATTTAGCTGGGTGGGGGAGAAGTGCCATACCAGACTGTCTTATTGTTTTTGACAGTGATCTAAGTTACATTGCTGCTGTGTTTTCATAAAAAAAAAAAAAATTAAAAATTCTTTTTCATCCACAATACACAAGTGTTTTCCTAAAGTCTATGTAATTACAGCCTAGTACAATTACATTTACCAGCTGGCTGGGCTTTGACATAACAATAACCAATTTTCCTTTAAAATACCTTCACAATTCTGAAACACAGTTTTTCTTAGCTGTTCTTACCCCTGTGGAAGACTAACTCATTTCATTTCATACCCTAGTTGCAATACAATTTGGATGCAGTTCAGGAACAGATCTCCCATTTTTAAGATCTGTATCCCAGGGCAGCACTCTCACATTAATGTGAAGCATGTGGCTTAAATGACTCTGAAAACTTCAACTATCTTCCTTTTTTATTTTTTAAACTTGGCTCAACTCCTATTGTTAATCAGATTCTTTTTAAAAGAGTGTCCTTCTAGAAAATAAAGAAGGATGTGAAATGTCAATGAACAGGATTCCTCTGATTTGGTTCAGATTGATTCTCCCTGAACTTCATTATCAGCCCTTAAGAATTTTAGTCTGTGCTGAGCTGCGTTGCTGATGGTACCTAAAGAGTCTTGTTAGAGGCTGCTCTGTTGGGCTGGTCAGTTTTAATATCCCTCTTTGACTGCAATGTAGGCACACCCACAAGGTGGGAGAGGAAACAGAAGTAAAGCAATATGCCCAAAACTACAGAGGGAGCTTGCAGCTGAGCCAACAAGGAACTCTAGACTTGTGGCTTTGGGACCAGAGCCTTTCTTTTCCCTTTCCAGGAATCCGTAGGACGTATTCTACCTTCGGAATTTCGGGGGTAATGAGATTCATCATTTTGGAATTTATGATAGAGTGTGTTTTAATTCCTCTCATGTTCTGTCCTTTATTTTTTTTTTTTTTTCTTAAGTCACAGGAAGTATTTGTGGATATTTTCTGCCCAACTACTCTTTATCTTGATCTGTGGATGCTTGATACCTGCAGAGGTATTTTTTCCCCCGTGCTTTTGAAATCACACACATAGTCAAGGTTGGAATCTTCTCTTGCTGGTTTTCGTACTTACTAGGCCTGAAACATCACTACAGTGCTGTAGCTTTAGGTAGTAAATAATCCTTTCCTCCATTTTCCACTGTGATTAGAGAATTAGACCCAGTGTTTATGTGNACAATCTATACCAGCTCTTGGGGCTAATAGCAAAAAGTAGTAAGGAATCATCCTCAGAGACTATTTTAGCATCATGTAATTTTGCTGGTACTCAGACATCATGGGAAGGAAAACCTTGGAAATACTTAAATATAAAGCTTCAGCTGATTTTAAGAGAGATTGGACATAAGGGTGGAATTTGGCCTTTCTAATTCACAGTGGTCTTGTGATCAGGCTCGGGGTTATTTCAGCTTCAGCTACACATTCTCCCTCTCCAAAGGCTCAAGGCTGTGATCCTTTCCAGGATTGCACAGGAGGGGCATTTATAATGCAAAGCAAGGCACTGCAGTGTGGTAGATTCCCAGGGCTCCCATTGTCTACCTGAATGACCTCAAACCAAACTGCTTTTTACCTCCTGAGTTTTTTCCATCTGTACAGCACTTCGAGACCTGCAGATGAAAAGTGTTACATAGGAGTGAAGAATTACCATGGAGATAGCTTACTGAAGTTATCTGCTTGCAATCAGTTGCTTCTATCACACAGTGTGTTTGTATTGCCCCTTTGCACTTCACAGCAACGTTTTCACTCTCATAAATTCTAAGAACAGGGAGAACATGGCTAGGAAGATGACTCATGATTCTCCAGGATGCAGAAATGATATCAATTATGCCTGCTAATCCTCTTAATACCTGTCCCAGCCTTCTGCAAAGGAAAACTCCTGTTTTAGCTGGTCTTTTCTTTAAGCAGTGGGAATTTCCCAAGTAATGTCATTTAAAAATATCGTCTCTAAATATCTGTGCTAGCTCCCAAGGCTGCCATTTGTTCCGAGGGTACAAGCAGCACGGTACATGTACTTCTCTGGATCAAAGCAAAGAACTGCCTAAAGACTTATTTTGCTGGCAGCACCCAGACAGTTCTGATTCTCCAGTTCCCTTGGGGACTTGCAGCAGGCAGACTGCCTGGGAGACTACAAGATGTGGAAATACATAGTGCAAAGGAATGCTAACGCCATCCAAGCACAGGTCTTCTTTCAGGATGTTGACCTGGCAGAGATCTAGGGGCAAAAGTGTTCAGCTTGCCATCTCCACCCCCATTAACTCACAGTGTGGTCAGCCATAGCAGAAACAACACTGAGAGAAACTCCCCTGGCCAACAGATCCTACAGAGAAAAAGAAAGGGTATGTGGCTCAGGAAAACGTAAGGCCTTCATAAAATTATTTTATTTAGATCCTTCCCTACAAAAAGCTCAAAATTAGTTGATATTGCCAGCCATCCTCTGGACCACCAGGGTAACACCCAACCTTGTTTAAAGCCATTCTCACTAGGAGAATATTTTTTTCTCTCATCCCACAAGGGGGCGTTTTGCAGTGTGATACACCTCAATTTCACATTGATCCTCCTTTTCTTAGCAGTTTGGTTGTCCTAAAATGATCCCATTCCAATTAGACAGTTTTTAAATATTTAGCCATGCAGCCTCTTTTTTTCTTCTTTTTTTTTCCCCACAGTTAACCAAATTTGACAGGTTTAGTACTTAATCTTACCTATTAAAATCAATTCTCCACACCCCTACTCTTTTTTTATTGTTCCCTCAATACTCTTAAATACACTGATTCCTCNTAGGTTACACTTGCCTAGGCAATTCACAGCTGTGATGCCCTTTTGGATGCTGCGTCCTATTCCTAATGCAGGTCTAATTTTCTGTCCACTCTCACCTCTTGGCTTCTTTAAAATGACTGTTTTCCAAACTCCTCCCTTCCCTTGAATGTGTTTTCTCTTATACCCACAGACCATTCTATAAAGAAAGACCGTTTGTTTCTCTCCTCCTGTTCATTTCTCAACTCTCCCTGGATCCATTAATGTGATTTTCTATCTTCAATACTTGTAACACTTGCTTTAATATTACTTGGGCTCATACAGGGGTTTAGTTAGACAGGAATGGCTGTGATCAACAATGAACAAAATAATTTCAAGTTCTGACATGCATCACAATGAAAAGTCCTGACCCTGCTGTTCTGTGAAGCTTGAAAGTTTGCATGAAGATCAGCAACATCTTTCCTCTCAGTACAGACAAGAACACAGATATTCAAGAAGAAAATCCTCTGTGAAAGTGGTCTGAAATGGATATTTTCCTGACGAATCCTTTCTGATTAGTGAGTGATTTTGTGAGCGTGCAGCTCCTGATAATCTTGGGACATTTTTCAAGCTAAAAGCAGTGTAGTCAGGGACTTGATCCTTCAATTGCGTTCATATTAAGAGATTTTAGCTTCTGGATATTTCTAACATATCCAAAAGTAGAGAAGATCTTAAGAAGTATTTGTAATAAAGGTCTGGAGAAAAGATCACATTGCATGCAGCACCTGTTTGCGTGGATTACTTTGTCTAGCCATTCTGTCAAGGTTAAAACGAATACTGTCTGAACTGCAGGGAGAAAACAACTCAATGAAATATCAGCTGGAGTTAAGAGTACTGTAACAAGCAGTATGAATGGATTTCCTCAGGGGTTGAGCTCCAGTTTGGAAAAGTAAACTAGGACAATTCCTCCCTCCCTCCATGCCTTCCCTCCTTCCCTCCTTCCCTCTCTCCTTCCTTCCTATGATTTCTTCATTCTGACTTCCTTCTGACTTCTTTGATTCCTCTCTTCCTTCCTATTG
>VWZE01008824.1:0-14682 GCA_013396675.1 Eubucco bourcierii
GCTCAACAACCCTGGTGCTGTAAAGGCCTCAGCATTGGAATGGACCTCCATGACTAGAAGAGATTTGTAGAGATTCACTGAACTATCACAACTTCTTTGCTGAACTCACTGGCAGGTTGAGGGGTTTAATCAACAACTCATCAAGGGAAGTTCTGGGCCACTCAATTCAAGAGAGATGTTGAGGTGCTGGAAGGTGTCCAGAGAAGGATGATGAAGGTGATGAGGGGCCTGGAGCACAGCCCTGTGAGGAGGAGCTGAGGGAGCTGGGGGTGTGCAGCCTGCAGAAGAGGAGGCTCAGGGCAGACCTCATTGCTCTCTACAGCTACCTGAAGGGAGGTTGTAGCCAGGTGGAGATTGTTCTCTTCTCCCGGGCAACCAGCAACAGAACAAGGGGACACAGTCTCAAGTTGTGCCAGGGGAGGTATAGGCTGGATGTTAGGAGGAAGTTCTTGACAGAGAGAGTGATTGGCATTGGAGTGGGCTGCCCAGGGAGGTGGTGGAATCACCATCCCTGGAGGTGTTCAAGAAAAGCCTGTATGGGGCACTTAGTGCCATGGTCTGGTTGATTTGCTGGGACTGGGTGCTAGGTTGGACTGAATGAGCTTGGAGTTCTCTTCCAACCTGGTTGACTCTATGATTCTATGATTCNTTGTTCTCTTCTCCCGGGCAACCAGCAACAGAACAAGGGGACACAGTCTCAAGTTGTGCCAGGGGAGGTATAGGCTGGATGTTAGGAGGAAGTTCTTGACAGAGAGAGTGATTGGCATTGGAGTGGGCTGCCCAGGGAGGTGGTGGAATCACCATCCCTGGAGGTGTTCAAGAAAAGCCTGTATGGGGCACTTAGTGCCATGGTCTGGTTGATTTGCTGGGACTGGGTGCTAGGTTGGACTGAATGAGCTTGGAGTTCTCTTCCAACCTGGTTGACTCTATGATTCTATGATTCTGTAGTATTATAGTTCTCTGTTATTATTACATCACTGATATTCTTTCAGCCTTTGGTAGAAAAAAAATAATTTACACTGGCAAAAAAAAAAAAGAAATAAAGTGATTTTGGGGGGTAATTTGGGGTTTTTTGTGGGTTTTTTGTTTGGTTTGGGTTTTTTTGTTGTTGTTTTTGTTTGGGGGGTTTTTTTGTTTGTTTTGTTACTGTTGTCATTTGTTTTTTATTATCTTGCCTTCATTTTAAACCTACCTGCATGTGTTTTAAGTAGAAGACACATTTCTGTTATGCTCTAGCTCCTGTGAGCTGCTTCCAGTCAGTCCTTTGAACCCTCCTCTCTTTCCCTAGATTTCTCACTTGCCAGCCAGGGACTTTGTGTAGCTCTCATAAGATTTTTCTATTTAATAGCACAAACATGATCACTAATACAAGGATAATGAAGTACTGTGCCTCCAATTCCTGCTAAGCTGCAGAGGAAGCATATTCACCTATCATGGCAATGTTCATTCAAAGAATATATCCAGTCTTAATGGAAGTGTAAATATTTCTTTTACTGAGGGAATCTTTCTCATGGCCGAGGTACAGTTTTATCTGAGTTCTGTTGTATTTTATCACAGCACTTGAAGACAACAGTTTTAAATAAAATTTGTTTTGTTGGGGCTGACTACTGTGAGAACCCTCAGTCAACTTCCAGCAAGAGTGGAGCAGTGCAAGAAGGAAAGGAGAAATGAGTTATTGAAATCTATCACTTTGATTTCTCTTTTCTACCTAGCCTATAACCTTTGCAAGTGGAAATGAGCATAGGTCCACTGATGAAATATGTGTGGCGTGAGCTAGTCCTAGTTTTGTCACGTCTCAAAGAAACCAGACACTCTTCTGACCCATCTATGACCTAATCTGGAACAAGACTTTGAATTGGATCATTCTCAAGGTGATAAGTAAATAATACTTGTTGCAGGAGATAAGTTCAGACCTGGGTATATGAGCCATGGCTACCCCAGTCTAATTATACCTCAATACTCACACTGCTTGCTGCAAGAATATCTACCTTAATGGTGTCAGAATTTAATCAAATTATATCTCTGCTCCTCAATTATAGTCAAAAGTAAATGGTAATGAAATCTGGAGCTCCTCCACCTGAGAGATACATAAATATCTGCATTATCAACACATGTCAAAGCCATTCATGTGGTAGATGCCTTTCTGTGCCTCTAGAGGGAGGTTCTATTCATTTAACTCAACCCCTTAGAGAGAGGCACGAGTTGATTCAAGAGCTCCACTTTTCTTTTCATATTCATAGACCAAAAATCACTTTGTTCTCTGATTTCTGAATGATAAATTTCCCACAATCTTAGCTAGTGGATTTTCAGACCCCGCTACTTCACAATTTACCTGCAAACAGAAGAACAAAACATACTATTTTGTTCTATCCTTCCACAGCAACTGCCCTGAACTGTTTACTGTGCCTGAAATGCCATGGTGAACCTCTCTGCCTCTGCAGTTGTGCCCAGCATGTAAGCAGGTCTGAAAGCTTAGATGTGCAGCAATACAGGTAGGGTTCTTGGAAGGAATAATCTGGACCATTGTACTCAGCAATTTACCGCTTTTCACTTGGCCATGTGTCAGCTGCCCAAAGACAGCATGCCCAAAGCATACCCGAAGACAGCATGTAAATTCTGTTTGGATTGGATTACATAGGTCCTGAGAAACAAAGACATATCTGCAGTCAAAATGATGTTTACAGAAGATCATGGATTAAGTGCCCTATTACCGGTGGGTAACTATCAGCATAGCAGTAGTAACAGTAACAAGAGCAGTACAAATACAGTAGAATCATAAAATCATAGAATGGTAAGGTTGGAAGGGACCTCAAAGATCATCTAGTTCCAACCCTCTCCCATAGGCAGGGACACCTCCCACTAGAACAGTTCACTCAAGGCCTCATCAAACCTGGCCTTGAACACCTCCAGGAAGGGAGCACCAAAAACTCGGATTAGATATATGATATATTTTAAGGTCTGCAATAAATTCTGACTAAAAGCCCTAACTATATTTGTTATAAGTTTAAAGGTTTTGTCTCTTTCTTTTTCCTTCTTTTTTTTTTCTTTCCTTTTTTCCCTTTTCTTTTCTCCTTTTTTTTTTTTTTTCTTTCTTTCACACTGTAGTTTTTAATGGTGCCAGGAAGGAATTTAGTATCAAGAACAGTGCTGTTCAGGATGAAAATCAGCTCAGGAAAGAAGTTTTAAAAAAAAATAAAATCTATTATTACTACAGCAAAAATCAAATCCATTTTACACAGGTTTGGACTAAACAGGAATTGCATCAAAGAGGAGAAGTTAAAAAAAAAAAAAAGATGTATTTTACTTTTGTTTGAGAACTGAATGCTGGAAAGTGCTCAGAGTAGCAATGCACATGTGTTCCTGAGTAATCCCATTTAAATCACAAATATAACTTTCAGGTACAGACCATTTGTTTCCTCTTTCATGTCTTGACTTTTATATGGTTTCAGAGGATTCAAAGAAGCCATTAAATCCTTAGGTATTTAACTTGGCAATATGCACAATACAGAGGAAGGATTTGTTTAACAGACTTTGACAGGCATGGTGTATCAGCCACTTTTCCAATATACACAACATTTCTATAGCCTCTTTTGTGACAGATGTTGGAGATACATTCTCAGCTTAAAACTATGATTGCTACAATATTCACCTGCACCAAAGGGATGGGATCCTGTCAGGGCAAGTGGAAAATATAGTCAGCAGGATGTAATAAACTAAGTACCTCCTGTTTGAGGGCCGTGATCCTAAGGGTGGCAGTCAGTCCTTCTCCATTGTAGTCCCACTTCTGCAGGACTCCTCCTCAAGGTCTAAAATAGAATAGAATGAATATTCTTAATGGCATTATTTTGCTTCCTCACACTCACTACAGTTCCCTCTTATGATGGACCATCTTACAGACATCACCCATTAGGCTTCTGTTTTGCTGGTCCAAGTCACTGCTAGGGAGGTAAATGAAGGAAAGTAAAGCAGACTCTGACTACCACCATGACCAGTGAAAGTTTATTCCAGGCCTGGACTATATCTCTCCTAGTGAATGATGAGGGGGCTCCAGGTCATGCCCTGCTTCTGCTTGTCTACTACTCATTGCAAAAAGACCTGACATAACACCAGGCCAAAAGTGCATTTGCCACATAGCCCACTACACCCCCCCAGTTCTGCCCCAAACACTTATCTATTAAAAAAAAAAAAAGTGAATGGAAGAGGTTTCAGCACTACAGGTTCTTTAAAGGGGTTAAACTGCTGCACTGAAAATGTTTCCAAAGTACAGATCAAGTAGCAAACAATGAATTATTTTATATGTGAATTTCTTGGCCTTGGATATTTTCCATGCAGCAATTATGGTGTTTTTGTTCCACAAAATCAGATGTATTTTAAAATATATTTCAGAAAATGAATGTGATTGGGTTTTAGGTCACAAGAGACATTTCTTTCCTTTTCTGAGTGCCCTCTGTTATGAAGAATGCACTTAGTGTGGAAAGATAAACTATGGTAGCCCCTGGGAGTCAGTGTCATATTGTGCAACTCACAGAAACACCCATGGGTTTGCAGATGAGAATAAGATCTGGTACTTCTCACCATGGGAGGTCATATTACCTTAAAATGCCTCTGCCTTGTAGGTCTGCTTGATGAACAACATCTGTTCCCATAACAACTGCCACTCCAGCATGAGAGATGGGCTTTGTGACATGACAAAAACAATAAGTAGTCCACACACAGTCCTGTACCAAGGGAGCAAGCAGCTACAATAAGAAATAGAAACCTCAACATGGGTCTGATTCAAACCCTACTGGAGCCAACAAGAGAAAGTCCTGCAGTTTTCAGGGTGCCTCGGGCTAGGAAGCATGCACATCCTGTCTCTGCTTATATAATGGCAGTGCAATCAGCAGCAATGATATGTGTCATCAGTTGAAATAAAATGTTTCTCCAGCCCTATACCTTCTCATGAAAACACAGAGCAAATCATAGCAGGAAAAGCAAAGGAAGATTTTACTGGATTGAGTGAAAGCAGGTACATTTCTTCACACCTAAGAATGCTGGTTTGAAGCCAACAGGAATATTTTAATGAAACGAATTGTATTATAGGCTGTGAAAAGCAAACAATGGTGATGTCCGCTTCACTCATAGGCTTGCTGAGATGTGTAAGAACAAGGACACAAACATAGATAAGATACAGAGCGAGTCTCGGTCTCTCTAGCTGGTGTGTGTCTGCTGGCCTCTCTGCTGAGTAACCCAACTAACCACTCTGCTTCTAACCCCCCTTGCTGATCCTCCAAACTCACCTTCCACATAAGGCAGACCCTGGGATAAGGTAGAGGGGTGGATAGAAGGTGGAAGGGCCGTTGGGAGCCCCTCCTGGGGACTCTGATTTCCGGGAGGAGGATTGTGTTTCTGCATTACCTTTACCTTGTATATTTCTGTAACTATTCCTGTCTATTGTGTATATATCTGCTTGTACATTGTGCTAAGCTATAAATAGAGATTCAGTGCTTAACTTCCAGCAGGCTGAGTCTAGTCTAGGTGATTTTTATAGTGTGGGGGGTCAGGTAACTCCCAAACCATCACATCAAGAAAGCCACAACTCTCGATTTAACTTCCAGCCCAAACCCATCTGCCTTCTCATGGTAGGAAGGTCCTGTGCAGAGATCACTGGGAAAGAAACTCATCTGCTTTACCTCCATGCAAAGGAACACAGAGAAATCCAATTCCTAATGAATAAAATTAACTTTTAGCTTCCATCCATCTTCTCATGCCTCAGTGAATAACTTCAGCTGAATCTCTACTGAATTACCAATATTTCCACTGGAAAGGGGTAAAAAATTCAACTAGATAGACTTAGGAATGAAGTTAGGCCAGAACTTCTTTCTCAGGTTTCCATGTTTTCAAAATAATTTTCATTCTTTGCTGGGATGAAAACAAAACCTCTGAATACTTTTTTTTTTTTTTTTTAACATGAAATTATAGAGAAACACTTGTTTTCTTACCATAAACCATTTTTTTCCCCCATCTCTGACCCTCTCTCACTGTCTTCCTTTCTTGCTTCCCTTCTCACTCACTGTCACCAGAGGCAGCTGTGGAGCCCTGGATCACAAACAATCCTCAGATGAAGTTCTGTTGAAATTCATAAATCACCATGAAGTATTTTGTCTTTTCATCAAAAGTGCATTCTGTTAAGAACATTCATAAATGACTCTGCATGGAAGGAGTTCCTAACTTGTCCCCAAGAACTGATTGATCACTTACACATCTAACTGGATCAGTCGTTAGGCTTTGGGTGAAAAGCACACAACAAATTTCTGAAATGAAATGCATATATGAAATTATATATATATTAAATGAAACATAGATATTAAATATATCTGGGCTATTTTCCTGGCTGTTTTTTCCACAGAGTATAAATTCTGTTACATTTACTTAGCCTATTTTTATTGTACAACGTATGTATTTAATTCAAGCTTTCCTCCTCACAACATTGTCCTCTTGAACCTGATGGCAAAATAATGTTTTTGTTTTGGCAAACAAATCATAACTCTTTTTAAAAGTAAAGGCAAATACATGAGCCTCACCTTCCCCTCATTATATTTCCTTAAGTATAAACTACAAGATTACAAAATTGCCCCAGACAAAAAACCTTTACCCGGGCACAGCATTTTCACTTTTCCACAGAGATGGAATTGCTTATTTTTTCATAGAGGTCAGAAGGGGTTTTTGCTGTTGTGATGACATTTTGCATCATCTTCTTCATTTTGCATCTCAAAGAAAAAAATGCAGTGCTCAAATGACAACAAAAATACATTACTCTGTTTCAGTGACATGGATTATATACACACCTGCATCAGCAGATTAGTAGCAGGGGCCAGAGGTGGATTCTTTAATCCCTGATGTATAGAGAAGTGAAACATAACTCTGGAGACTTTCAAAACCTGCCTGGATGCAATCCTGTGTGGCCTGCCCCAGGTGATCCTGCTTTGGCAGGGAGGTTGGACATGGTGTTCTCTGGAGTTCCCTTCCAACCCCTAGCATTCTGTGTGATAACTGAATCTTTTGTCTTCCTTTGATTGGGCCACTATTTTCAGAGGCTCTGTCTTAAAGCTTTATGGGTGGGGGGAAAAAAAGATAAAATGAAAAAGATAACATTCCAATTAGAAACATCTTTTGTCTTCCTTTGATTACACCACCATTTTTAGAGGCTCTGTCTGTGATACTTTATGGGTGGGAAACAAACAAACAAACAAACAAACAAACAAAAACAAGGGACTGTTCCAATTAGAAAGAAGATAACTTCCCTGTCACATCTGGCTTTTATGCTCCAGTAACACCTTAAGCACAGTTTACAAATAACAAGATTGGCTGTAGAATTCCATTGCATTCTATTGACTTTCCAAGGATGCACAAAAGGACAGTGCATACCCTGCAGGTGAAGTCTCTTGAGTTTCTCTCAAATGTGTATTGCTGGTAGTTTAATTACTATTTATTGAGTACTGCCGGTGGGCTATACAGAGCACAAAAAGAATTGCTGTGTACAAGTAGAACTGATTTGTATGTTTCCTTTTCTTATCATTGTCCTGCTATCCATTTCAGACCTTTTGTCACAGCTTTATGTGATACAGGTTAAAAATGCTGCAACCAAGCATCGAAGATAACCTCGCCATGTTAAAAGCCTCCAAACAAACATCGACTCCTTTGTTTGCAAACTGCAAATAGTCAGAAGAATGTAAAAAAAAAAAAAAATCACTTTAAACTTGCTAAAAATGGGGGAAAATATTGAAATTGTACCCATCTAATTAGATTGCCAGATGCTCAGCTGAAGTGAGTTTACTAATTCCACTGACTTCAACAGACGCACTGGTTTGGTTTTTTTTGTTCATTGGCAGACTGATAGCTTTAGTTTATAGAATCATAGAATGGTAAGGTTGGAAGTGACCTCAAGGATCATCTTGTTCCAACCCCCTGACATAGGCAGGGACACCTCCCACTAGTACAGGTTACTCAAGGCCTCATCCAATCTGACCTTGAGCACCTCCAGGGAGGGAGCAGCCACAACCTCCCTGGGCAACCTGTGCCAGTGCCTCACCAC
This sequence comes from Eubucco bourcierii, assembly GCA_013396675.1. Taxonomy (NCBI): domain Eukaryota; kingdom Metazoa; phylum Chordata; class Aves; order Piciformes; family Ramphastidae; genus Eubucco; species Eubucco bourcierii. The sequence continues at coordinate 8,075 of VWZE01008824.1, forward strand.
CCTCACTGTAAAGAACTTCTTCCTGACATCCAGTCTAAATCTCCCCTCTGCCAGTTTAAACCCATTGCCCCTTGTCCTGTCATTACAAGACCCTGTAAATAGTCCCTCCCCAGCCTTCCTGTAGGCCCCCTTCAGATACTGGAAGGCTACTGTAAGGTCTCCTGGAAGCCTTCTCTTCTCCAGGCTGAAGAGCCCCAACTCTCTCAGCCTGTCCTCATAGGAGAGCTGCTCCAGCCCTCTGATCATCTTCGTTGCCCTCCTCTGGACCCGCTCCAACATTTCCGTGTCCTGCTGCTTAATGTGGCATCAAAAAAATTTGCATGTGTTGACAAAAAAAGTAACTGCAGTGTAAGAAAATGGGAGGGAGGCAGGACACAGGCTTGCTCCATAATCCTCACAGATACATACCCAGGTTGAACACGAAGGAAAAATGGAAACGTAAGTCAGTGTCATGGTTCCTGGTAAATCACATCTTCACCTCGTGTTATATGAATGATTCACCCTCAGGACTGGACCTATTTAATTTGAAATAAGGATTTGAAATGTGCAAAGTGAACTATTTTGCTGATAGGAAAGAAGTCGTTACGCAGATTTGTTTCAAAGCTTTTCAATTTATTAGTTTGGGTTTTTTTTCTTTTTAAGAGGACAAATTAAAAAAAATGCATCTGAGAGCTTAAAAATCGAGGTCTTTGTCACATGTTTAGAGATATCCTGTTGGTATGTTATTTGTAAGAGGCTATTATACATTCTAAAGCATTTTCATTAGACAAAGCTAGCTGTTCCTTCTGCACGTGTCATCTACCTTTAAAGTCTTTCCAGGTAGTGGTTTTCTAAAGGCAAAGGAACTACTTTCATGGTGGTATCTGTTTTGTTTTCTTTCCTCTGCAGGCTTAAGTGATAACTGAGTGTCTTGTCAGAAGAACAGAAATGAATAACTCAACGTACATAAACTCTTCTGCTGAAAATGTCATGGCTTTGGAGAGTCCCTATAAAACTGTTGAGGTGGTCTTCATCGTCCTGGTAGCAGGGTCTCTCAGTCTAGTCACCATAATTGGGAACATCCTGGTCATGGTGTCAATCAAAGTCAACAGGCACCTACAGACTGTCAATAACTATTTCCTGTTCAGCTTGGCCTGTGCTGACTTGATCATCGGCATCTTTTCAATGAACCTATACACCCTCTACACTGTGATAGGCTACTGGCCCTTAGGGCCTGTGGTGTGTGACCTTTGGTTGGCTCTTGACTATGTGGTCAGCAACGCCTCTGTAATGAACCTCCTAATAATCAGCTTTGACAGATACTTTTGTGTCACCAAGCCTCTGACCTACCCTGTAAAGCGGACCACAAAGATGGCAGGCATAATGATTGCAGCCGCATGGGTGCTCTCCTTTATCCTGTGGGCCCCTGCAATTCTCTTCTGGCAGTTCATTGTGGGAGGAAGGACTGTCCCAGATGGAGATTGCTACATCCAGTTTTTTTCCAACCCTGCTGTCACTTTTGGCACTGCCATTGCAGCCTTCTATTTGCCTGTTATCATCATGACTGTCCTTTACTGGCAAATCTCTCGAGCCAGTAAGAGTCGGATAAAGAAAGGGAAAAAGGAAGCTGCCCAAAACCAAGAAACAGTTTCCCCTAGTCTTGTCCGAGGTAAAATAGTGAAACCAAACAATAACAACATCCCAACCAGTGGGGATGGGTTGGAGCACAGCAAAATTCAGAACGGAAGAACCACCGGAGAGACTGTGACAGAGAATTGTGTTCAAGGGGAGGAGAAGGAGAGCTCCAATGACTCCACCTCTGTCAGTGTGGTCGCTTCCAATGTGAAAGAGGATGAAGCTACCAAAGATGCCAGACAAACTTCTGACTCCCAAGACCACCTCAAAGGTGAGAACTCCAAGCTGACATGCATCAGGATAGTCACAAAGTCCCAAAAGGGTGACTGCTGTGCCCCCACCAACACTACTGTAGAGATTGTAGGCACCAATGGAGAGGAGAAGCAGAATAGTGTAGCCCGGAAAATTGTCAAGATGACAAAGCAGCCAGCCAAAAAGAAACCACCTCCTTCTAGAGAAAAAAAGGTGACAAGGACTATTTTGGCCATACTCCTGGCCTTCATCATCACCTGGACCCCATACAACGTGATGGTGCTCATCAACAGCTTCTGTACATCCTGCATCCCTGGCACTGTATGGACCATAGGTTATTGGCTCTGCTACATCAACAGTACCATCAACCCTGCTTGTTATGCGCTCTGCAATGCTACTTTCAAGAAGACCTTTAAGCACCTTCTAATGTGTCATTACAAGAATATAGGAGCTACAAGGTAAAAACAATAATAGTAATAATAACAATGAAATTAATAACAGAAAGGGTGAAGCAGTTCAAATATGTTAAAAAAAATAATAATAATGAAAAAGCAAACTAAAAAAACCACCAAACCTCCCCACAAACAATGCCAGAGCACTTTATCCTCCTCTATGGAATGTGCAATCCAGGATGATAGTGGAAATACTGATAAGAGGCACCAGCTCCACCCATCAGAACTACACTTTTAAAAAACCATGGTTTTGAATTATTGAAAAGAAATCCTGCGGGCATGGGGATGTTTGAGGAATTATCCAATATGAGGACTGAAGGCACAGCTCTTTGCTTTCTGAGACTACTCTGCAGAACAGCTTTAGAGTCTACAATTTTCTGTCACTGTGTGTAAACTATTTGCCCTTGGTTTTTCTTTTGTGTTTTGGTTTTGTTTGGTTTTGTTTCTTTTTCTGTGTCTGTTTAATATGTCATCTAGGAAACAAAACAAAACAAAACAAAACAAAACCAAAACAGCAAACCGGAAATTTCAATACTCATTCTGTGGAAGAGGCACAGAAGTTCCTTACATAATCCAAATGAATCAGGATAGTTGTCTGCTCAAAGTTGTCCATTGTTGGTTTTCTGGTTTTGGGTTGGTTTTTGGTTTTGGGTTTGGGGTTTTTTTTGTTTTTGTTTTTTGTTTGTTTGTTTGTTTTTTTGTTGTTGTTGTTGTTTCTTTTGGGTTTTTTTGTCACTGTCATATAAGAACCTTAATGTTAGGTTATTTTCTACTGTTTATGACACTACCATTTCCAAAACCGCATCAACTCTGAAAGTGTGTTTATGCTTAACATATAACCATTGCCTCAACTGTGAATCAAAGTCTGCCACATGCCCCTTCTGAGGGTTTTTGTTCTGTGATTCCATCACCACATCAAGATAAAAGTGAAAAAAAAAGTGGTCTTTTCCAAATTGCTACATGCCCAGACTATTTCATCAACCAAAGTTTTTTTCATAGAATCATAGAATGGTAAGGTTGGAAGGGACCTCAAAGATCATCTATTTCAAACTACATGCCATAGGCAGGGACACCTCCCATTAGTACAGGTCACTCAAGGTCTCCTCCAACCTGGCCTTGGACACCTCCAGGAAGGTTGTGGAGCACGACCTCCCTAGGCAACCTGTGCCAATGTCTCACCACCCTCACTCACAGAATCATAGAATCTGATTTTTTTTGAGGCAGTTTTGTTCACTTTGCCATATAACATCCACTTTGTACTTTGCTTGTCCAGGACACAAACATTGACTATCAAAAGAAATTCTAAATTCAGAGATCTCATACAGTAAACCACCATGATGGTCAAAGGGGCTCAGCTGAAGAATAGAAACAAGGTTATTATAAGGAAAACGAGGCTTACATCCTTTTAAAATTGGATGCACAGATGAAAAGATGTGCTGAGGCTCCAGAAAATGAATAGGTAATACTAGATGACTGTGCTCTTGACCAGTCAAAAAATGATTCACACATTTATTGCAGGAAAGGGTAAGATGGACTAATGTGCCCACATAGATCAAGCTCTGTCTAAGCCTTTAGTGTGAAACCAAGGTCCTTCCTAGGTGTAGCCTGGACAAGTTGTTTACTCTGTGGAAAAGATGTTGGTTACATTGCCTTTTGAGTCAGCTGGGAGCAATATTTTCACTGTAAGTCAAAGGATAATGCTAATAAAAAGGCAGAGAGTGAGATAGTGATTACACAAAACCAGATAGTGAAATAATCTGGATAGGGGGCTGGCAGGGATCATGTTCAACTATTTTCTGCTACTCCACACCAGTTCAAATTCAGATGCTTTCTGCCTGGCAAAGATTTTACTACTTCAACATTTATTGTAGCACAACTGAGCACTGTGTGGATAGGATAAAGTGTATTGAATTACTGAAAACAGCAATTGTCTGTGAGTTATGCATATTCTAGTTACTTCCTTCTTGGTAACTCCCAGGCGCTAGAGAAGGTACACCCACACATTTCCTAACCCAGAAAAGTAGTTTGCTGCAGAGACAATGTCCCGAGAAACGTCTTCTGGAATGAAAACCACCCAGCAAATCATTCTGTTATTTCAAGCTACCATATTAGAGTCTTCCAAAATGCACTTCAAAATAGCAGCCATCAAGATTACAGGGAAATTAATCTTGCAGACTTAAGTTTTAATGTTTGACAAGCTCATAGGAACACAGAGTCAAAGCCGTTTGGCAACATGACAATTTTCATGTCTTGAAGTACAAGTTCCTAGCAGAAAGTGAAAGTGAGGAGGATTAAAATGCAGTAACTTAAAGCCACATTAAACTCAAGATTAATGTGTCTTAATATGCATTCATTGATTTTTATACCCCTAGTGACTGCATGCTAATATATCTAAGTGTCTCCACACAGCCAAGGACCTACTTTTGTGATGCTCACTTGCCTTGAGTCATATTTACTCACGCTATTTTATCTTCCTGCTTGTAAGGAAGGATTACTCAATGATAAGGCTTGCAAAACTGAGTGCTCTTTGTCTTACAAAACTACATTCACTAGGGTTATCTAGACAGGTCAAGAGAAAAACGTGATTGTTTTTAGGTCATTCATTCTCTTTCAGTGTTAGAAAATCCAGACAAAAGCCAAAGGTGAAATGAAATATATTCATTATCTAAATGCTGTTCCTTTAGAAAAATTTCACAAGAGAAACACACTTGAGTCTTTCTTTCAGCAAGCACTGTGGGTATCAACAGTGTACGTACTCAAACTGGGAAACAGTAGTTTGTATATTCTTATTTAACCTTTTAACCCCAGTTTTCCACCAGATGTGCTCGTTCTGACCTTTGAAGCTGTCACTGGTTCATAAATTATTAATTCCTCTAAGAGATGGAGAAGTGCAAGATATAAAATTGCATCATCTGTTGTGATGGCACTCAGAATACTATGCAGAAGGAAAAAAAAAAATATATGCATAGATATATATGTGTGTGTCTGTGTATATATATATATGTGTGTATATATATATGTATACACACGCACACATAGTGTCTGTGTATATATATATATATGTGTGTATATATATATGTATACACACACACACATAGAGATACACACACACATATATATATATGGACCAGCATTCATGAAACAACCAAAAAAATAACCTTCAGTTTGAAGCTTTCTAAGCACTTCTTCCCTGTACCACCCCCTCTTTTGATCTCAAAGCAGAGTATGTTTTCCTTTGTGGTTTAGTATATTTGAAAGGCTTGCAGAGCACAGTATATTGTGTGTTTTCCACTTTGTACTAATTAAATTTAATTAAAAAAAAAAAAGTATTTCCATGTTACATCCACATTTGCAGAAAATAAGTGTATAAATAGATGACTTAATGCACCTGTACACATACACACAGGCATGCAAACATGCATGCATCATTTATATACATGGAAAACAATCATCTATTCAAGACTTTGCATGGAGTTTTGTCTGTGTTGTGCTTGCTGGGATCTGATGCAGAGCCAACACTAATTCATGACACTGTCAAGCCTCTTCTGGAGGCAGATAGAAGGCAGAGCTTGCCCTGAGATATTTGGAACCTCTCAAGTCTTCAACTGGTTGTGCCTCAGCAAGACAAAAAGTGAAATAACCTTTTTGAGCCACAAACCAGTTTGTTCTTTTGAACATCTTTTGAGCTCTCATGTCTTTCTTTTGTGTCCCAAACCACATTCACCAGGTTTCACTTACCTTCTGGGTGACAGTTTCACAAGCTGTACATGCTGGTTTTGAAGAGCAGCACACCCTGGGTACTTTCTCTGGCTTCCTCAGTTGTCATCTGTGCCTCCTTGTTCCCAAGGCCCCACGTAGCCTTGCTGCTTGTGTTGACATGTCTTCATCTTGGGTTTGGCCAAAGGATCCCAGCAGTACATTCACACCATGCGCTGCACTGGCCACTTTCATCTCACATAGAAATTGAGCAAAACATACATGTGAGCCAAGGGAAGAGAGAAAACAACAGAACTCCCCCAAAACATGCTGCTAGCTCTTTTTGCCCTCTTCTTTTCTTCCTTCTAATTATCTCCAGAAACAGGCTAAAATTGAAAGGGGGCCCAAGCAACTGTTGACAGCAATCCTGCTGCAGCAGGATCTGTCATTTTGGCACAGCATGGGAAGTGACTTGTACTGTTACAGGTTGTCCCTACCTTCACTGTCCAGGGAGAGAAAACCAGCTTGAAGATTCATCGATCCAACTGGCACTTCTTCTGAGTACTGAAAACACCTGTGGGAAAGAAAAGAAAT
>VWZE01008824.1:14994-27187 GCA_013396675.1 Eubucco bourcierii
AGAAAGAAAGAAAGAAAGAAAGAAAGAAAGAAAGAAAGAAAGAAAGAAAGAAAGAAAGAAAGAAAGATGGAAGGAAGGAAGGAAGGAAGGAAATAGCTGAAGTGGTCTTGAGAAATCTTTTTTTCAAGTGAGATCAAAACCTAAGAAAAAATTCTGTCAGCCTTCTTTCTGTTTGGGATTTGATTTACTAGGAATCACGAAAATCCATTCAGAAAGAGTTTGACTACTAATTGATGAAAAAATAGTCCAAAGGCAGTAAGCACATCTACCTAGATCAGATTGCTTTTTCTCTCTTTTTTACCTCACCAATCTTCATAGGGATGGAAGAGCTCAAATGGACCCCAGAGATCCATTGTTTGGCATCCATGAAAATTATAAAGAGGAGAAAAGTTAAGTGCTAAATCTATCAGCTCTGTGTTTTATATTTTTCTTTTGGCAGAATATATACCAATAAGAGGGAGCATATTTAGTGAGCGTGGTAGTGATGAGAACAGCCCACACAATAGTGAAGAAACCTTTACAACAGCTCAGCTGCTCCTGGCCATCCCTGATGGAGAAGTGCAGGAGGCAATGGGCATTTTTTAAATTAATTTCATCTCCTGGTGAATTAAAATGTGTCCTTGTGTCTGCTTTGCAGCAGGGCTTGCTACTAAACTCACTGGCTCCTTCCTCAGCTTTGATGGACTTTGATCCGTATTGTTCATTCCTCTGGATGTATGCAATGCTCTCCAGTGCTGTCTGGGGATGCAGCTCCTGGTTTCTCCTGTAGTGTTGAGGTGTCACATGTTGAATTATTCACCTTGGGTGGCAGAACATCTCCTGGGCATTTCCACTACCCAAAACAACTCCTAACATTCTGTGATTCTGTGATTCTTCACTTTAATATCCGTTACCTGTGTTGCAGCTTACAGATGTGCCATTTCTCTTGCCTTTCAGGCAAAAATAAATGCCTGTATTCCAATCCCTTAATTGCACCAAAATCCAGCCTTCCCTAGCATGCAAATCACTCTCCACTGAAGCCCTGTGTTGAATGAGAAGCTCCATAAAGCTTTTCTATGTGGATTTTAAACTGGAAGCAAAAAAAAAAAAAAAAAAAAAAAAAAAAAAAAAAAAAGCAAAAACAAAACCCTTATGTAAGACAAAGCCAGACCAATTCTCCTCTTCCCCTGTGTTGTCATCTACATATTAGAATAAACATTGGATAATGGCAAAAAAGGTGAAAGTTCTTGTAGTGGAACATTTCATGTTCTCAAATCCTTTTTACTTCATGTGTTTACTAGAGCACTCACTGAGAACCTAAACCTAAGAATCTGATTATAGCAAGGCTGAGTTGGATATGAATCATTCACCGCAGACAACACAATTATTTCTTTCATACTTTTGCTATTCTCCTTCTCCTATGCCCTCTTTTGCTATATTGTGAACTACTGGGTTACATTACTGGCACATCAGTCCTCCCAGGCCATATTTCAGATATTTCATTCTGGCATTAACCACATGAAAGGAAATAATTTTTTTCTGTCTTTTCACCTTCCAAAGTTCTACATTACCTGAAAAGTGACATTAGCTCTTCATCTTTTCTATAGTGAGTTTCAGTTTTATGTTGTTTTCTTATTTACTGCACTTGCCAAGTAGCACATGGAAGCATCTTTGTGATGCCCCAAAGTGCTCTGACTCTGGGAGAAGTGGTTGTGGTAGGTATGCAAGGCAGTATGACCACAGTCCATGTTACAGTGGCCTTTGGAAGGAAGGATTTTGCTGTGTGTTTAACATATGGACTGATTCACCTGACAGCACTGAAGAAAGCACATGGGGACGAGCATGACATGCCCTAACTTACCAAGGGACAAACAAGTCATGGTTGCATTGTTTTTCTCCTCCCTCCAGTTTATGTAGGCTGTGGGGATGGGGAAGATTCTTGCCCCACTGGAGGCTCTGTCTCTACACCTTCACCCCAAAGACAGCCATTCTCTGAAGCATATCATGCTAGCAGTGGCAGTAATAATAAAAACACTGCTGAGAGTGCCACGGTCACCAATAAACAGATCTGCTTATACCTTATCCCTTAATTCTGGTGCCAGCTTGGCAGAGGTGGTTGGTAAGTTAGAGACTAACAATTTGTAAATACCTTTAGATAGTGTGTTTTAACATGACCAACACCATATCTTTACTGTGTAAAAAGAAAACAAAACACCAAAACATTATGTGTAATACTATCCAGATAAGTTTATAATGTAAATATATCTACAATGAATGTCCAACTACTCTTCAAGCTCCACATATGAGGCAGCACCTCATCCCTTCTTGAGACTTTTTTTTTAACTTAAGGATATGGCAAATCTGTTGTTTATATTAAAAAAAAAAAAAAAAGAAAAAAAAAGGCTACTATATTCTCTTCTTCAAAACGAAATACTACTGCAAGAAAGAAGGGAATGCATTATGTGTATGTGATATCCAAAATCATATGTTAAAACTGGGAACTGAAGATTTCACAAGTGGAGGACTGGTCAAATTCTTGATGCTGTACATTTGATCTCATATAAATAAGATAAGCACAAGTTTATGGTTAGCTGTGTAAAGCTGACCCACTTGATTATGTATACATTATAGATATATATTTATATATGCTGTATAGGTATATACATATTATACATGACATTCATACAGTGAAAGCTACGTTTGATAAAGTCATATCAGCTGGGAGTTTGGGTGTAATATTGTGCTCCGTTTGGAAGAAAAATGTTTGTGTTGTTCAACAGCATTCAAATATGTTATACAGGATAAAGGAAGAAGGTGTCTCACCAAAATAACTTATGAAGGACTGAGATGATAAGAATTTGAAACACCTTGATGACACAACTAAAATTACATGCAATATATGTGTATGTACTTCTGTTGAGTTGTATTCCTAGCTAAAGCATTGCATTAAACAGACAATTATAACAATAATAAAAATGGTTTTGTATGTGGCATCTCTCTTTATTTTTTTCCATTTTACTCAATGAACTATACTGTGAAATGCAAAACTGGGATTGTAAGTGGAGAAAAATAGTTTCCTTACAGTAGCCAAGGGGTTGTAAGATTGCAGTAATTAAGAATTATTTTTTTTTCTCTCAGCCTTCTTGGCAAGTATGAAGTTAAAAAAGGATGTCCCTGTCTTGTCCCTTCACTTGTCCCTGTCTTGTCTATGCTTCTGCTCCTCCCTCAGTTCACCTCCTCCAGTGACTCTGCTTCCCTCAGAAGATTTCATCTTTAACTGCAAGGTCCCTTCAGCAATCTGATGAGAGTGTCCAATAAGAGATTTCTCTATATTTCTGCTGTCTGAGTGTTGAAAAGAAATAGGTGAGATTATTTTGTGGCCATACAGTTGTATCAAAGCAAAATAATTTTTTTGGTTATTTATGGGGGTAGACGGCATCACTAACATCCAATTGGTTTTTGGGCTCACTTTGCTTTATCAATGCAAACTTAGCTTCACAGTATTCCTAGAAAGCATCTGGGAGTAGGAATAAAGAGCATAGGTTGAATAACTTCAGCTCCTTGGAGTCTCAGGATACTGTCTCACCCTCACTTCAGGAGCAGACAGGGCTCAGATGTAGCAGAGGAAGCCAATGGTAGTGAAGAGGAAACATCCCCATCCCAGTAAATCTGGGTTTTGGTGCAAATCTAGCAATTTGACAAGTGATTGAAGAGTGAGTCTCTTGGGCACAGTGGATGTATCAGCTGTGTCAGGATCAGGAAACTTCAGCCCATCCATCCCAGGAAGGAATACAGTAATTATAATAAAGTGGTTTATATTGACTTCCTCTTTCTAAATTTTGCCTTTGCATTTGAGGATTTTCACTGTTTCTGCCTTATAAGGGCTTTACACTTTTATTAACCCTCTAAGACTTCCTACTGTTACCATTTTCTCTGTTGTATCTTCGGTTCAAGCTCACCTTCAGCTGTTTAACCGCCTTCCTGTTCAGAAGCTTTCCTCAATGAAAGCCAGAAAATGTAACTTCTTCATTTGCTCTTGTTTTCAAAACAAGCACAGAAATTAATATGTTTGAGTAACATTTCCTTGCACTCTGTACAGTGCATACACTACTATAAGGTGGGAAAATACTATTAAGCCTCTTTTACAGGTAGATTGTGACAGTCAGAAGACGTGTGTCAATTGCACAATGGAGGCAAAAATCAGTACCTATTGTCTGTTTCTGCAAGCCACAGATTCCTTATCTTTTCCCTTCAAAGAAGAATTTACCATTTTTAGACCCCACTATGCTAACAGTGACATTACAGACCATAGGCACAATTCAGATTGTCAGCATACTGCTACAGCCCAAATAATTCATAGAATCATAGAATAGTAAGTTTGGAAGAGACCTCACATGCTATACCATCCTATGATTTTCAACATGTGGCTTCAGGGGCCTTCAAGATGCCACTGGTGAGAGTTTTGACAAGCGGAAGAGGTTTCTGCAGATAGTAAGGTTAACTTCCAGATGGGTAGAGTCACCAATCCTATTTGAAATATAGCATGGCAGGCCAAGACTTAACCCTCTGCAGTGCTGTTATGGAGTGCAGAGCCAAAATAAACCTTTTCTAGCATACACCTTTTTTCGTTTGTACCTGTGTTTAAGTTCACTTACCATTACAGGAAGCCTACAACTAAGGGTATCTGTAAAAGTCAGAGCACTAAAACTAAACATTTTAGTCTTACCAGAGGAGATTCAGGCACATTTCAATGCCCACACATATTTTGATAACTGTTGCCAGTTGTCTGCACACAGGGAAAAGGAATGCAGCTGGGGCCAAACTATTCACCTCCCTGCCTAAGACGTTCACTCAGACTAATAGGTTCACCACTGGGCTGTGGTTACATTTTTTCTGTAAAACAGTAGAATCATGCTTAAGCACAATAAAAATTGTCACCTCAGCCTCCACATACAACCAGTTAATGTAACATATAGTAATATACATCCTCTCCCCTCTGGAGATATGTTAGTGATGGCCAATGATAGGGCAAGGGACAATAGGTGCAAGCCGGAGGGTAGAAAGTTCTATGTGAACATAAGGAAAAACATTTTCACTGTTGAGGATGACAAAACACTTGAATAGGCTGCCCAAAGAGGTTGTGGAGTCTCCTTTCCTGGAGACTTTCAAGGCCTGTCTGGATGCATTCCTCTGTGACCTGAGCTAGATTGTATGGTCCTGCTCTGGCAGGGGGGTTGGACTCGATCTGTTTGAGTCCTTTCCAACACCTGACATCCTGTGAGCTTGTGATCTTTAGACAATGTCCTCCAGACCACAGTCTTCCCTCTGAGGGCTTTTATTAGCAGAAAAATACTGTAAAGTGTAACTACCTGCTTCTTCCTGAGTTCTGGAAACACCCTCAGAAAATCAATACCTAGAAATACTGCTGGTTTGTAAATCCATTAACTCTGTTTCTGGCCTCCTGCCAACCATTGTGTGCACCGTCTAGACATGGAAACCTACTTGGCGGTGCTAGGAAATCACCTTTGCCACCTTCTTCTTAATGGAGCTTGCCAACATAATTTCTACCAACACACAGAACTAGGGAGAATAATAAAACCAGCAAGAATGGTATCAAAGGAATGCAGAGGCAAAAATAACCTTTTACTTCCACCCTCAATCACTGTTCCATCTTTCCCTCCTCCTTACCTCTCTTGTTCCTTCCTCTCTCCCCCCTGTCTCTTCCTTCCCTGGCTCTGAAATGTCTCAGCCAGCTTTCCAGGTTTCACTCTTTCATTTACAGGTTAGTAAAGGTGCTGAATAAATCACTATGAAAACAAAGCCTTTGGCTTAAAACTGTGAAGCGGTATAGGAAGCAAGGCGGCAAGGAGGAATGCTTTAAAAAACTCTTAATTCTTTTAACTTTCGAGACCAAAGGCTTTCCTTGACTCCCACTGTAATTGCCTGGAGTTGAAAAGCACTCAGGAGCAGGGCTAATTGGATCCATATGGCATAGGAGCAGTATTCCCAAATGGAAGCGTTACTGGTGGCAGATGTACCAAATGATTTCCTGGGAGTATGGACACAATGGAACTGTGGCGTTGTAAAATTCTTGTTGCTAAAGCTCCAGCCTAGGAAAGAATAGGGAGCAAGGTCAGAGCTGTTAAATCCCTCCAGCACAGAAGATATAACTCAGCTCCCTTTAAAGATGGGAAAACGAAGAAGCTCCAGGAGCCCAAGGGAGAAAGAAATTTCCTCTGTAAAAGTCTCATTCTTTGTCATAAATTAAGATACTTCTGTGTCATCTCAGGGTGTCACTAAGAGTAACAAGGGCTAAGCTACTGCCAGTGATTGCACATCTTACAACTTAGGCTTCAACTTTCCTGCCAGTAGCCAACAGATACAGAATTCAGTGTAATTCAGTGTATACAGGTTTAGTAATTAAAATAGTGGATGGTTTATTGAAAAATATATGAGACATTTAAAATAGAGGCATAAAATCCTAGATTTTGTTAGGCTGTCTTCCTAAAAAGAAGCAAAAGTTTTTGATTAGTTTTAATTGCTATACTTTCCATTACATGTATGGGAGAAAACCCAACCCTGGAGTTGTATACAAGGGATGTGGAATGTCTTGGCTGGAGCAGCTCTGCTATGAGGACAGGCTGAGAAAATTGGGGCTCTTCAGCCTGGAGAAGAGAAGGCTTCAAGGAGACCTTATAGTAGCCTTCCAGTATCTGAAGGGGGCCTACAGGAAAGATGGGGAGGAACTATTGACTAGGTCTTGCAATGCCAGGACAATGGGCAATGGGTTTAAACTGACAGAGGGGAGATTTAGACTGGATGTTAGGAAGAAGTTGTTTGCAGTGAGGGTGGTGAGACGCTGGCACAGGTTGCCCAGGGAGGTTGTGGCTGCTCCCTCTTGGAGGTGTTGAAGACCGGAATGGACGAGGCCTTGAGTGACCTGTGCTAGTGGGAGGTGTCCCTGCCTATGGGGTTGGAACTCAATGGTCTTTGAGGTCCCTTCCAACCTTACAATTCTATGATTCTATGATTCTATGCTGAGTTAGACACAAAATAGTGGAGTTGGTTGGGAACTTTTTTTTTTTTCTTTGAGTGTTTTTTTCTCAGGATTTTTTTTGGTGGGGGGGGAAGGGGAAAATTTCAACAGATTTTCTGATTTTGAAATGTTACAGGGAAAAAATGAAGCTTACCTTAAGGGAGTATTGAAACACTTTTTTTTTTCAACAGTTTCCTCTTTGATGTTCTTTTTGTTTGTTCATTTGTTCATATACCATTCGTTCAGAGAGCTTAAATAGCAAAATCAAAAATAATCGCTATGAAAAAAATCATAGAATCATAGAATGGTAAGGTTGGAAGGGACCTCAAAGATCATCTAGTTCCAACCCCCTGCCATAGGCAGGGACACCTCCCACTAGTACAGGTCACTCAAGGCCTCATCCAACCTGGCCACAACATCCCTGGGCAACCTGTTCCAGTGTCTCACCACCCTCACTGGAAAGAACTTCCTCCTAACATCCAGAATGAAAGGGTATTTTTAAAAAGGCATGTTGATTCATCCAGTCTTACCTAGAGAGGAGGAAAGAGGACATAAAAATTTTCAGAGATTGACTGTCTGACAAGATTTTGGAAGGAAACAGAAAAAAACTTCTCTCTTGTTCAACAGCCCATTGCCAGCTCCACTTGTGCAGTGCACACAAGGGCCCTGGTCTGCCACCACTGCATGTAAAACTGCGCCTGTACACGGTGTCCTGGATGACATTTACTAATGAAAATACTTCTCATGTATGTACTTGCAACAGATTTATCTTTGCATTGATCCAAAGTCCTCTCCAAACCTTGTTTTCCCACATTGCTGGCTCGTCTGAGGGGACATTTTAGGGTGGCTGAGCACAGAGTGGGTTACACATCAGGGTAGTCCACTGAAACTGGGGCTGTTTAGGCAAGCCCCGGTGACACTACATATAACTCAGGTACAAGTAACCAATGCAAAGCTGCTACTCAAACACCTTGTTGTAAATGTGCATAGGGCAGGGAGAAGCTGTATAACTTACACACAGCCTTGAGCGGAGGACATCAAAGAGATGCACTGTGCTAAAACTAGCATAAGAAGATTTGCATAGTACTTCACAGAGTGTAAATGAGAGATACTTAGAAAAGGGAGAAAAATATAGTTTAAAATATAAATGCTAAAATATGTGTTAATCCCTAGACAGACACAGTTCAGAGTGGAAAAGGTTGAGAAATGCAAGTCAATGGTGTTTGCAGAGAGCTATGAAGCCACAGCAAGCAATGAAGCATGTCAAAAGTAGGGCACCCTCCTAGGGGCAATGCAGAAATGTGATTTTCTCCAGAAGAGGATTCTTATTTAAATGGCTTGAAGGCCTCTGGATACAGTTGTTCCTGCTTACACATCATAGGGAGAGCCAGAGAGACTAGCTCAGAGGACTTTCTTTTGAACACCTACAGTTGAACAAGATTATTCCCAGCTCAGGTAGGCACAACCACAGGGTTTCAGTCTTTGTACTATTTGATAGATGCAGCTGTAACAATAATTAAAGTAACTAATATATAGTTATATATATAATATATATACATACACTATATAAAATAATAGTATTATGTTGAGGAAAAAAATTACTGCTTAGTGATTAACTAGTTGCTGGTGCTTACAGCCAGAGTCACAAGCCCAGATGTACTCCTAATATGAGTTGCAAAAGAGATAACAAGTAGAGATGACAGGAGAGAAATCTAGTATGCAAAGTTGCAGACTGCATGGAAACAACATTAATTGTTTTATTGTGCCTTTACTCTGCATCCAGGAGTATCTAGCCTACGTTCCCCTGGGAGAACATCTAATTCGTCTAACAGCTACTGCTGATGTTATAACATCCAGTCTTGCATGCCCTTGAATGTGGCAGAGCCACCTTTGAGATAAGTTTCCCAGGGGCATAGGAGAACAGCCTTCTTTCCCTGCTCTGACTGCAGTGCTCATGACAGTCACAGATCTGCTCTCCTCGTCCCTTACAGAGGCATCTCATGTAAAGCCAACAAAGGAATACAGCAAAGAATTCTGACTGCACAAGCTGCAAAGAGCACAGCAGTATGGCTCTGCTAACGTTGTCTGACATCCCCCTCGCATTAGCTCCTCTCCATCACTCCCTATTAGCATGCATCTTACAGAAGGTGCTAGGAAAGTCACTTTGCAATAACATTACCAGATATGAATACTAACCTGAAATGAGAGGAACCTCACAAGGAAAACTGCTAATCTGATGGCAAAGGCCTTGTGTGACAAAGTCCCAAAGGGCAAGGAAGGGACAGGCAGTAGTTTCCATGCATCTTTTTCACTTCCATATCATTCTCCCTTTCCTACTTTGCATTTTCTGTAGAAAGAGAAAAAAAATAACAGATTTTCATTCAGTTCAGGACAAGTTGCTGCTTTTCCTGTTATGATGGATGTTTAGGTTGTGACTGTGATGAATAAGCAATAAATATACTGAATTTAAAAAAAAAAAAAAGAAGAAGAAATCTGCATTTGCCAGGAGAAGCCCTGAGTGTCTGGTTTAAATTATTTCCAGTTGTACAGCCTATCTACTGCACTAATACATTTTGTCTGCTGTTCAAAGTTACCTCCTCCAAGGCGCTTGTTTTCCATTAGGTTATAAGCCTAATTATGAAACAATAATTCCTCAGGGACCCAGACAGTGCTGATTATCTTCTAATGAGATAAAGAACCTCTCTTCTCTAGGTCACTGCCTTGAAATCATCTCTAGCTCTTCAGTGGCATAATCTCTGGATGACAAAATATGTTAATGGTGGTGGCTACTGATGTCCCAAAGTAAAGCATTTAAAAGAAGAACCTGGATGAAAATATAGAATTGGGATGGGGGAGGGCCATGGTCTTTGTCTTTAATTTCTGCTGATTTCTATCAAGTCAACAGCTCATCTAAAACAAATTCAAAACTAACTTTCAGCTCAGAGCAAATATGAGCCCAGTAACAATTTGTGAATATATTTCATCAATATATTTGTCAGGAAATTAGGTTATGATGAAATTGCTTTTGGGATTTTTTTTGTTTGGTTTGGTTTATTTTGGTAATTTGTTTTGTTTTGTTTTTAAAGCATCATACCTGTGGTGATATAAGCATTGGAAAAACAGTTCAAAACCAGAAGCCAAAATTTTACTAAGAAATTAACATTCCGTTTAACACAATTCCATCTATTCATTACTTGCATGCAGCCCAGTCAACAACTGAGTCCTAGGCTGCATCAAGAGCAGTGTGGCCAGCAGGGGGAGGGAGGGGATTCTGCCCCTTTGCTCTCATCAGATCCCACCTGGAGTACTTGTGCAGTTCTGGAGCCCCCAGCACAGGAAGGACATGGAACTGTTGGACCAGGTCCAGAGGAGGCCACAAAGATGCTCAGAGGGCTGCAGCAGCTCTGCTTTGAGGACAGGCTGAGAGAGTTGGGGCTCTGCAGCCTGGAGAAGAGAAGGCTTTGAGGAGACCTTATAGTAGCCTTCCAGTATCTGAAGGGGGCCTACAGGAAGGCTGGAGATAGTCTATTGACAAAGTCTTTCAATGACAGGACAAGGGGCAATGGGTTTAAACTGGCAGAGGGGAGATTGAAACTGGATGTTAGGAGGAAGTTCTTTCCAGTGAGGGTGGTGAGGCGCTGGAACTGGTTGTCCAGGGAGGTTGTGGCTGCTCCCTCCCTGGAGGCATTCAAGGCCAGGCTGGATGAAGTTTTGAGTAACCTGTGCTAGTGGGAGGTGTCCCTGCCTATGGCAGGGGGTTGGAACTGGATGATCTTTGAGGTCCCTTCCAACCTTACCATTCTATGATTCTATGATTCTGTGATATTTCTATATGGTCTTATGACAAATCAGCAGAAGTCATGCACCATATAACATACAATTTTGAAATAGATTTTTTTCCCAGGATTTCTCATTCTATAGAAAATTGGTGAAACAACTTTTTGTTCCAAGCCAAAACAAAACAAAACAAATCAATGACTTCTTACTTTTCCATGAAATGGGAAACTATACGTAAACACCTCTAATATTTGCATGTCTTCTTCATGAATACATTTTTCATTCTCATAGAAAAAAGCTTTAGAGCAGGATGTTGACATGCTAGAAATTACACAAAAGCAGGCAGAGAAACTGAAGTATAAATAACTATCTCCTTAGCACAAATATTTGATAAAATTTGTATTCAGCATAACTGTGTAGTGAATATGGTTTGAGCAGGTCAAAAAGAAAAAAAAATCTGCTATTTTAAACTTTATGAAGACACTGACAAGCAGTACTTTTCTCCAGTCTGGATTATGGATATTTACCTTCCCATTTGTGTTCTGCTCCTCGGCTGGAAGGTGGTGGCTCAACACTGACACATTGTCTGTCCTTTGTGCCTGATGCAAATGTGCCTCTCCAGACACTTGGGAGCAATGGACGCCTGCAAGCTTTTATGCCAGCTGAGCAAGGGAAAGAAGGACCCCTGTGAGGCAAGAAAAGGTCTCTCCTCTTTCTGTACAGCCTGAGTGCCAAACTCTTCACACTCCTGTTTCAGGAGCACAGCTCTGTGTATTGATCAGCACAATACAGCTGTCCACCCACATGGTTATTAATGGATAATAAACAGCTCAAGCACCCACAAACAGCATTTTTCTTAGTAAGCACCAGCCTGGAATCAATTAAATAACAAGAACGGCTCTGAGAAGTGCCATCAATTGTGAAAGTTGTTATACTCTCAGGATGGTGAACACTGAAAACTCCCACACAAAGCCATTAGATGTCAGATGCTGTTGTGTCTTAATCAGGAGTTTTCAAGAGGGTCGTGGACACTGTCTGGTGCAGAGTGGCAGTTTTGCATAGAGTCATCCTTTCCCTCCTTGTTTAATAACATGGATTGACTACAGTGTGGTCTTCAAGAGTGAGAGAGAAAACCAGAAAAAAAGCCTGAAAGGAACATTGAAAAGTACAGAAATCATTAACAGCTGACTTCCAGTAAAGAGTAAACACTGTCTGCTGGTCAAAAAGCCCCAAAATGTTGCTGCACCTTCCAAGGGAGTTATGAGGAAACATGGTGTCCTGTTTGCACTGATTCACTTAGATACTTAGGTGTATGTGAAAAAGGCAAGGGTACTGAAATACAGAGGAAATCGACCTAATATTAAGGTCAATGCAAAAAAAAAAAAAAAAAGCAAAAAAAAA
>VWZE01008824.1:31350-56641 GCA_013396675.1 Eubucco bourcierii
TTGTGTATATCTCTGCCTGTACACTGTGCTAAACAGTAAATAGAGCTTCAGTCCTTAACTTTCAATAGCTGAGTCTAGTTTGGGTGATTTTCAGAGTGGGGGAGAGGGTAACTGCCAAGCCATCACATGGAGTTACTGCAGTTTCTGAAACGTGTTGAAGCTCAGTGGACCTAAACTGGAAAAAACCAAAAAAACCCCCACAAAACAAACAAAAAACCCCACACACACACCAAAAAAAAAAAAAAAAAAAAAAAAAAAAAAAAAAAAAAAAAAACACCCTCAACCCAAAATGTTCATAATGTGCTGAAAAGACCAGTCCTGGCACCTCTCCTTGCATGAAAATCTTCTTTTTAAATCCCTGATCCAAACCCTACAAGCAGACACCTGCAAAGCCTGAGCCATGGCTTGGTAGGTAGGTCATCATCCTGGGTGTCCTTCTTAGGTATTGTCCGAAAGGCTAAACATATTCAGGCTCTGCTGCAGCACTCCCACAGGGTGGGGAGTTCTGTCATGGTAAAGAAAGGAAGTCGTTGCTCAAATGTACCAGGCATCAAGACGTATCCAGGCTTCAAGGCACCCTGTGAGACTCTCAATCCAGTCACACAAATTTTCATTCATGATAGCCCAGGGCAATGGTACCACTACTTGTCACAGGGTAGCTCAGCTTCCTTTGTGCTCTTTAGATTTCACACAACAAAAATCAGTTTCAATTTATAGAGGTGAAAACAACAGCTATGCCTTGAAACACTCTGCAAAACAGAATTCCTGCTTTTCAGGTCATCTTTAAATGCAAAAGTTATATACAGTCTCACTACATATGATGCCAACATCATCTCTCCTGATTGACCTCTGGGTAATCAAGGACTGCATAGACTCTTGTCTTGCTACTAACTGCATCATCTGCAGAACTCAGGTTGCAATGATTACCCAATCTGATCCTTCAGTCTTTTATCTCAATCATGTTTTTTAAAATGCAGCCTTCATCTTACACGAATGTGGCCTACAATTTTCATTCCTAGAGGAATAAACTTGCATTTAGATGTATTTAAAATAAAAATAAAATAAAAAATATGTTTGTTGTTCAGCTGAACCCCCTATAACATCACCAACACACAGATTTGGAAAGTTTCCATACATCTCTTCCAGCTGGAGACAAGATTTCCACAGCAGATGTGACTGAGGGAACTGAGCAAAGGGAGTGGGATTGGGACAAAAAAGGATGAAAACAGAAAAGTAAGGGAGATTCACACTTACTTGTATAAAGGCAACTCTGAAAACTGCAGAGGAAGGATTTTTGGTTCTTAATCACCCACTAGCTATCGTTCCCTCCCAGGAAAACCAGGCATCTGAGAAACCTGGAGCACCCCACAGCTTCTAGATTCCCTTCTTACTCCGCAAATTGGCATTACCCCCATTCAGCCCCTCGAGCAGACAGTCAGTTTTGAAAGCAACTCATCTCATTCTCCCTCTCTCTGTGACAACAAATACAAAGCAGTTCAGATAGATTTCATATGTCTGTGTGTGGATCTTTCCACAAATACAGATATAATTACTGGGCCTCAGGCAAAGAGAAGAGAGAAAGAATATGTGCCTAAAGGCATCCAGATTCAGAGCTTAACTAGGTCCTGCACAACTGTTCCAGGGAAAGGTGTTGCTCAGATGAATTGTTGCATGCCCAAGAAACATGAGAGCAAGGCTCATGATTTTCAGAAGCAAACGATGACATTTAACAGTAGGTGTGGGATGTTTTTTTTTTTGTATGGCAGACCAGTTTGTGGTGCTTATTTTAGTACCTGTCCCAATCTCCTAATACAGAGCAATTTTTCCAGAAGAATGGCAGGAACTAGTGACATGACCATCTTTATCCCAGGAAACATCAATCTCTGTTCTTCCTATTTATCTCTGATGAACACAAAGGATTTGTTCACCCTGGCTTTTTTTCTCAAGACAACTAATTCCATCTTCCCAAAAAAGCAATCCCTCAAGCATTTAATGTGTTGCTGATTAGTGTCTCCATTTCAGAAGGCAGTAACTTCTTGGTTTTCTGAAGTTTTTAGACACTCAAAAAGTTTTTCTTGGCAATACAGCCTCCTACAAGGTGTTGTTGGCCTAAGTAGGTCAAAACAGTCTTATACATGTCCTGGCTTGCCCAGACATGTTTCCCTGCTCCTCCTCCTTCTGTTTTGGGGAGAAGCAACGGCAAGAAAGAGGACAAAGAACCTGGAGCCACTGAGTTTAAGGACTTTGGCCTGCCCAGACTTGTTTGCATCCTGTGGCAAACAAGGTACACAGGCTCAGCTTGATTCTGCCTTGTGCCAGGCCTGTGTTCTGCCCTAAAAAGAGTAAAGCTTAGTGTTTGTAGCTTAGCCTTTTCCATTTCCTGACTTCCCAAATCTCCAAATTTGCCCATACCATCCTGTTGAAGAATTCTCAATCAAATTAGAACCTGTAAATAAATCTAAAACTAATTTTGTATATAGTTTTGATGGCAAGGCTTTCAGGAAAATAATTTTTTTTTCTATTTTTACAATTCCTGCCTCAGCCACTTTAATTCTCTGCCTCCACAACACATGCTTTAAAAAGGTGTCATAGTATGTTCTTAGTCTCACAAACCGCTGCATGTATGGAAAGGAAACACAAAGAGTTGTACCTTCCCCGAGGCTATGGTCAAAGGAAAGGCCTTTAATACAATGTCTGTAAGACATCTAGACAGCTCACGTCAAACAAGAGCAGCTCCCTGTCACCCACTTCCCAAACATGTCCCTGAGCCTCCGGGCCCAGCAGCCAGGTGGTACAGATTGCTGCTGCACAATTACACAGGCTCAGCATCACTTCACACTAGGAAAACAATCAATGTCACAGCAGATTAACATAAACCCCTTTTCTTTTCCAGAGTGGGGAATTTCTTGATTACCATAAGCTGCAACCTCATTAAAATATCACAAGGAAAAGCATATTTCTGACATTTCCAATGCTTTTGGCTTTTTAATTCACTCATCCTCTCCAGGAGCAGCTATCAAGAGTGTAGGAGGACTACTCCTGTTAACCAGAAGCAGCCTTCAAGGGCAAGCAGCTCTGATCCATGCTCTTGAGGAAAGCAAAGAGACAATCCCCAAATGAAGTAAATCTTCAGAGGGTAGCATGAAAGCTATTCTGGATGAAAGCAAAATGTGTGTCCCCTCAAGTTTAACATCTCTTTTCT
Source organism: Eubucco bourcierii (assembly GCA_013396675.1). Lineage (NCBI taxonomy): Eukaryota > Metazoa > Chordata > Aves > Piciformes > Ramphastidae > Eubucco > Eubucco bourcierii. The sequence goes on from VWZE01008824.1 coordinate 34,553, forward strand.
CCTCAAATATAAGCTGTATGGTTTTGTTTTGTTTTAGTTTGGGTTTGGTTTGCTTTGGTTTGGGTTTTGTGTTGTTTTTCGGTTGGCTGGGTGGGTTTTTTTCTGTTGTTTTTTTTTTAGGTACTGATTTTGCACTCCATTGGACGACATTTTACAAGCAAACCCCAAAATTGGTATTGAGGATGCTGAAGAAAATTAACAGTGGATGAGTCAGGGTGAATGTCAAATATGGATAAAATACTGGCAGCCCTGTGAAAGGTAAGATGCCAACAGAACAGTGGAAACAGTGACACAGAGCTCACCAGTTTGCAGTTGTTACAATGCCTCTGGAGAATGGCCCCAGAAAAAGCATTGAATGACTTCAGCAGAGAGAAACCAAACTCCTGTTCACTTCAGACACCTTGTTTCAAGCTTTCACAGAAAACAGGTGGTTTAGGGGGAAATGTGATGGATTTTTAGTAGGAATATGAGTACAGGTCTCTCTCCATTTAAAGCAAGTCTTGGCTGATTCTTCTAAGCAATGTATAAATTATTGGGCAGATTGAGCTAACAAAGGGGATGGATTCAGCCTGAGGATAGTTCAGTTCCTCCAGCAATGCTATTCTGATCACAAGAACATATGGGAGTAGATTAATATCAAACAGAGATTGCATTTTGAGTAAATACCTGAAGCTTTACCCTTTGTTTTCCATCTGCACTGGACTAAATGCCAGATTTCATTGAGATATTTAGGAAAATCAGGCAGATTGTGCTCAAAGATCAATGCAGAATGGAGAGCACCTATGTTCACATCCCTACTGCTCTGGAATTTGCTTAATTCCAAGCACAAGGTTCCCACAGTAAGCCATAATGTCAGACTCCACAGGGTTATCCATTTGGCAGTGCTGCACATTCCTTGCATGTGCTATAAATGAGATTTGTGTAAAACAGAAAATGAATGAGACAAGCTCTGTCCCTCTCACATCTTCACATTAGCTAAAAATCAAGACAATTTAAGACACTGACATCCAGTAACAGTAGGGATAAAAAGAAATGCTTGTTTGAAACTGCAAAGCAATGACTAAATAAGTACATAGTATTTCATATGTATTTTGTCATACCCATAAAGGGTATGCAGCCAATAATTAGATCTGTAAAAGAAAATGAGAAGTGTGTATGATCTGAAGGGCTATAGAAATCAAATGTAAAGATTATATTCTGCTACTTTGCTCTGGTAAGACCTCACCTAGAGTACTGCGTCTAGGCCTAGAGCCCTCAACGCAGAAAGGACATGGAGCTGATGGAGTGAGTCCAGAGAAGGGTCATGAATATGATCAGGGGGTTGGAACACCTCTGCTACAAAGGCAGGCTGAGGAAGCTAGAGTTGTTCAGTCTGAAAAAGAGGAGGCTGCAAGGAGACCTAATAGCAGGCTTTCAGTTCCCAAGGGGGACACACAAGAAGGGTGGAGTGAGACTGTTTACAAAGGGCTGTAGTGATAGGACAGGGGGCAATGGCTTCAAACCAGAGTAGACTTAGATTGGATGCTAGGAAAAAGTTCTTCACCATTAGGGGAATGGAACACTGGAACATGTTACCCAGAGAGGCAGTTGGAGTCCCATAACTGGAGATATTCAAAGTGAGGCTGGACAGGGTTCTGGGCAGCCTGATGTAGTTGAGGATGCCCCTGCTCACTGCAGAGGTGGTTGGACCTTTGGACGTCCCTTTCACCCAGACCATTCTATGAGTCTATGGTTATTTCACTTAGCAAAGCAGGAAATCTTATAGAATCATAGAACCATGGAATCATAGAATCAGCCAGGTTGGAAGAGACCTCCAAGCTCATCCAGCCCAACCTATCACCCAGCCCTAGCCAATAAACTAGACCACGGCACTAAGTGCCCCATCCAGGCTTTACTTGAACACCTCCAGAGACAGTAACAGCACCACCTGCCTAGGCAGCCCATTCCAATGCCAATCACTCTCTTTGGGAAGAACTTCCTCCTAATGATCCTTGTGGTCCCTTCAACCCTGACTGGTTCTATGATTCTATTCTATGATTCTAACACCCAGCTTATACCTCCCCTGGCACAACTTGAGACCGTGTCCCCTTGTTCTGTTGCTGGTTGCCTGGGAGAAGAGAACAGCCCCCACCTGGCTACAACCTCCTTTCAGATAGTGGTAAACATCCACATTACCTAAATTTATTATCTAAATCCACAGAGGTATTTTTTAAAGTGTCAATACATGAGAACCCCTACATGAGTCCAAGCTTAATATAAGGAAAGTACTTTCTCCATAAGGGTCTTTCTTCATTTTAAATATTAAAATAATATTATCCCATATAACTTATATAAGGTGGTCAAATATCACAGTACTGCTTCACCTTAATCTAAGTGATTTATAAAATAGGTTTATAGCTTCTCAGCTGCTTTGTGATCAGACCAAGCTCTTCTGACCTAAGTCTCTGAAATTTCCCAGTTATCTAACTTAACAGAATCATAGAATCATAGAATGGTAAGGTTGGAAGGGACCTCAAAGATCATCTAGTTCCAACCCCCTCCCACTAGTACAGGTCACTCAAGGCCTCATCAAACCTGACCTTGAATACCTCCAGGGAGGGAGCATCCACAACCTCCCTGGGCAACCTGTTCCAGTGCTTCACTTGCTGAACTGGCATGAGCTGCTTCTACTGTTACCCATCTATGCAAAATTTCTATCCTCATTTTTATATTTTCTCATCCATATACTATTCCTTTTGCAATCTTATGCAAAATATTACATTTAGATCTATGAAATGATTTAGGATTGAATGACAGCTCTCCTAATGCACATATATACTTTGAACACAAGTCCGTTCAGTCTGATGTGTGATCTCTGCAAATCTACAAAATCCTTCCCCAACAGAATTAAAAAAAAAAAAAAAAAAAAAAAAAAAAAAAGATATTTCTGTTATGGAAGGAATAACATTTATTCCTTAGAAATTTGCAAATTATTAAAATAACATTATTCTGCTCTAATGGGGCTTTAAATCTGTAAGCACAAGGAAAAAAAAAAACAGAAAGAAATAGCACAAAGTTATTAAAACAAATTATCAACTTAATGAATGCTTCTAATCAAGCAGATAGGGTATTTCACTTTGAATTAGAACAAAGGATCTAATACATGTCTAGGATCCCTCAGGCCTTTTATTGTCATAAGTATACAATCAAAGCACAAATCTGGGTGCCTCCAAGACATTTAGAAATCATTTCAGGGAGAACCTGTGATTTTACTCATCATGCAAAGTGCACTACTGAATTAATTGTGAATAAAAATGTGTGCATATTTGAATCCCAAATAGTCAACAGGCTTTGGCTGGCTTTTCTTTGGTCCTTTCCAGTATGCAATCATAAAAACTTAGTCAGTTCTCTATTGATTAATGAAGTGATGGTGACTTGCCATGAAACATGTTGTTCCTCTGAAGAGAATGCTCCCTTACAATGTCATGGGCTACACCTGCTGTTAATTCAGTCCAAGGGCAGAGAAGTGTCCAAGTTTCAGTTTTCTCAAGCACACAGAACAAGGATTCATTTTCCTGGGGGAAAAAAAAAAAAAAAAGAATTGCTTACTTCTGTTTTACACTTAGCTTGCACTTAAGTCTATGTTAGGTAGATGTAATTACTGCTATGTCCAAACAGTATCTTTTTTGCATCCCTGTTGAACTGCTTTAAACAAATGATGCTTCAGGGGAAAAGCATTAAGACCAAAGAGACAGATTTTACTGCCATGGGAGTATGGGATTACTAATCCCATGGTTATAGGTCATGCCCAACATAGGGCAGCCATTGACCATAGTTGGCAACTCAACACTACATAGCTGCTTGCTCACTCCCCGGCAAAGGTGAGAAAACTCTTGGGTTGAGATAAAGAGTTTAATTGTTAAAGTGAAAGTTTCATGCACAAGCAGGACAAAACAAGGGCTTCATCCACTACTTCTTACCTGCAGGCAGGTATTCAGCCATCTCAGGAAAGCAAGGCTCCACCCAGGGCTCCAGTTACTTGAGAAGACAAACACCATAACTCCCAATGTCCCCCTTTCCTTCTTCTTCTCCCAACTCTCACTCTTGAGCACAACATCACACAGTATGGAATATCCCTTTGCTCCTTTGTTGTTACCTGTACCAGTTGTGTCTCCTCCCAACCTGTTTTGCACCCCTACTCTACTCACTGGCAGAGTTGCATGAGAAGCAGAAAGGGCCTTGGCACTGTCCCTATCTTCTCAATATTGTTTTCATCATAAATTCAAAACTTACCATAATACAAGCTACTATGAAGAAAATTAACTACCTCTACCTTTTCAAGCCTTGTAACATAGAACATAGAGCAACAGAAACTTAAACTCAAAGGTTCAGTTTTATGTTCTGGATTATGTTCAGTTTATGTTCTGGATCCCATGCACGGTGCCTAATTCTTCCTTACTTTGCACTGTCTTTGTACACTTCTGAGAGGGAGACTGAGGAACTGAGATTGTAAACGTGAACTATTTTCTGTTGGAAACACAGACAGGCCTTGGGGAAGCATTATGAGCAAACAGCTTTCTGAAGCCAAGCACCATGCAGGCATAAGCTGCCCAGCCTATGCTCCACAGGTCATCCAAGCCCTCTCCATTTTCATTTGCCTCAGCACAAGCCAGAGACCACTGGAGGGGCTGAATTGGCTACTTACACTTTGACTCATTGCTGTGTCAGCAATGAGGATGATGTAATTAATGATTCCTTTGCAGGTTTTAATAAGGAAGATTGAAACCAATGCATCACCTCCTCCTTACCTTTCTTTCTTCCTTTACTGGTGAGCTCAGGAAGAAATTGGATATTGTTTTTTTACATGCAGTGAGTCACTAATTAGCTGCAGTCACTTCCTTCTGTGTATACCCACAGTCTTCTAATAATTTCACAAGGTGTAAAACCAAACAAATATCAGCCCTAGGCAACAGAAGAGAGCAAAATAGAGTTTAGCAAAATACATGCACTTATACTCATGGGTCTCAGAGACCTGTTCATAGTTTACTACAGGATTCAGCAAAATCTAATGAAACTTCAAGATTTTAGAAAACAACCACCATTGATGTTATGCTGTGAATAGTCTCAGAAGTGTGGGCTACTAGAGAAGGTACTTGAAAGGAAAATAAAAGACCTCTTCTAAATTGAATGTGCTACATGTTGCGAAGCTGCTAGGAGTATTTTATTCCCATCAAATGCAGGAAGAAAAGGAAATAGATTTTTCCTGATAAACAACCCTAGTCCTCAAGCAAGTGAGATAATTACAGCTACACTTATCTTGGAAATGGCATTTGTCACAGGGGAAAGAAAGAAGTTCAAATGTCCCAACTCATTCCCACCTTTGTCCTACATTCCTGGAGATCATAAATTACAGGAACCTAATGGGAAAGGGCTTACTAAGCTCTTCATCACTTTTGTTCTCTTTAGAGAATTGCAAAGTCCACACAATGCAAACCCTCTCCCCTCCCACTTTTTTTAATCCTCTGTCAAGGTTAATAAGTTGCCCCTAATATTGACATGATAAATGCATGAGGCAAATGCTTGGCTAATTGTTCTCTATTTGTATGGATGTTAAGTTCTGAAGTGAGAAAGTAAAAAGCTTTTGTATATCTATGATTACAGTGCAGCAGAAAATCCTTTACTTCATTAATACATACTTCATCATCACTACATACATTTGGAGATACCTGTGTGTGTGCCTATATGCAGTGCCTGTGGGCACATATGTGGACACAGGCTCATGTCTGTCTAAGTGTGTGAGTCTGTAGCTCTTTTTAAGGCTTACCTTTCCAGCAGAACATCTGGTGGCATCTGACAGTTCATGTATGTTCATTTGCTGTCTAGCAAAACTTTCAGTCATATGCAGCCCTTCAAAGCCTCCCATGGCCCTATCCAGGGTTTGTTTTGTTTGCAGGTAAGCTGCTGCCCATAGAAAAGCTGCAAGGGAAAGAGAGATCTTGTTTCCACTGTCAGTTTACCTGCAATAAAACCACCTTCACTGCTTCACCAGAAAAATACATCTAGAGCTTGTAGCTGCTCCACAGATTATTCTGAACTAGGTCAGTGACACATTGACAAATGATCTGTATTCACTCTGCCTACTGCTAGAGCTGCAGGGAACTTCAACTTTCTTGAGAGATGCAGGAAATAATAAAGCAAAATTATTTTAATATTATCAGGTTAAAAAAACACCTACTATGTGCCCAAAATTCATCTTTGCCTTCATGGTTTCTTTCCATCACCTCTGAATTATGCCAATTTCCCCTTTTTCTCAGTGGAGAAACTGGAGATCAGCAGGTACCACTCCATCAGGATACAACACGGATGGCATTTGAGAAGCATCCTTCTGATATTTCACAATCCAGTGGTGCAGTACAGCTGTTTCAGGAAGTGGATTTCTGAAGGCAGACATCTTTTAAGATGTGGCACAACCCTCAGTAACCTTAATCATAGAATCATAGAATGGTAAGGTTGGAAGGGACCTCAAGGATCATCTAGTTCCAACCCCCTGACATAGGCAGGGACACCTCCCACTGGAACAGGTCACTCAAGGCCTCATCCAATCTGGCCTTGAACACCTCCAGGGAGGGAGCAGCCACAATATCCCTGGGCAACCTGTTCCAGTGCCTCACCACCCTCACTGGAAAGAACTTCCTCCCAACATCCAGTCTAAATCTCCCCTTTGCCAGTTTAAACCCATTGCCCCTTGTCCTGTCGTTGCAAGACCTTGTCAATAGCCACTCCCCAGCCTTCATGTAGGCCCCCTTTCAGATACTGGAAGGTCCCCTTGAAGCATTCTCTTCTCCAGGCTGAAGAGCGCCAACTCTCTCAGCCTGTCCTCATAGGAGAGCTGCTCCAGCCCTCTGATAAGCGCACTTGCGTTGTAATGCTATGCTACAATGCCTTGTGAAAGATCACAATGGATAGTTACAAATGTTGCACTAAGACTGATTAAGAGAATTTATGAAATCAGTAATTTTAAATCAATGCAGATAATAATTTTAAAAGCTACAATGATACAGACAATTGATATCAATGTTTTACTCTCTTTTTCTCTTCCATTTTCTTGCTCTTTCTCCTTTTGTGCCTTAGTTAAAGTCTAATTGAAATCATTAAAAATCCTCAAAGTATTCTCTTACATTTCCTGGTAGTTCAAATTCTTCACCTTTTATGGGAGACAGAGAAGTTGTAAGTAGGTGAGAGAAAAAAAGAATCAATATATGTGGTCACTAATTTGCTGATGCAGCACATCAGAGATGGAAATATTCACAGTGAATTTTTGTTTTTCTCCACAATGTTGAAAAATTTAAAAACAAACAGAAGACAAACCCATCGATAATTTTGAGCAGAAGTAAACTTTCCAGCTCCCTGAAAATGCCATCTGGGAAGGCAAAAACAATGTAAATGGATATATGTATCCTGTTTTATCTTCAATAAATGAGACATTGCATAAAACAGTGTCATAATTGGTTTTGACACAGCATTTTCACTTTGAGAATTTAGAACATTTCCAGTAGCTATTTTGCCACTGGGCTCATCTTCAATGCCTTTCTGAATATACATAAATAAATTCCTGTCATATATATTCACTTTTAACAGCAACAGTTTAATTGCTCTAGCCATAAGAACCTATACATTCACTAATGAAGAAATTGTGCTTTCATTGTGATCATTCCACAAACTAAAAATTACTCCAAGTATTCACAAGAAATAGCCCAGGCAAAACTTTGAGGTATAAGAAAGCATAGAAGGATTCAATGGTTCTGTATGAACTCTCAATCATGAAAAGCCACATGGTGTTCAAGACTAGGTTGGATGAGGCCTTGAGTGACCTATTCTAGTGGGAGGTGTCCCTACCTATGGCAGGGGGGTTGGAACTGGGTGATCTTTGAGGTCCCCTCCAACCTAAACCATTCTATGATTCTCTATGATTTTAGGCCATCCTGGATGCACTTTGGAGTAATTTTAAAAGCAAGAAATTCCTCTGCAGCCTACATAAGCATTCATGTATCGACAAAAGTGTGTACCTCTTTGCCTGCAATCCAAGCAGGGCAAAGCTGGTTGCAGAATGATGGCTTTTTTTTCTCTTAAGCTGCACCAAGTGTGAGAGTAGAACCAACCCTGTGGATTCTGCACTATTTCAGTTTGCTGCTGGTGCCAGAAAAGTAATATGAAGCTGCTTAACACTGCACTTTCCTCCCTAGCCCTTGATCTGCTTGCAGCCTCACCCTTGTTTCCCTCAACAGTTACTTTATCTGGAGAACAGAGAAACAAACCAGGTGGAACAGCAGCAAAAGTGTTCCCTCGTACTTCACATAAGATGTGTGTACTGCTGCTGTCTGTGCCTGTGGTTTGTTCAAGTGAGAGCTGCCAAGGCTTCCAGCACAGCAAGGATAAAGAGGTATCCATCACCCAATGGATGTAACAGACTGGAATAGCTGTTGCCTAACGCCTTCCAGCTCTCTCATCCAGTTTTCTGGCTTGTGGCTAAACAACTGCATGAAGAAATGAAGACAAATATTTTCCCATTTCCCCCCTGTTTCCAGGAAGTTCAGGATACAATAAGGCAATATCAAGCAGCAAGCAAGCACGAGTACAAGGGCAGAGCACATTGTGTCACCTGCTCATCGCCTTTTTTCAATACAGCCCAAGATTAATGGGCCTTTGGACACAGAATAGCTAATCAGAATGGCAGTTAGTCAAGCCTGACCATATTAGATGAAGCCATAGGCTTGCTTTACCCTTTTTAGGGCAGAACACAGGCCTTTAACAAGGCAAGCACAAGCTGATCCTGTGTACCTTGTTTACCACAGGATGAAAACAACTCTGGGCAAGCCACAGCCCTTAGACACAGTGTCTCAAGGTTCTTTGTCCTCTTTCCCATGGTTGCTTCTCCCCGTAACAGAAGGAGGGGGAGCAGGGACACATGCCCAGGCAAGCCAGGACATATATAAGCCTATTTTGGCTTGCTTAGGCCTACCACAACAACCGCTGTGACAGTCTAAGTGGCTAAGACAGTACAACACAGGTCATGGGACATTTTTAATATCAGAGGTTTCAAGAATGCAGAATCAATCACAATTCAGTAGAAATTCTTCCAGGTTTAGCTATCTCTGGAACAGGTTGCCCGGGGAGGTCATGGATGCTCCCTCCCTGGAGGTGTTCAAGGCCAGATTGGATGAGGCCTTGAGTAACCTGTACTAGTGGGAGGTGTCGCTGCCTATGGCAGGGGGTTGGAACTAGATGATCCTTGAGGTCCCTTCCAACCTTACCATTCTATGATTCTATGATCTCTAAGCTTTAAAATCTGCTCGATGTTATAAGGAATAGTCTCTTTGGACATAATTTGAAATGTTCAGGTAACTAGGTGGTTTCAATTTCAGAAAAAAAAATTCCAAGTGAACTTTCTGCAGGACAGAATGCCTTGCTTTCCTAGAATACCCTTGATTACTGTTTTGCTCTTTAATTAAAATGTTTGAAAAAATATAACTCTCAAGCTGCCACATCTGCCTGACCTTCAGTCTATTTGAGGTGTGTCGCAAAAGCCTTTGCTTTTCATAGAATCACAGAATTGTCAAGGCTGGAAGGGACCCCAAGGTCTTCTACTTTATTTTTGCACCACTTGGACATATGTATACTGACTAACACTCCTGAAGGAACCTGGAGTGATGAAAATGTTTAGCTCAATGAGTAAGCTTCCTGTAAAAGCTTATTCCTCTTGCAATAAGGCACCTAACCTTGTTTGACCATGCATTCGATGTCAAGATAATATGTTGCTAAGGATGTCACAAGCTCAGTATATTTTTCTTTTACTAGAAGCTCAAATGCAGTCAAAGGAGAAGATGGATTCAGAGATGGTAAGATCAGACTTAACTGCAAACATCTACAAAATTAGTGACACAATAATTGGTTTATGACTTATGTATAAAAAGAAAGTAAGATTTCCATTTCTAATGTGACCCTTGAATCTACTGTCTGGCACAGACACACAATTTTGCGCTTCTTATGTATGTAATAAGTTCATGCAGCAATGTAACATCAGCCTCTGCTTTAGAAGAAACTGGGATATTTATGTACCATACATTGACACACTCTGCAAATTTAATCAATAGCAACACTTCTCTTGAATTTTCTATTCACTGAAAAAAGTGTGAATCAGCAACTACTACATTCTTTATGCATTTCAGATAAAATTTGAAGCAGCAGATGAAAAGAACATTGTTGTTTTCATATTTTACTTACCAAACTATGGAGAAAATATAACTTTTTTTTTTTTTTTCTCCACCACAAGCTGGTTGTTGGATTTTGTTTTCTTTTCTGGTTTAAGTCTTCTACAGTTCCTCTAATGGAAAGTTTTGCCATGTTTATTCATTAACTGAAAAAAAAAACCAAAACAACAAAAAACAAAAACAAACCACTTTTTTTTTCTTTTCCATAACGTGAAAATAAAGTGGAAAATAAAGATTTTGTAAATATTTTAAATATAAAAGAAATAGCTTCAGCTGTGGTAACATTAAATAGCTTTAGCTTTTGCAAGACAATTGCACTGAAGAGATTTCTCTTTCCTAACATCTTCTGATACTAATAAAATAGACCATATTGCAGTGATCCAAACTGCAGGATATTGACACCATATAACTTGAAAGAGCTGATAGAACTAACTACTTGTTACTGAGCTCTGGTTCAGCAGAGATTCCTGTGAGAAAGTGTCTGTAAGTCAAGTGTAACTGAGTGTTGAGATTTTTTGCCTGGGGAGGGCAGAAGGTCAGTGTCATGAGGTATCCAGAACAATTCACTTCCTCTAAGCAAAATGACAGCTGAAGCTTCCCTAAAACTTTGCCCCTGTCAGACAATATGTAGTCACTACACTCTTCTCTACAGAAGAGGAAAAATTATTATCTCCAAGTACAAGTAATTGTTTTACCTAACCTGCCAAAACTCCTTGTACAGTTGAATAAAGGAATCTTCCAAAGGAAAAAATAGGCATAGTAGAACCCATGACTGGAATAAAGTTTGAGTTTACCTCCTAAGGAATTGTTTCTTTCATTGCTCGTTTTGTTGTTTGGGGGGGTTGGTTTGTTTGTTTGTTTGTTTGTTTGTTTGTTTCTCGCTAAAGAAAATCATCTCTTCTTCTTCTTCACCGAAAGTATTTTTCTTACATCATGTTTCTTGCTACTGTGAAACTTAAACCCTGTCCTTCTTTACTGCCTTACTCCCTTCACATCTTCAAATCATAAGTCACCTTCAGTGGAGATTAAGCCTAGAAGACTTTAGGATAACTTTTAAGGTACAAAAGTTTATCACTAAGCACACCACAAGATGCTAAAAGGCACAAATGTGTAAGACATTAACAGCTTACACAACACAGAAAACAACTCAGGATAAATTGTAGCCTGTTTCTAGGGATGGATTCATGTAACTCAGCTGGCTATGAGTTTAAAAATAATTATAAATAAAAATTAAACTGACATGCTCTACAGCCAAAACAGAAATTGAGTAGGGAACAAAATAGGACCACATTGCCTGCAATTTCAGCAATTTTATGAATTGCCTTGAGGTTAATTTTTTCTAACAGACACCAATTTTTTTTTTTTTTCCCTTTTGGAAGTGTAATCAGTTTTATTTGACTGATGTTTCCCTAATCTTGCAACAGCATGGAAATTCCTTGCTACCAGACAGTCACACAAAGTCTTACTGAAGAGCAAGTACCAAGAGGTAAATGGGGTATTTTCCTGTATGGGGAGTATTGTGCTGGAGCCAGGTACATAGGCAGAAGCCACCACTGCTGACCGATGAGGTGAATGGGCAGAGCAGGGACACACAAACACATGCATGGGAATGGGGATAGAGGATTTCTGACTTTCTGGCAATGAAGTGGAACAACCTATGGACCTACATCTCTCTTGGTCCCAGCTTTATTTTTCTCAAGTTATTTTTCATTGCAAAACATTTTTCCCCCTTTCTCAATAGACTAAACCAAACCCTTGGGGGGGAAAAAAATAGTTATCTTAAAGAAAGTGAACCTTCTTCTGTTCACTAAAAGCAAGGCTTAGTAAAACCAATATGTCTTAAAAAACTGAGCCATGACTTATAAAACCAAACCATGACTTCTAAAACCAAAACATGACTTATAAAACCAAGCCACTACATTATATTCTGTAAGGCTGTCTTAACAAAAAATATTTACATTGATGGAGCCAAAGTCTAGATACATAGCTGAAAATTGTCAAAAGCATAAAGAATCTGTTATCTATAGGGGAAAGCAAGAGGCAACTTCACTGAACTCAGAAGAGAAGAACACAAATCTCCCTCTTCATTAATACCAAGAATTCCTGCTAGACTCATTCCTCCTTTTAAGGAGTTTATATCAAAAAGGTAAAATTAGGAAAGGAGAATCCAATCCACATCTATACTGTTAATTTCTGAGTGGTTACTCATCCAGACACAATCATTTCATTACATACAGTTCTTATACTTTCCCTCAGCTTCAGTTTCCTGCTCTTTCTTATTCTAGTATGCATATAAAACTAGATTCTGACATCCTTACCACATAAGTAGCTTCATCACTGATACCAGCTGCTCTCAGAGTAAGTTATTTGTTACTGCAAATAAGAGTACCACATGGGTAATTTATTGCTAGCAGAAATGTAAAATACAGATGTTTGATTTTTATATTTTTAATGAAATTAGAGTGACACAAAGAGCAAATTAGAATGATGGGAGTGAGTATTTTGTCCAGACAAATGCTGGCCTAAGGAGAAGTGCCATTACATCACTTCTGCAAATAGCAGAGAGACACAGGTTGGGCTAGCCCACAGGTATACCTTTAGGAAGAATATCTCCCTTCCTATTGTCTTCAGAGATGGCACTCTTCAGGTAAGAGCTGGTCTCAAACATTGCTTTGAATCTCCCAATTTGACCTTGCAAAGTCATGTTCAGGTGGGCATTACTTTCTTGTTGCAGCTGGATAAGACACCATGACATCAGATCAGCAATGCAGTTTTAGAGGTTTCAGGTCACAATGAAGAAGAACACACAACGAACCTCATGAAAGACTTGGTCTCTCTTGAAATGCTAATACCTCAAGGATCCAGGACTCTGTGAGAACAGAATCATAGAATCACAGACTCGTAGAATCATAGAATCACAGAGTTGTAGAATCATAGAGTCATAGAATCGTAGAATCATAGAATAGCAGAATCACAGAGTCATAGAATTGTAGAATCATAGACTCATAGAATCATAGAGTGGTCTAGGTTGGAAGTGACCTCAAAGATCAAAGGGCTACAAAGATGATCAGAGGGCTGGAGCAGCTCTCCTATGAGGACGGGCTGAGAGAGTTGGGGCTCTTCAGCCTGGAGAAGAGAAGGCTTCAAGGGGACCTGATAGTAGCCTTCCAGTATCTGAAGAGGGCATACAGGAAGGCTGGGGAAGGATTATTTACAAGGTCCTGCAACGACAGGACAAGGGGCAATGGGTTTAAACTGGCAGAGGGGAGATTTAGACTGGATGTTAGGAGGAAGTTCTTTACAGTGATGGTGGTGAGACACTGGAACAGGTTGCCCAGGGAGGTCGTGGATGCTCCCTCCCTGGAGGTCTTCAAGGCCAGATTGGATGAGGCCTTGAGTAGCCTGTACTAGTGGGAGGTGTCCCTGCCTATGGCAGGGGGTTGGAACTAGATGATCCTTGAGGTCCCTTCCAACCTTACCATTCTATGATTCAATCATCCTTGTGGTTTCAAAACAGAATTTCCAGTTTGCATACCCCCTGTTCACCCACACAGGACCTCAGTGGATCGCTACATCTCTTTATTCTGACCCAGCAGTGATGCAATCCTTTCTGAGTTTTCTCAGCCTCTAAGGTCAGCAATGTTATGTTTCCTTCCATTATTTAGGAAAGGTTGCTATCACTAATCCTACTAATAACAGCAACTTGCCAGGCCTCAGCAGCTTAATGGACTCACAAAATGTATATAGACAGTGATTTTCTTCATTCGCTGTCAGAACTGAGGTCAAAAATGATCTCAGGAGACCCCAAACTTGGCCTTTTCAAAATTTTATGCTTGTCAAATGTTAGTGCAGAAGATGAATTATCAATGCAGGCACCGGGAGAGTAGCAGCTTGATGTGTGCAGTGCCTCAGACTGATTCAGATATATGAATGTTTGTGTGTAAGCAGAATCAGAAACACGCTGATCCATCAGCGATACTCACAATGGATGCATCAAGCTACCCTTCAAAAATGGACCCATTACCACTAGCATATTCCTGAATTTGTCCTTCACTTTCTGTGTGCAAAACCAGTGATGCAAACAGTAAACTAATGCCATTCTCCTTACCTCCAACTCCTCTCCAATTAGCTTTCCCTTTAAAAGCCTGCTACAGGCTGTATTTGCTGTAGGAAAGGATTGCAAATTGTGCAGAAAACCTATTTCCCTTCAGGGAAGGACTGGGCCATAATTTTATTACTTAACATTATAAATTATGCTTTTCTTTGCTTTAAAGGTTAGAAAACACAGTGAAGATTAATAACATCACTGTTAGTAATTATGACCTACCAAAATTCAAGTTTCCACAATAAGGAGAGAGCATTCTGAGTGGGAGACTATTTGGCTGTTGAAAAGAAATGACTTAGGAAGTAGCAAAGCTTGAGTCAACTGACAGAAAGCAATTAGAGCTTCTTTCCAGCACTTAGAAAACAGACAACAGTATAATTGACTTGCACTTTTTAAAATAAGCCAGTCAGACCATACACAGAAGACATAACCATGATAATTTGTGCCAAACTGGAGTCACAAATCCTGTGAAGCAAAATGGTAGCAAAGAAATACAGAAATATTAAGGGCAGTAAGACCCTAACTTCACTATCAGATTAGGTAGATTGACTGGTGGACCACCTATAAATCATGATTTATAGAATCAACCAGGTTGGTAGAGACCTCCAAGATCATCCAGTCCAACCTATCACCCAGCCCTAGCCAATCAACCAGATCATGGCACTCATCCAGTCTTTACTTGAACACCTCTGGGGACGGTGACTCCACCACCTCCCTGGGCAGCCCATTCCAATGCCAATCACTCTCTCTGGCAAGAACTTCCTCCTAACATCCAGCCTAGATCTTCCCTGGTACAACTTGAGACTGTGTCCCCTTGTTCTGTTGCTGGTTGCCTGGGAGAAGAGACCAACCCCACCTGGTTATAACCTCCTTTCAGGTAGTTGTAGACAGCAATGAGGTTTCTCCTGAGCCTCCTCTTCTGCAGGCTGCACACCCCCAGCTCCCTCTGCCTCTCCTCACATGGCTGTGCTCCAGGCCCCTCACCAGATTCGTCACCAAGGGCTCATGTAGAGGCTCTCATGCATTGACAATTTAAAAATACTTCTGTGAATTTAAATAATAAATTTAGGTTATATGGATGTCTACTAGTACCTGAAAAGAGGTTGTAGCCAGATGGGGTTGGTCTCTTCTTCCACGGAACCAGCAACAGAACAAGGGGACACAGCCTCAAGCTGTGCCAGGGGAAGTCTAGGTTGGATGTTAGGAGGAAGTTCTTGCCAGAGAGAGTGATTGGCATTGGAATGGGCTGCCCAGGGAGGTGGTGGAGTTGCTGCCCCTGGAGATGTTCAAGAAAAGACTTCACTACGCACCTCAAAAAAAAAAAAACCAAACCCAACAAACAAACAAAAAAACTCAAGAAAAGTAAAGGGAAAATAAAAGTATGATGTAGTTTACAGACACTGTAGTATCCCCTCTCTGTATCCTCTGTGGTTTGTGGGTATGAAGCATTTAATTATGATTCTAGGGCTCTGATGGCTTTTTTTTTCAACAACAGTACAATTAAATTAAGTTTTATAACTCTACTGACTGATCTGTGCTTCTTACTTCTCTGCAGAGTTTTAGGGTCAAAGTAAAAATGCCTTTTTTTTTTTTTTTTTCTCTCCCTCACTAGTCAAAATAAGTGACATTAAATACTATCTGGAACAGGAGACCAGTGATTTTCAATTAACGTTTAATAGGAAACTGTTTAATATCAATTGTTAGTAAATAGGCAGATTAGCATTAAATGAATGCTAAATAACATAGACAAAGTTTTCCATTAAGCAAACCCATATTAGGTGTATTCAATCTTTTACAGTAAGTGCTATTTAGTCTCAAGTTTGCTCAGCTGGGAGATGTTTCTTAATCAATGGGAATTTATTTCATTTATGTGTTTTTAGCTACCAGCTCCATTCTATCTCCATTGTAAACATTTGCTGGATAAGATACTCTTGTAAATTTTGCTACGCTTTAATTCTGTGGCTCCTGCCAAATAGCTGTCCTTTTCTCTGAAACTCTTCTTTGAGCTTCATCTCACACATGCTGTTAACAATTTTTTTGTGGTTCCACAGGATGAATTCATAGTGTTTGATACTTCTCCAGTATAAATAAGGGCCAACTACTGGTATCAATAAAACAGTACTGCAGAGGGAAGAAACAAGGCTTGATGTTGTTAAAAAGACAACCATCCCATAACATTCTATAACATACTCCTCATTTCTAGGAACTGGCAAGTTCTAAGTTTCAAAAATCGTTTTTTAACTGTGCACTGTGTAAATAAAAAATTGCTCATATATTTATTCATTGAAAAACCTTGCTATTAACTGAATAATAAATATATATTGAGTTGCACAGGGAGGAGGGAGAGTACATGTCCTGTGTTTTATTCAGATGGAAAACCCGAGAGGAATATAAGCATTGGACCATATCTGAAATTTACATGTTCATACAGTCGTGATAAGAATACCAGAATCTGTGGCTCTGAGATTCTGAAGCTCCTCTAAAACCTTTCATTGTTGTTGTTGTACATATTAGCATATATCTTGAAAGCTGAATTATTCATAATCAAAGAAGCCTGGGGTTTTTTTTTTCAGTCACCAGATGGGCTTTAAGCCAGAGTGGACAAGACCTCTTGGATCTCTAAGTCCCATATTCTGTTCTCACAGAGATCCTGTTCTCAAACTTGGCAAAATTGATCTAACTAAATTAAAAGTTAGTATGGGAGTGTCTCAAAAGAAACAGTTACGTCTGGCATCCTGTCTGCAACTGAAATACCTTCCCAGAAAGGAACCAAAGACATAGGTAGTGTATTAATGAAAATACAGGATAAATATGTTTTTAAAATAACTTTTTTTTTTTCCCTCATCTAAACATTCAACAGCTTCAAATCTATTTTCCAATGAGGCTCCAAAAGCCTTAACCTTCATGTTCTCATCCAAATGAGCTGGTTTCATTGGAATAACAGGCAATTCTTGCAGTCTTGCAAACATTTAGTCTCACTGAATTGTCTCTAGATAGGGAAAAAAAAAAAAAATCCGAAACATTATCCAGGAATTTAGTGCAAAACAGCTTGTCCTGTGTTTGTGAAGTGACAGCATGTTAGAAAACCGGTGTGACAGTTTGATGGGTTACCATGGAAACTGCTAGACTTGACTGCATGGGTGCACAAGCAAGCTTGCCAGGCGTCGGTTACTGGTTTGGAGGAAGGAAAAATTACATTTCCATGACAGCTATAGATTAGCTAAGCAACTTTCTTTTCCCAAATGATGTACTTGTAAAAATAGATAAGCGCCAACCAGTTTGCACTTTCTACCACTAGCTGCGTAATTTGATCTCCCCTTGAAAACGCCCAGGCTGTGGTTTCTGCCAGCTGACTGTTTCACCCTAGATACTGTGGTGTTCTGCTGCAAGGTAATTTTCTGGGGAAAAAAAGCCTCATAACACACCAGGTAGGATGAAGAAACCAAAATTGAAATGAGTTATTCCCCCTAAGCGAACCACACAAGCATTTTGGACACCAATGAGATAGGTAATAGAATGAACCACAAATAGGGTTTATTTGATAATGTTTTACACTCACTACACTTGTCTGCTGGGCTGTTGTTAAAAAATTCAGACACAATCAAGGCTTTAGCAGGTGTAAATGTCCATTGCTTGGGTGGAATGAAAATGTAATACCAAAAGCTTCTCTGAAACAGAGATTTAACACCATGTTCTTCAATGGACAGAGGTAGATTAGGAATAAGGGACAGGCTGAATTTTACTGTAGTTGTAGACCTAAACAGGCCAAAACAGGCTTATACATGTCCTGGCTTGCCCAGGCATGTTTTTCTGCTCTCTTTCCTTCTGTTTTGGGGAGAAGTAACCATGGGAAAGAGGACAAGGAACCTGGAGCCACTGAGTCTAAGGACTCTGGCCTGCCCAGACTTGTTTTGAACCCTGTGGTAAGCAAGGTACACAGGCTCAGCTTGTGCCTTCCTTGTTAAAGGCCTGCACCCTGTCCAAATTTGGGTAAATCAAGCCTATGGTTTCACCTTATACGGTCAAGCTTGGCTAACTGCCATTCTGATTAGCTATTCTGTGTCCAAAGGCCCATTAGTCTTGGGCTGTATAGACAAAAAAGGAGATGAGCAGGTGACACAATGTGCCCTGCTGTTGTATCTGTGCTTGCTGCTTGCTACTGCCTTATTGTATCCTGAACTGCCTGGAAACTGCCTGCCAAGAGTTTACCAGGAACAGGCTCTAAATGTCTCCACGTGATCAGCCTGCACAGCCAGCGTGACACCGTGCTGAGACTGCACATCACAAGACATCCTGCATGCACCTGAAAGCCTCCTACCAAGACAGGAAGTCCTGGAGATACACAGATCATCCAGAGAGATCAGGACCAGGTCGGAGATTGTCTGCCTCCTTTCCCCAGCAGCCCAGGCAGAAACAGAAGTCTCAGTGGATGACAAGACAGTAACAGAATTCCCTGAAAGCATTTGGGTACTGTCTGAAGCTGTAGCCAGCCCTGCCAGCCAGGAGGTAATTTTGTGAGTAACTACTTCAGTCCTCTTGTAATTCACCATTGCCTTCTGCCATAAGCAGAAAGGAGCTCCTTGGGTCCATCTAGTGGGTAAGCAGGGTAGTGACCGCATGTGGTACACTAACCACAAAGCCTTCCCTTCCGGTTCAATTGAGTTCAATTAATGTTATATATTACTACTAATTATTTCTAGATCCTCTTAGTACCTGTATAAAGTTTCCATAACCAATGGAAAAAGACCCACAATTATTATTAAAATTAGTGATCAGGGTGGCAAAAGTTCTGAATAGTGAAAATTAATAAACACTATAAATATTTTAAAATATCATCTCCCATTAATTAATTACCCCTCCACTACATGCACCTGGTGCCTCATGTGTTCTTTCTCAGCACATGTGAGACTGTTGTCGTAACTCTTTGAGGACAACTGACGCTTGACTAAGCAATTCAAATAAAAGAATGTCACAGTCACATTGAGTGAAAAAGAAGGTGAACAGTTCAGGAGGTAATGACGAGGATGTTCAGACCTTTGCAGAACCATATAGGAATAAGATTAGGGAAACTACCCCTGACTGCAGATTGATCTATTTGGGGATCTAACAGAAAATAACTACTTTCAGAAGCCACTTTAAAAATACCAGGAGCATGTGAAAAAAAATCTCACAGAAGTCAATTCACTAGTTCAGCTTGCCAGGTATTTGGTTTATACACTAGGGAATAATTAGGGAGAAGAAAAATGGGCTGTTCAAAGGATATGCATAGGAGGAATCGTAGCTATCCTGAAGAACCTGGCCTAAGTCCAAAGAACACAGTGCAAGGGTAGAAACTCAGATATTTTGTTGTTTTTCTAGGTGCATGAGTCTCTTGCACAGTTGGAAGTGAAAACTCTGTCAGTATGTACCAATCTTCTTATACTCAGAGTGTCTGGGAAAATAAACTTTTAAACAGACTGCCTAGAGATGCTGCGCTCTGGGAAACAGCAAAACAGTGGTGAACCTTATCTGCCCACATCCATGCAGAACATAACTGAATCTGAGGAGCTTGCTTCTCTGAAGGGAGTCTACACTCAGAGCACTTACAAGAGACATCAAAGAAGAGAATACCATAACTTACCCAGACCAAAGGAACTTTATAAATTCTTGGGTTTATTCCTATACAAACCAGAACAGTCTGATAAGTCACCAAGTATGACATCGCCTGGAAGGGCTGCTTTTGTGCAACTCTTAGCCCAGATGGTGAGTTCAGATTTTAGATCATTACAGCTACTAATTAAAATCTCACCTGTAAGAAGCACAGTAATTCAAGAACAAATAGTTAATAGATCTTTAGACATATATTTAAAATGGCTTTGTAACTCTGCTCGACTTCAGCGAAGACTCTGCACTTAGATTAGTCATTCCACCTCAGATACAGAAATCTGGAGGACTACCTGTAGGCATTTACTTGTGGTCTGGATATCTCAACTGTCAATATACTCACTAGAGATCTAGGGCTCTTGAATTTTTTTACATATAGGTCCATAGGGCTGTTTAAGATACAGTATGGTATTTTTCCAGATTTTTTGGTTATGTGAAGAAGAGCACAGGATTCCTTTGTGTCCTGTTTGCCAGAGAAAATATGCTTCAGGTGGCTAAAGGAATTTCTATTGGTTAGATATATAGAAAACCTCAGCTAAATAAAACACTGATTTTTCCTTTGATTAGAATGGGTACTCATGCATCCAGATTATGCAGATATTTCTTTCAGATAGCTGATGTAGGTGTCTACAATCTGTCATCTTTACTTCCAGTCTCTCTTTCCGAATCGCAGATACTTGCTTATGGGTCCTAATGCCTAGCCACACACCAAATTGCATCTTCAGCATCAAGTATTCATGTCAATAACAAGTGATTATTTTTTAAAGGGTGTATTTCACCTAGGAATCTCCAAATTATCTATGCATATGGCTTTATATTAATCCAAAGGTACTCATTTAAGAAGATTTCAGCTCCACAAAGATTATCAGCAACACTCAATGGAAGCTTTTTAAAAAGCTTACTTGCTGTTTGGCAAATGATTCTTTCTCAAGACACATGTCTCTGAGCTGCATACATTGTCCAGAGGCCTTGAAAACAGGACAATGGAACAGCTTTGGAAAAGGCACAAATGACTGTTTTGTACACACATCCATTACAGCATGTGGTATTTTTCCATTCTTTCATTTGACTAAATAACAGCTTCAGGATAAAATGATGAGACAAAAAGAACCCTGTACAAATGCATTTAGTATAATGGCTGAATGAGCTGACTCTGGAGAATCTTGCATGTTTGAGCAATTTTTTTCTTTC
This sequence comes from Eubucco bourcierii, assembly GCA_013396675.1. NCBI lineage: Eukaryota > Metazoa > Chordata > Aves > Piciformes > Ramphastidae > Eubucco > Eubucco bourcierii. The sequence continues at coordinate 55,739 of VWZE01008824.1, forward strand.
TGTTTTTTTTTTTCTTGACGCTAATTTTGTATAGCTTCCTATAACGCATAGTTGAAATGGAAATTAAAACATGAGTGAAGATCAAACGAAAAGTCACAGCACTCAAACTGTGCTATACTTCCTCCGCTGGATGAGAGAAATCCATATTACAGCAACACAAACTCGGTTACACTACGAAAATATTGGTGCCTGAAACCAAAGAGGGAAACATTGGACAGCAGGCTGCTGGCTGAAGGTTTTGCAGGAATTTTTTGCATTTGTGAAACATATAACTTTACAGATTTCTGAAGCCAAAGTTCATATCAGGAAACGTTTTTCATAGAATCATAGAATGCTAAGGTTGGAAGGGACCTCAAGGATCACCTAGTTCCAAACCCCTGCCATAGACAGGGACACCTCCCACTAGCACAGGTCACTCAAGGCCTCATCCAACTTGGCCTTGAACACCTCCAGGGAGGGAGCAGCCACAACCTCCCTGGGTAACCTGTTCCTGTTTTTACCTTGAAAGAAGATAAAAAACAAGAGCTGTCAGCAGGACTCTCTGAGTTTTCCTTTGAGTTACATGCATGTAATGTTTATTACAGTTGTTATCTCATTACTGATAAGAAGCATTCATCAAATGGGAGGTTCACTAATTTTTTCTTACCTGCAAATAGTATCTTGTAATCCTTTCAAGCCTACCAGAAAGTATGAGTCACAAAATGGGGCTCAAATGTAGCAAAGGGGTTTTCTACACTAAATTTAATCACTGTCTCCATGGAATAAGAGTAGGGGAAGGGAAGGGAAGAGTAGGGGAAGGGAAGGGAAGAGTAGGGGAAGGGAAGGGAAGAGTAGGGGAAGGGAAGAGTAGGGGAAGGGAAGAGTAGGGGAAGGGAAGGGAAGAGTAGGGGAAGGGAAGGGAAG
>VWZE01008824.1:56852-71417 GCA_013396675.1 Eubucco bourcierii
GAAGGGAAGGGAAGGGAAGGGAAGGGAAGGGAAGGGAAGGGAAGGGAAGTTACAAGAACAAAAAGAGAAACAAAATTATTCTGCAAAAATACACTGAACTTCGCAGTGGGCATCTGAGTTTTAAGAGATTTAAACTCCCACTCTTACAGACACACATATTATCCAAATGCTGCAGTCAAATGAGAATGTCTCAGCATATAATGCCTTTCTCTTTGGAGAGTTACTCAAAAAAAGAGCCTTAGAAAAGTTTTCCACAGAACTACAGCACACTTTGAATTTGGGCCCTACAGTTTTCACTCATACTGATACAAGATACTGTGAAAAGAATCTTTGTCTGTGTGAGAGCAAATTAATCAGTTCTATAAATAAGGAGTCAAACAGGGTGATAACATTCTTGCCTTTACTGCAGTATGACAAGAAGCTGATCAAGCCCTACAGAATATCACAGACTTGCAAGTTCTGCTTCATGAAATGCACTTCTGCAGTTTTGCATGGATTTTGTAAGGGATAGCAAACACTCTTACAGAAACAGTTATTATTTCTGCAGATGTTTTCTTCTGGGAAGGAGTGCACTCATGAGGACATGGGAGCAGCTTGTATTTTCATGGAAGTTCCATGTGGAAAACAGCTATGTTAGTTTGTGAACTGGTAACCTGAATATGGAACACAGATGTGCACAGTATAAAATGTACATTCAGTTTGTCTGATTTAATTCTTCAAAGTTAGCCACAGCTGAGGTACCTCAGGAATAGAACAGTCATCAGGAGCCAGTTAAGGACGTGCAAATGCTTTGGTTCATCAAAGGATTACCCACATACTTTTGGACTTTAATCAAATGGTGGATAGCTGCAAAGGCTTAAAATAAGTGCACACTTAAATGTTGGCATCTACTACAAGTCTTCTAGAAGTGGGGCACAAGCCAGTAAGAAAAGCTGTCCTGTGTTAAACTCATCTGGGAGTCATGTACTCTGTTGCAGCTTTATAACACGTGAAGCACAGTTTGGGAGAATAGTTTCCCCAATGTACATGAAGATAGAGTTCACTTCTCAGTCACACTTCATAACCATAAGCTGTTCAATTACACTTCGACTGCAATGGGATTCTTTTAGATTGCCTTACTGCATCACTCAAATTCATGCAATCCTTGGATTCCTGGCTGGATGAGATCTCTGAATGCCTCAAGTCCTGCCTCCCACAGGAAGCAGAGCTTTTGGCAACACTAGATCGGCTTAGCTGCAGATTCACCTAGCTGATCTATGAAAACTTCCAAGGACAGAGAGTTTCTGACCTCTCTGGGTTCCAGTTCTGCACCACTCTCCAATGATGTTTTATTTAATGTCTAACCTGAACCTCCAAAGCTGTCATATATGACCATTGCTTCTTGTTATCATAGAATCATAGAATGGTAAGTTTGGAAGGGAACTCAAGGATCATCCAGTTTCAACCCCCTGCCATAGGCAGGGACACCTCCCACTAGTACAGCTCACTCAAGGCCTCATCCAACCTGGCCTTGAACACCTCCAGGGAGAGAGTAGCCACAACGTCTCTGGGCAACCTGTGCCAGTGTCTCACTACCCTCACTGGAAAGAACTTCCTCCTAACATCCAGTTTCAATCTCCCCTCTGCCAGTTTAAACCCATTGTCCCTTGTCCTGTCATTGCAAGACCTTGTAAATAGTCTCTCCCCAGGCTTCCTGTAGGCCCACTTCAGATACTGGAAGGCTAACATAACGTCTTGAAACCTTCTCTTCTCCAGGCTGAAGAGCCCCAACTCTTGTAGCCTGTCCTTATAGCAGAGCTGCTGCAGCCCTCTGAGCATCTTCATGGTCCTCCTCTGAACCTGCTCCAACAGTTCAATGTCCTTCCTGTGCTGGAGGCTCCAGAGCTGTATACAGTTACACTATATGCCAATGTTGAGAAGAGTTTCAGGCATCAGTTGCTCTCAACCGAGTATCTCTATGCTACTGTTAGTTTGACCCACAGTGTCTTCATCAGCTAGCTCCAGACCCCTGATCATCCTCCACTCAACTCTCTCTAGTCTCCTTGTCTCTTTGGCAGCAGAGTCCATGAACTTGAAACTCCTTGAAGTGCAGCTTCGCTAGTGTCAAATTATCACCTGCCCTTGTACTGCTGACCACACTGCCCCTGACACTGACTGCTGTGCAGACTGTGTTAAGTGTGCTGCTAACTCACAGACTGGCATCCCCTCTCACACTCGGGCCCTTTTCAAGAAGTCTGTTCTCAGCCTGTTGTGATGCCTGGTATTATTCCTCCCCAGGTACAGAGCTTTGCATTCCCCTTCCTGCACTTTCTGAAGTTCTTGTTCACCCAATACTAAAGTTCTTTGGATTCTAACTGTGCTGTTTGGCATGTTAAGCATTTCCCTAGTTTAGCATCATCTGCAAATTTGCTAAGGGTATGTTCTGTCCCCAAAGTTGAGTAATTAATGTTAATACAAGCTACAGGAATTAGTACTGATTAGATGTTATTCTGTGGTGCTCCCAAAGCTCATGTGAGAAAAATGAAACATCCCAGTCAGGATTTCTAGTTGTCAAGAAACATCCAAGTATGGAACGCCAGAGTTCGCAAAGCAGAAACATCTGCTGCGTAGTTCTTGCTTGTTGCAGCACAGTGTACTCAGGATGAGTGCAAAAATGAAGAGAAAAAGGCATGCTCAAAATGAATTAAGGGGAGCAGAACAGATACGTGGGCAAGCTGGGCAGTATTTGCCATTTTAATTTCATCTATACCATTTTTACTCTAGCTGGGTTCTTCACCATGAATTTATCCTCCCCAAAGACAAATGTATTTTTGAGGTACCTCGGAAGCAGAAAAAAGAAAACAAATATTTGTAGTCTATATTGGTTTCCATACATGTAAGGAATCAGTTTTTCCCTACCAGGAGAATAATTCCTTAGATGAGTGAGAGGTGACAATATGTGGGAGAAAGTATAGTTTTCTGCCACCCAGGCTCAGTCTACACACAAAGGAAAAGAAGGCAAATCAGCTCTCATGCTGCACACTTACTAATACAACAGCTTTCCTGAAGTATTCTGTTCTCCAGAAAAGGTCTCAAGATGGCTATTTCAACTTTGCACAAGGCATTACATTTCACCAAGTTAGAAGACCTTGGCCTGACCCTACCTTTTATACATCATCTTTCTTCAGAAGAAGGAAACTTCAGTGTTCAGTATCTTATCACATCTTTGTTGCAGATTGGTCCTGGTATGGAAAAGGAAATTTTGACACTCATGAAAGAGCAAGAATTCAAAACTTACATGTTTCCAAACAAAAACTCATGCATTTTTTTTCTCCTAAGAGGCAAGAAAAACTTGAAAGACAGGTCCCTCAAGTCTGAATGAGAACACACAGGACACTAGGTTAGTGACCATTTTTTTTCAGGGAACATGTTAATCATAATTCTATTTCAGATACAGGAAGCCTATTTTGTGCCATCAGAAATAGAACTTACATGAGTTTGCCACCAAGAGGCTCCCATGCATCCCTTAACAACTCCTATGACTTGCAACTCAATTTGCTTCTCTTCTACGCATTAGCCCTCATCTCTTAAGAAGGATCACAGAAGGGTTGTCTGTTCCTCTGCTGAACACAACAGTGCAGCCTTCCCCACTTTTTGCCTTTGCATGAGGCCATTGACATCCATGCTCAAAGCACACAGCAGCATGCACAGCCCTCCTTGCGTTCCTTAGTTAATCCACAAAAGCTGAACAACTACAGTCAGTTTTCTGGGGACATTCTCTTTTTAAATGACCTGAGGCTTGTGAGAAACCAGTTCAGTCTTTGGTCTCAGTCAAGTTGATTTAGGCTCATACATAGTAGTGTTTTAAGTCACCTGGCAATGATTTGTGGGGGAAATAACTTTTGTTTTCTTAGGACTGTTTCAGCTCGATCACTGGAAACAAAGCTGAGACACATTTTGTGAAGCATCTCCGCTCAAACTATGCTAAAAGACCCAGCGAGGAGCTAGAGAGACAATAAGTGATCTGAAGCTTAATGCACACTGAGGTGTGACAGTGACTTAGCCTTTTATTTTAAAATTTGGCCTTCAATCAAAAGTGACTAGCCTAGAGCCTTACACATTCTCCATCAGAAACAACTGCAAAAGCATTTTACCACAATGAATAGCCCCAGAAAGAAGCAGCTCTCCTCAAGATGATGTTTTGCTCTGAAATACTGAGTCAAGGAGAATCTGAGAAACTCCTTTGACCCCAAGAATACACTGCCACTTAACTTCCCCAGATACAGTATCTTCCCTCATTTTTCCTCATGTCCTTTCTCAACTGGGTGCTAAACTGTTCAGTCCTTTCTTGCAGTGTAAAACATTTACTCAGATGTGAATCAAACATGCATGGGAGGACTCACTACCAAAAACAACGATTGCAAATGGCTGGATCACATTTGTTTTGGATTGAGGCTGAGCTTGAAGCATAGGGCACCATATAGACTTTGGCTAAGGTGCACGGGGAAGTCACCTATCACCTCTAGGCCTGTCCCTCACTAACTGCTGTCACAGAAGGCTTCTTTTGTTTGGATTGGCTTTTATCATCAATTTGTGCAATGATTCCTAAACTAAGTCTACACAATACATTAATTCACAGGTCCATTTCCTCACTAGCTCTGCTCTGCAGAGGTTGGTCTATAAAAGCTGCCATCAGCTATTATCGAATAAGAAATGAGAAATGTGATTTTTTTTTCCCCCCCTACTAGCTATGAATCAGTGCTCTACTGCTTGTTTATTGAGTTACAGAAAATTGGCAAAATTATGCCATTATGCCCAAGGAACATTCTTTCATTTTTTTTTTTTTTTATAATGACAATGCACCTACTATAATTGTGTAGCTGCACTTCCTCTGGATTGAGACAACCTACACTGTGGGATATCTCACAACTGAAAAAGTAAAAATGATGTTACTGTTTCAGTCAAAGACAATGGACAGGCATAAGGCAAGACAGGATGAAAACTATCTAGAGGTATTTGCTCTAGTGTGCTTTTCCTTGGTGTTCCTATCTTCACAGTCTGTATGTCTGGTTCCAAATGTCTCATAGTACCAGCAGCTTTTCCTACCCCTGCAGTTGTTCCCAGCAGACTCCTTTTGGCCACTGCTCCCACCATCTCCCTTCCTTGAAGAGCAGCAGCCCTGGTCAGCCATGCTCACCTCCCTCTGTTTCCCCAGATAGGTACCAGTATTAGGGAGCCACTTTACTGCAGTTCAGCATGAAGCAGTAGTTTTGGCTGTCTTCCCTGAACACAGTTTTACATTTCTCCAGACCTATGAGGTTAACACAGGAGGTTATGATTATGATCTTGAATAAAGATTAAGTAGGGCTATATGAAATGCAGGGCTAGCACTGAAGAATGTAGTATGTTATTCAATTTTTTGAAAGACAAGCCAGCGTGTAGACTAGAAGAGAGAGTGATTTTCTCTCACCTAACTGCAAATATCTGTAACACAGTGATGAGCTAGGTACATCAAACTCACTCTGCAACCAACAGAGAAGATATAGGCACTTTCCCAGTAGCAGTCCTCTGTACCCTTCAGTACTTCCTTTTGGATGAGGCACAGTGTACTCAAAGCTTCCCACTGCTCCTCACAGTCTGCAAAGGGGGCCTAGAGTGATGCTGCTGTACATCACCATATCGACAAGCTCAGTGTTGTGTTATTCAGAGGTGAATGGTTCAAATGGAAAGAGAGGAGAGGCTTTCTTGAAGAGCCTAAAACTGTGACCCTTCTGGCAGATTCAGCTTACAGGAGCTGAATGGCTGCCAGGAGAAATGTCCCTCTGGAAAGCTGATAGAAGAAGTGCTCCTTCTACTTCTTCTACAAATCCTGCCCCCCCTGTCACTAGCAGCTCCAGAAGATCTGAGCTCCTGGTACATGAAAACTAAAGCTCAGGACTGGGGACAAGCACATTGAATGCAAAAGAAATGGGAATTGGTATCCATCTGAGAACTCAAACCTGGAGGAGAAGAAGCTGTTGCAAAGGAAGACTAATAAACAATGCCCCGAATGGCTGCTCATCCAGTGACATGAATGTGACATACATGTTTGTCAGGAAACTGCACAAGGTCTCTGGACCAAGATGATTCCTGAGTGAATTCCTACCTCCTGAAAGGCAGTGAACCTGATATAATTTAGTATTAAGTTGCTTCAGCTGCTTCTGCTTAAGAATTAATGCTTGCTGACGACTGAAGAGAAACTTGGGTTCTATTTGCCATCTGGAAAGGTAACAACTGAGAAAGAAAAAGATAGAGAGAGATACATTTTTCCAAATGCAAACTCAATTACTGTTCCAGACGGTGGCAGAATACAGTCACAATGTAATCACAGAGTTTTTCCATCCCTGTGCATTCTGATGATTAAATGTTACTTACTGCTTGCTTTCTTCTGCAAAAACCCCAAAAGGCATCACCTTGCTGTTACAAAAGCAGATTGCTTTCTTCACTTTTCATTTAGTCTCTGATCCCCATTCTGTTCATGCAACCCATAAAAAATCATCATTCTTCCTTAATATGTCAGCAGCTATAATTGCACCTGGCAGTGAACTAGAGATCTGCACAAAAAAAAAAAAAAAAAAAAAAAAAAAAAAAAGGTAGCATCAGGAATGTCTCTCCAAATCTCTCCATTAAGAATTGTGTAAAGTATATGAAAGAGTAAAGGAAGAAGACGACGCTGTTCTGGTCTAGTGCTGTTGTCAAGCAATCAATGTCAGAATGCAGGATGACACCACTGGTGTAAAGAGGTTGCTGAACCTCCAGGTCCGTTGCTGAACACTAACCTACCAAATTTTCCAGTCACCACAGTTTTACATATGGCATGGGAGAAAAGAGGAGCTCCCTTCTTTTTACTAATTCTGCAGTGGAAGTTTTTAGACTCAAACCAGTATTTTTGTCTTAGGAATACTGCAGTCTCTTCCACTGTCTGTTCGCCAGGCATATCCAGGCAAACGATACAGAGGAGCAGGCCAACTGGAGCCATGGTATTAATAGCTGTGAAGAAAAGAACATTATCATGTCTAATAGAGTTTTGGACAGATGGTAAGCTTGTAGCACAGTAAACCTGAAATTCAGTTTCAGTCTGTAAAATAAGTCTTCTCCCTCAAAATAAAACATACCAAATATTGACTCTGGACCCTCTGCTTCCTCTCCAGGAGCAAGTCTCACTGTAGAAGTAAGTTTCCACTTTTCCTGGCTGTTCAGATCAACATTTTTTTTTTACATTGAAACAGAAGATTTATCATCATATCTTCCTGTTCCTACATCCATTACTTTCTTGTTGAATGTGACTCCCTCTGCTCCATTTTAGCTGCCTGCCCCCCTTCGATTGCAAGGTGTCTGTGTGAGCCCTTACATAAAGCAGTAGCTTGCAGCAAAGCCCTTACAGGTACAGTTCCTCTTCTCCCTCTCAACACCATTCCCCCAGTGCCTGTGAAATCTCAGCAGTGAGGACTTGTCAGGCTGCACTAGAGCTTTGCACAGCTCAGACTGAAAGAAACCAGGCAAGGTGAAAAGGAGAGGCATTTTTTCCAGTTCTTCTCTCTTTTGACAAGTTGATGGTTTTATATGGGAAAAGATGAGAATATGATGATTTTAAAAGAAAAAAAAAAAAAAGGAAGAATGAATGAGAGGAGGGTAAATATTGTGGTAGCTGAGAGTGAATCACTGCTGACATGTCATGAAAGCATCTCTGGACCATGCAATCTTACAATACAAAGCACTGGTGATGTCCTGGCCACACTGGGCATTTTGAGGCAGGGCTAAGGGCAGCTTGAATGCTTTTAGACTAGCTTTTAAATCTCATTGGCTCCCCAGCAAATGCATGCATCCACCAGAGTTTTAAATATGACCTTGGAAGGGCAGAGAGTAAGGCACACTGTGTCAGGGTGCCTTGCCAGACTGTCACAGCTCCAAGCTCCTGCATGCACTTAAAACTGACAAGACAGACTTCCAAATTCCCTATCTTCCCTGCTCAGTCTCTATGAGGATTAATAATAGCAGAAGCTTCTGTGCTGTCTTGTCTTTTCTCACTCCTACAGTATTGTATCTAGATTGTTGTTCCTAGCTGCAGCTGCACTTCCTCCAGCATCTTAGAAATCTTTGCAGTATCTAAGCCTCACATTACCCTTCCTATTCCTATTGCCGGAACCCTTTACTACCACTTTTGTTGTCTGATACATCACTCATCTACCAGTTAGTGCATACCTTACCCTGGTATGGACTCTTAACATATCTCAGATTCTCCCTATACCACCTAGCCCAGGTACTGCCAGCAGCTGTGCTGTCATAAACTGCCACACACAGCAAATCAATACATACAGCAGTGCAGCTGTAAAACTGCGTGATTCTATGGGTAGTCCATTATTAAAATTGCCTCAGATATCAATATGATATATCACACACAGTATCACACAGGTTGGAAGAGACCTCAAAGATCATCAAGTCCAACCCGATACCACAGACCTCAAGATCAAGTGCCACATCCAAACCCGCCTTGAACACCTCCAGGGATGGTGACTCCACCACCTCCCTGGGCAGCCCATTCCAGTAGCCAATGACTCTCTCGGTCAAGAACTTTCTCCTCACCTCCAGCCCCTGGTGCACCTTGAGACTGTGTCCTCTTGTTCTGGTGCTGGTTGCCTGAGAGAAGAAAGTAACCTCCTCCTGGCTACAACCACCCTTCAGGTAGTTGTAGACAGCAGTAGTTGTAGACAGCTCCTCTGAGCCTCCTCTTCTCCAGGCTAAACAATCCCAGCTCCCTCAGCCTCAAAGTGAATATAGCCATACTTTACTTAGGAGCACCACACACATATTCACTCTTTCCTGTGCATCTTACTGGGAAATGAACTGAAAATTCAGTACCATATAAGAACTGAAGGGCTAAAAGTATTAAATCAGAAACAGAAGGCACTCATCACTCAGCAAACTGTGTTTGTCTGCAAAGGAAAATATATATTCATGTAATGAAAACCACATGGGGCTAAACTCTGTGCTGAAGTGACTTGCATTTTTCTCCTTGCACCACTTTGAATTTGTGGCTGACTTGGCACTCATGTGGGGACAGAAATTTCAATCTCTTAATTCTGTGATTTCCGTTCATTTAAACTGTCACCTCTGCAGTCACAAACAGCCTGGAGACAAAAAGGTGCTCAAGTCAAAACCAAGGCCCTTGCACAATGCCACTCAAGGCAGTCAAGCAGCAGAATGACAGCAGCTTGAACGAAAAGCAATAGCAAAACAATGAGGATCAGCCTAGCCCTGTCAAACTGCCATGCTCAGCCAGGCTGCTGTTAATAGGAGTCTGAAAGGGCTAGCTGGAGCTGTGACTAGAAGGCAGTTCTGTCTCCTGATAAAGGAAGTGGATGGGCTGCATTTCCTTGTAATCTGTGATGCTGAATTTGCCCTCTTTCTTGAGTCAATCAATTTTTTTGTTGTAGGGAATTGGGGGTGGAGAACAGGAGGGAAGAGTCTGAATAAAAACCTCTTTCATTCTTCCCTTCTTTAGACAGTCTAGTTTGATTTATTTTATGCTTACTGTAGGAAAGGATAAAATAGCCTGCCTTAGGATTTGTGTAAATATTATTAGCTGAAAAGGTTTTGTTTGCTCTTACCTCATGATTGAAAGCTACAAGCTATGAACATCGGCTGTCATTTTTTTAAAGGCATACTGTTGACTGTGCCTTTTAGATTACAACTGTACCTAACAGTTGGCACTGTTCAAAAAGCTAGACACCAACATCAGCCTGGCAAAGGAAGCTGTAATAGTAACACTAAGCAGTAAATAGAGTATTGGTGAGGTAACAGTATCTACCCCACTCTCTTCCTTCTGCCCTCTCTCAGTCTGTGGAATTCATAGCATTGCTGTCAAAACACAGACTTCTTACTTTTGTTGCTTTGAAAGTGTTTTTGAAATCCATTTCTTAATGACATACAGCTTTATAACAGAAAAAACAGACAGTACTTGCTGACTCAAATATGCTCATCTCCTGCAAGCCTGCTTGCTTCTCTTGACCCTCACAAAGCAACAGCAGCATAAACCATCACAAACTTGGACCACACTACAGCTTTCCATAGTTCTATTCTTCTTGTCCTTAATATGGTTCAGTGAGTGAACTCTGACCAAGCTAGAGATGCACGTCCTGCACACAGATCTCCTCTTCAAACTGAGTTTATTTACATACCTGAGGACCGTGTGGCCTTCAGAGCTCATCTGATGTGATGAAAGCCACAACCCCTTCTGCTTTGTTTGTCCCAGCTGGACAGAAGCCCTTTTCTGTTCTCTCCTGCTTAGCACTGACTATCCTTTCCTCCCAAACAGATTTTCAGTTCCTTTCCTTACTGGGACGTCTGAGCTTCACTTTTAGTTGTTACTTGTGTGCCCTTTCCTAGCAAGTGGAAACAAGTGTCCTTGGTTCTTTACCATGAGCATACTGGAACAGGTTGCCCAAGGACGTGGTGGAGGATCCCATCCCTGGAGACAGTCAAGGTCAAGCTTGACAGGGCTCTGAGCAACCTGGTCTAGTTGGGCATGTCCCTGCTTAATGCAGAGGTGTTGGACAGATGACCTCCGGAGTTCCCTTCTGACCCAGTGCATTCTAAGATTCTATGATTGATTCTACACTCCTCGTGATTACTTGGTTATGAATGCTGCAAACTCTGTTTCTGCCCCAAGTGAAAAATTCATGAACAGAGATGGAAAGAGGTATATCATATTAGAATTATTCCAGAATAATTCCACTAATCAAGTAGTTTTGGAGCATCACTTTGATCTCGAAATATTTAACTGTTTGACCAAACCAGGTTTTTTTTCTGGAGTCGGTTTTTGCAGAGGTTTGGTTTTGGTTTTTGGTTTGTTTGGGGTTTTTTTCAGATGTAAATCTCCCCTCTGTTCTGGAATAGTTTTTTTGCACAAATGCCTTCTGCTCAATAGTCACTCTTTCAGTCACCCCACACTACCATGAGACAGCAGAAAGAGAAAAATACCACAGCATGAGGGAACTGTGGTCAGACCATTCCTAAGGGAAACCGGATTAATGAGAGGGCCTGTTCCAGTCTATTTTTACTTCGCTACCCTTCAGAGAAAACTTCTAAATGTAAAAATGTTTGCTGGATGGTTTTCATTGCCTTGCTGCCAGGCTAGTAACAGATTTACCACCTCATTAGCTAATCCACTCCTAAATTAACAATGTCCTGCATTCAATAGGCACATATACAGGAAGGGGTAAAGCAGATGAGTGTAATGGAAGTGTAATTGGTTTTGATGTGATGTAATGTCAGTAAATGTTCTCCACTAATTAGAGTTTCAGGGCAATCTGTCTGGTCTCCTACCTAACTGCCCATAGAGGATGTTGGCTTCTGCTACAGAGAAAGCTCTTTGGTTATTTCCCCAGTATAAATGTCAGAATCAAATGACATAGGGATGGGAAAATGACATTAAATAGAGCAAAATGCCCAGGATGGTAGTGTGGTCTCTTTACTTAGATGATAAGGTATATTTTTCTCTACTTGCCTAAGGTTTTATAAGCATAATACAATGACTTACTACCATATTTTTCCTCTAACACTGTCTCTGTTCTCACTGTATTTTTCAGTAAAGATACCAATGAATAAGATTGCACCAAAGACAAACACAGGATGGGAAGGACCACGTTACCTGATGACAAACACATCTGGGAATTCCTGGATGTGGCCATGCAGCAAGAACTTGGCCACAAATCCTTTCTGATCAGGGAGTACTGGAATGAAGAAAAGCAAACATTAGCCTTCCAGTATCTGAAGAGGGCCTACAGGAAGGCTGGGGAGGGACTATTGACAAGGTCTTGCAATGACAGGACAAGGGACAATGGGTTTAAACTGTCAGAGGGAAGATTTAGACTGGATGTTAGGAGGAAGTTCTTTCCAGTGAGGGTGGTGAGACATTGGCATAGGTTGCCCGGGGAGGTTGTGGTTGCTCCCTCCCTGGAGGTGTTCAAGGCCAGGTTGGATGAGGCCTTGAGTGACCTGTTCTAGTGGGAGGTGACCCTGCCTATGGCAGGGGGTTGGAACTAGATGATCCTTGAGGTCCCTTCCAACCTTACCTTCTATGATTCTATGATTCTATGAGTCTATAGCCCCAGCTATAGACTACCCTGAGCAGTTACAATATAAAGCACTGCACCATGTGCCAGAGCTCAGATTACAAAGCCAAAAAAAAGGTCTTTTGTCTGCACAATAGGCAAGGTCTATCTCTAGTTCACCTCGAAGATGATATTTGCTAAGTCTATTCCTTGTGGGGAGAAGATGATGGTTTTGCTGGGATAGTTGGTCAACCCTTGAGATCCCTGCTGGAAGCCCAGTAAATCACAGCAAACTGACTTGGTGTCAGTGTTTTTGCAGGCAATCTCAAATGGTAGAGATGGCCAAATGCTGGAAATGTGTTTTCACAGCTGTGATAGTGAGAGAGGACAAATTCATGGCAAAAACAAAACCCAAAACCAACAGTAATATATTATTCAAGGCAGAAATAGGTGGAGATCAAATAATTTCACTAAAAGCTAATGATCTGTCTTCTGATCAAATTCACTTGCATGACAGGCCAGCTATATCCTTTTTTAGCAGTGGTTGAAGATAAATACTTCAAGTTATGACTAGTTTCACTAAGCCAACTGCATTTTCCCCCTTTCCTGGAGAGCTCAAATTCCCTTCAGCAATATATAGACAAGTAGTAAAATTTTATTGTTTGTTCAAGGGGTCACACAGTACCTGCCAGCCTCTGTCAGCAATGGCTGCTTTGCATTCAGAGTATACACCACCAGTTTATAAAACCAGTACAAGTTCAAACTGTAACTATATTACAGGAAAATATATATATATATGTAGGTAAGCACACTCCCTAGGCAGAAAGAACACCTTCTAGTTTACATTTCAGAGGAGGCAAAATAATTAACTCTACAGGGTTGTTCACCTGTTACTGAAACTTACTAGAACTCAAATAAAGCATTTCATAAATGCTTTATGAAAATGGGGGCAGGATGGTTCCAATTCTGATTGTCAGGCTCCCATGTAGCTCAGTGGAAATTTAGCCAAAACCAAAAAGTCAGAGAGCCCCAGATAAAACAAAAAGCCCTCAGTAAATCAAGTGCAAAATGTCTTTCACCAGTACTAATTCAGTTTATAAATGGGTTCACTCTGAATGCACAGATGCCCTTTTTCTGTTTGCTTTCTGGAAGGAATCCAGCAGTGTGGCTTGATGGCAAAAAAATGTCAGAATAAATAACTCATTTATGTCAATTTTTGAATCTGAAAATCTTATCATTCCTGCCAGTGAGGCAAGTCTAATAGTTTCACAGGCTCATTTAGGGACAGAGACACAGTCCATGTCATACTGCATGCGTCCATACGAAAAAAAACCAATCAATGCAGCACAAGATTTCCCACAGACAATCTCTACAGGAAGATGCTTGCAATTAGTTTCCAATAATGAATCCCTCCCACGTAGAAGTGTATGAAGGAGTTGTTCAGGAACAGCAGAGGTACAGAACAGTAGATATGGGGATTTGGGAGTTACCTGCCCCCCCACACTATGAAAATCATCCAGACTAGACTCAGCCAGCTGGAAGTTAAGGACTGGAGCTCTATTTACAGCTTAGCAAAATATACGAGCAGATATATACACAATAGACATGAATAGTTACAGAAATATACAAGTTAAAGGAAATACAGAAACACAATCCCCCTCCCAGAAATCAGAGTCCCCAGGAGGGGCTCCAAACCACCCCCCCACCTTCTTCCCACCCCTCTACCTTACCCTAGGGCCTGACTTACTTGCAAGGTGAGTTTGGAGGATTGGCAAGAGGAGTTAGAAGCAGAGTGGTTAGTTAGGTTATACGGCAGAGAGGCCAGAAGACACAGCAGCTCCCAGAGAGAGAAATTCTCTGTGTTATCTATTTTTTTTTTTGACCTTGTTCTTATACATCACATCAAGACTATGAGTGAAGCAGACATCACCATTGTTTCCTTTTCACAGTCTATAACCTTTTTTTTTTTTTTTTTTAAAATATTCTAATTAACCCCAAACCAGCATCATGGAGAAAAAAAAAAAAATTAAAAAAAAATGCATTGACATAAACTAAAAACACTATCATAGAGCTGATCACCTTAGGCTTTACCAAAGTCTTTACCAAAGTCTGGGGCAAGTCTCTCCCTCATGCCAAGAGGAAAGGAGAGCAAATTATGTGAAAAGGTGGCAGCAGCCCTCACCTTGGCGCTCTGCAGTAGCAGAATGAACTACCAGGATCCCTGGCATTTCTCTGGGAACTGGTTCTTCAAAGGTATCTGCTCTCTTTGTTCTCTTTCAGCTCTGTTTCAGTGTGCTCGTCAGCACCAGATTGCTGTTGCAGGGAAACAGAAAGAAATTCTGTTTAATAAAGGTTGCAGTAAGGAGCTCAAAGGCTTACTGTTAAACATTGGAAGCATTACAGAAAACAGGACATATGACCAAGTAAGAACAGAAATCCAGTGAGCACTGTGTGCTGCTTCAAAATGTTTTGTAGTCTTTTTTTTTTTTTTTTT
>VWZE01008825.1:3085-21067 GCA_013396675.1 Eubucco bourcierii
GGGGAAAAAAGAATGAAAAGGAAAAAAAGGAACAAAAATGAAAAAAGGAATAAATAGGAAAAAAGGAATAAAAGGGAAAACAGGAATAAAAAGGAAAGAAGGAATAAAAAGGGAAAAAGAATAAAAAGGGAAAAAAAAGACTAAAAAGAAAAAAAGACTAAAAAGAAAAAAAAGACTAAAAAGAAAAAAAGAATAAAAAGGAAAAAAGAATAAAAAGGAAAAAGATAAAAAGGAAAAAAGAATAAAAAGGAAAAAGATAAAAAGGAAAAAAGAATAAAAAGGAAAAAGATAAAAAGGAAAAAAGAATAAAAAGGAAAAAGATAAAAAGGAAAAAAGAATAAAAAGGAAAAAGATAAAAAGGAAAAAAGAATAAAAAGGAAAAAGATAAAAAGGAAAAAAGAATAAAAAGGAAAAAGATAAAAAGGAAAAAAGAATAAAAAGGAAAAAGATAAAAAGGAAAAAAGAATAAAAAGGAAAAAGATAAAAAGGAAAAAAGAATAAAAAGGAAAAAGATAAAAAGGAAAAAAAGAATAAAAAGGGAAAAAAGGAATAAAAAGGAAAACAGGAATAGAAAGGAAAGAAGGAATAAAAAGGGAAAAAGAATTAAAAGGAAAAAAAGAATAAAAAGGAAAAAAAAGAATAAAAAGAAAAAAAAATAAAAAGGAAAAAAAGAATAAAAAGGAAAAAAATAAAAAGAAAAAAAGAATAAAAAGGAAAAATAGAATAAAAAGGAAAAAATAAAAAGGAAAAAGATAAAAAGGTAAAAAGAATAAAAAGAAAAAAGAATGAAAAGGAAAAAAAGGAATAAAAAAAGATTAAAAAGAAAAAAGAATAAAAAGAAAAAAGACTAGAGAGAAAAAAGAATAAAAAGAAAAAAGAATAAAAAGATAAAAAGAATAAAAAGGAAAAAGATAAAAAGGAAAAAAATAAAAAGAAAAAAGAATGAAAAGGAAAAAAAGGAATAAAAAGGAAAAAATGATTAAAAAGGAAAAAAGGAATAAAAAGGAAAACAGGAATAGAAAGGAAAGAAGGAATAAAAAGGGGAAAAGAATAAAAAGGAAAAAAGAATAAAAAGGAAAAAAAGAATAAAAAGGGAAAAAAAGAATACAAAGGAAAAAATAATAAAAAAGAAAAAAAAAAGGAAAAAGATAAAAAGGAAAAAAGAATAAAAAGAAAAAAGAATGAAAAAGAAAAAAGGAATAAAAAAAAGATTAAAAAGAAAAAAGAATAAAAAGAAAAAAGACTAGAGGGAAAAAAGAATAAAAAGAAAAAAGAATAAAAAGGGAAAAAAGAATAAAAAGGAAAAAAAAGAAAAAGAAAAAGGAATAAAAAGAAAAAAGTTTAAAAAGAAAAAATTTTAAAAAGAAAAATGAATAAAAGGGAAAAAAGAATAAAAAAGAAAAAGAATATAAAGAAAAAAGGTTAAGAAGGAAAAATATTAAAAAGGAAGAAAAGAATAAAAAGGAAAAAAGAATAAAAAGAAAAAATAAAAAGGGAAAAAAGAATAAAAAGGAAAAAAGTATAAAAAGGAAAAAAAAAGTAGTAGGAAAAAAAGGAGGAAGGTAGGAAGAGGAAAAAAATATGAAAGAGGGAGTGGTAGCACTTTATGTGAAGTGTCTATTAATGAATCCTTAATGAAAGCTGTAGTGCCACTGAACTTTGCTTGGTGTCCATGTGATTGAGTGACAGTGTTTAAGGCCAACCCTCTCCCTGTAAAATGAAAACCACATTTAGAGTAAGAAAGGGATGAAGGAATGTTTCCTCAGGAAATATAAACCTCTGTTGCCAAACCTTCAATATCCAGAGAATAAAACGCAGTAAAAACCCTGCCTGGTGCCCATCAGGGCCAGATGTCTGAGTCAGCTCTGCAGTTTCAGGATTCACTGCCGTGGTGTCATTGTCTTAAGTCTTAACACTCAGAATCATAGAATAAGTCTTAATGGAACCATAGAATGGGTTGGGTTGGAAGCTGTGTTGGGTTGAGGTTAACTGCAATATTTTGATGAAAAAAAATAGATGATAGGCTGTGAAAAGCATAATAGTGGTGATGTCTGCTTCACTCATAGGCTTGCTGAGATGGATAAGAACAAGGACACCAACATAGATAAGAGAAGAGTCTCTCTCTGGGAGCTGCTGTGTCTGCTGCTTTCTGCTGTGTAACCCAACTCATCACTCTGCTTCTAATACCTTGTCCATCCTCCAAACTCACCTTGCATGTAAGGTAGACCCTGGGGTGAGGTTGAGGAGTGGAAAGAAGGTGGAAGGGTGGTTTGGAGCCCCTCCTTGGGACTCTGATTTCTGGGAGGGGGGATTGTGTTTCTGTATTGCCTTTAACTTGTATATGTCTGTAACTATTCCTGTCTATTGTGTATATAGAATCATAGAATCATAGAATGGTAAGGTTGGAAGGGACCTCAAGGATCATCTAGTTCCAACCCCCTGCCATAGGCAGGGACACCTCCCACTAGTACAGCTCACTCAAGGCCTCATCCAATCTGGCCTTGAACACATCCAGGGAGGGAGCATCCACAACCTCCCTGGGCAACCTGTTCCAGTGCCTCACCACCCTTACTGTAAAGAACTTCCTCCTAACATCTAGTCTAAATCTCCCCTCTGCCAGTTTAAGCCCATTGCCCCTTGTCCTGTCATTGCAGGACCTTGTAAATAATCCTTCCCCAGCCTTCCTGTAGGCCCCCTTCAGATACTGGAAGGCTACTATCAGGTCCCCTCGAAGCCTTCTCTTCTCCAGGCTGAAGAGCCCCAACTCCCTCAGCCTGTCCTCATAGGAGAGCTGCTCCAGCCCTCTGATCATCTTTGTGGCCCTCCTCTGGACCCGCTCCAACACTTCCATGTCCTTCCTGTGCTGAGGGTTCCAGAACTGCACACAGTACTCCAGGTGGGGTCTGACGAGAGCAGAGTAAAGGGGCAGAATCACCTCCCTTGCTCTGCTGGCCACGCTTCTCTTGATGCAGCCTAGGACTCGGTTGGCTGTCTGGGCTGCATGTGCACACTGCAGGCTCATGTTGAGCTTTTCATCAACCCAGACTCCAAGGTCCTTTTCCTCAGGGCTGCTCTCCAGCCATTCACCACCCAGCCTGTATTTGTGCTTGGGATTGTGCCTACCCAGGTGCAGGACCTTACACTTGGCCTTATTGAATTTCATCAGGTTGGCCTGGGCCCAACTCTCCAGCCTGTCCAGGTCCCTCTGGATGGCATCCCTGCCCTCTAGCAAGTCGACTGTGCCACACAGCTTGGTGTCATCTGCAAACTTGCTGAGGGTGCACTCCATTCCTCTGTCCATGTCACTGACAAAGATGTTAAACAGCACTGGTCCCAGCACTGACCCCTGAGGGACACCACTTGTCACTGGTCTCCAGGTGGACATTGTGCCGTTGATCGCCACTCTCTGGGTTCGACCATCCAGCCAATTCCTTATCCAGCGAGTGGTCCATCCATCAAGTCCATGCTTTTCCAGTTTGGTGACCAGGATGTCATGTGGGACAGAGTCAAATGCTTTACTCAGGTCCAGGTAGATGACATCAGCTGCCTTTCCCTTGTCCACTGTCGCTGTGACTTCATCATAGAAAGCCACTAAATTTGTCAGGCAAGATCTGCCCTTGGTGAAGCCATGCTGGTTCCCACCAATCACCTCTGCTTTGTTTTCCATTTGCCTTAGCAGGACTTTCAGCAGGATCTGCTCCATGATCTTGCCAGGCACAGAGGTGAGGCTGACTGGTCTGTAGTTTCCAGGGTCATTCTTTTTACCCTTCTTGAAGATGGGTGTTATGTTTGCCCTTCTCCAGTCAGCAGGAACTTCACCAGTCTGCCATGACAAGCATATCTCTGCTTGTACGTTGTGCTGAGCTGTAAATAGAGCTTCAGTCCTTAACTTCCAGCTGGTTGAGTCTAGTTTGGGTGATTTTCATAGAGGGAGGGGGCAGGTAACTCCCAAACCATCACATCTTAAATAGAAGGGACCTCTAAAGATCATCCAGTCCAACTCCCCTGCAGTCAGCAGAGGCATCTTCCACTAGATCAGATTGCCCAGAGCCCTGTTGAGCCTCACCTTGAATATCTCCAGGGATGGGTCCTCAACTTCCTCCCTGGGCAACCTGTTGCAGTGTTACACCACCCTTATGGTGCAGAACTTGTTCCTAAATCTAAATGTCCTCTCTCTAATTTCAAGCCATTATGCCTCTGTCACTGCAGGGTTTTGTAAAGATCCCTCTGTGGTCTTGTAGCTCAGATGAAAACCATTCCCCCCTGTCCTATTGCTATTGAAAAGTCCCTCTGCTGCCTTCCTGTAGGATCTCTTCAGGTATTGGAAGGCAACTCAAAGGTCCCCCTGGAGCCTTTGCTTCTCCAGGTTGCACAACCCCAACTCCCTCAGCCTTGATTTCCATATTAGCTATTACAAAAAAGATGAATAATTTTGACTTCTGCTGCTGTTGACAGTGTAGTAAAGAGGAAGGTTGACCTTTCAGCTTCCTCACACAATGGGTATCTGACCATGTGCTTAAGTGTTCTTGGATTCGTAGGTCCTACTGTGCTCACAAGGACCACATGGGGGTGACAGGATAAGAGATTTGCCCCATCCAGAGTTCCTTCCCCCCAGAGTAAGGATGGGGGTGACATGGGGGGAATTTGTCCCACCCAGAGTTCCTTCCCCTCAAGTAAGGATGGGGGTGACATGGGGGGGATTTGCCCCATCCAGAGTTCCTTCCCCTCAAGCAAGGATGGGGGTGACATGGCGGGGATTTGCCCCATCCAGAGTTCCTTCTCCTCAAGTAAGGTGGGGGTGACATGAGGGGGGATTTGCCCCATCCAGAGTTCCTTCCCCCCAAAGTAAGGATGGGGGCAACATGGGGGGGTTTTGCCCCATCCAGAGTTCCTTCCTCCCAAAGTAAGGATGGGGGTGACATGGGGGGGGGGATTTACCCCATCCAGAGTTCCTTCCCCCCAAAGTAAGGATGGGGGCAACATGGGGGGGTTTTGCCCCATCCAGAGTTCCTTCCTCCCAAAGTAAGGATGGGGGTGACATGGGGGGGGGGATTTACCCCATCCAGAGTTCCTTCCCCCCAAAGTAAGGATGCTTCCCGTTCCCTGCAGCAGCTTTGCAGCAGCCAGCACACAACCGAATGAATTAGTGCAGGTTCCTGCTGCATCTCACACTTGCTGGCGAGGGGTTGGCAGTCTTACTAATCCCTTCCTCAGGCAAGAGAGACAGCTCAGGAGGGCCAGGCTAAGTGGAATCCCCTCACATCTTTCTTAGCTCAATTGTGATTTGTGAATTGGCTAATGTGGGGGCTCTCTGCAATGTGGCCAGAACAACAGAGCAGCATGTACGACAAGGCCTAATGCACAGAGCTGCACTAACGCTAAATCAAGGATGATTGCATGAATTGATGCCTCGTTCTATCTCCCTGCATGTGCGCTGCTGGCAGAAGTTCAGAGCTTTAAGAAACATTAACTGAGAACTAGGGGTGAAAGAAGAGGCAAAAAAAAGAGGCAAAGAAGACTCTTTTTTCTTTCTCTTTTTTCTACTCTTTTTTCCTTTTTATTTTCTTTTTTCCACTCTTTTTTCTTATTTTGCCTCTGTTTTTTCTTTTTTCTTTTTTTCTCTTTTCTTTTCCCCCCCCATTTACTTTCTCTTTTTTCTCCTTTTCCTCGTCTTTTTTCCTCTTTTTTATTCCCCCCCCTTTTTCTCTTATTTTTATTTTCTCTTTTTTTTCCTCATTTTAATTTTTCTTTTCTTTTTTCTTTTTTTTTATTTACTTTTTTCCTCTTTTTTAAAATCCTTTTTTTCCCCCTCTTTTTTTTCCCCTCGTTTTTTTTTCTATTTTTTTAACCTTTTCTTTTTCCCCTCTTTTTTTTTTTCCTAATTTTTTTAACCTTTTTTTTTTTTTTTTTTCCCCTCTTCCCTCCTTCCTTCCCCCCCCTAAGTCAGGTCTTTCTGCTGGCTATTAAGGGCTAGGCAGCCTAAAACTGGGCAGTTATAATCTATTCCTAATCTATTCCTTAATATCCATGGGTTTTTTTAACATTGCCCATAAAGTGTAAGGAAATGAGTTGATCACAGAGTATGTATAAAGTGTAAGGAAATGAGTTGATCACAGAGTATGTGGGGGGCTGAATGTTAGGACTGCTGGTTGCACTGCAGGGATAGAGGACACTTTGCACAAGACTTCCACTACAACAAAGCAGAAGTGTGTGTGTGTTTCTCTGTGTGTGTGTGTGTGTGTGAAGTTAATTCTTAATGTGGAAATACAGTTAAAAAGGTCAAAGCAAACGCTCCAAAGCATTCACACACATTTTGAGTTGTATTAAGGACCTGGTTCAATCCCTTGGTACAATGACATCACAGAGCAGTGGAAGGCCCCTGTGGACATTCACACTGCTCTGGGTGTTTTATTGTATGTGCCCACCCAGTTCTGACGGCAAACAGAAGATTTATTAAGGCCGTGCGAAATATTCGCTGGCAGGTAAAAGTAATTCTGCTAATGAAGATGATTAGAACAGCAGCTGGAATAGAGAAAGTGCAGCCTTTGCAAGATGCACGGAATTAATAGACCTTAAAGTACTTGGGAAATCAATTAAAATACATCTCCAGGATTGCAAAAATGACTGTGCAGGCGTTTCACTTGAAAATGAACAATGGGAGAATAAAATCCATACTTCCTCAGCAGGAACAGTTCCAAGTGCCTTTTCCAAAAGCTCTGCTGAACATATATTTCCCCAAGGCTTTGAATTGGTGAGGTCTACTGCCAGTGGGAACTTGAGGAAGCTGGGAGTCTTCACTTCTTTCTTTTCCTCACTTAGGGCATTCTCACACTGCCTATGGATTTTCTGCCCTCACAGAACCACAGAATCAGTCAGAGTTGGAAGGGACCACAAGGATTGTCTAGTTCCAATCCCCCTGCCATGGGCAGGGACACCTCACACTAGGTCAGGCTGTCGGGAGCCTCATCCAGCCTGGCCTTAAACACCTCTAGGGATGAGGCTTCCACCCTGGGCAACCCCTTCCTGGGTCTCACCAACCTCACGGTGAAGAACTTCTTCCTAACACGCAGTCGGAATCTACCCATTTCTAGCTTTGTTCCATTGCCCAAAGTCCAGTCACTGACAGCCTAAAAAGTCCCTCCACAGCTTTCTTGTAGCCCACTTCAGATACTGAAAGGCCACAATAAGGTCACCTTGGAGCCTTCTCTTCTCCAGACTGAACAGCCCCAACTCTTTCAGTCTGTCCTCATAGCAGAGCAGCTCCAGCCCTCTGATCATCCTCGTGGTCCTTCTCTGGACCCCTTCCAGCACATCCATAGCCCTCTTGTCCCAGGAGCTCCAGAACTGGATGCAGTACTCCAGGTGGGGTCTCAGCAGTGCAGAATAGAGGGGCAGAATCACTTCCCTGGCCGTGCTGGCCACACTTCTGATGCAGCCCAGGCTCTGATTGCTCCCCGGGGATGCAAGTGCACACTGCTGGCTTATGTCGAGCTTCTCATCCACCAACACTCCCAAGTCCCTCTCCTCAAGGCTGCTCTTGAGCCTGTCACTGCTCAGCCTGTATTGGTGCTCTGTGCTCTTCTTGTAGCTCAGATGAAAACCATTCCCCCTTGTCTTATTGCTATTGAAAAGTCCCTCTGCTGCCTTTCTGTAGGATCCCTTCAGGCACTGAAAGGCAGCTCTAAGGTCTCCCTGGAGCCATTGCTTCTCCAGGCTGCACACCCTCAGCTTCCTCAGCCTGTCCTCACAGCAGAGCTGCTCCAGCCCTTGAGTNCTCCCCGGGGATGCAAGTGCACACTGCTGGCTTATGTCGAGCTTCTCATCCACCAACACTCCCAAGTCCCTCTCCTNGCTGCCTTTCCCTTGTCCACTGTCGCTGTGACTTCATCATAGAAAGCCACTAAATATACTTTTCCAGACAATCAAATGTGGTAATTTTTTCAACTAAATATAACAGCACCTATACTTTACTCTGGATTTTTAGTGGTTTTCTCTTTTTGGGCTACATGTTACTGTAGAGCTGCATCCCTGTGAAATAGGAATCTGCTTTATGTTGTTCTTTCTCATGTGATCAGTAGAGAAAAGTTCATAGAATCAGCCAGGTTGGAAGAGACCTCCAAGCNGTCAGCTTTGTGGCCCTCCCCTGGACTCTCTTCATCAGTTCTATAGTTTTATGATTTCTCCTGAGGTTGGTTGTCTCACAAGCATAGGAAATNCTAAGTGCCCCATCCAGGCTTTGCTTGTATCTTGGGACATTTAAATTGCATGTGAGAAGGGGCAGGTGACTAAGTGGAGAGAGAGTTTATGAGCTGGTTTACAACTTTCTTCTCTTTAAAGAAGAGCATCACAGAATCACAGAATGTTAAAGATTGGAAGTGACCTCCAGAGATCATTGAGACCTTCCTGAGCAGAAACACCCAGGACGTGTCTTACAGGAACAGATCCAGGTGAGTTTTGAGTGTCTCCAGAGAAGACAACTCCACAACCTCTCTGGGCAACCTCTTCCAGTGTTCTGTCATCCTCACAGGAAAAAACATTTTCCTTGTGCTTAAATATACTTCCAGGAGAGATGAGAATTCAAAGCTGTCATCCAGGCCATGAACAATTAGTGCATGTCTAGCTGTGAAGACATTTTTTTCTCAGAGTCCCCTGAGAAAATCACTGAAAGGCTGAAAGAGGGTGCTGTATAAATCACTGGTGTCTCAATCACCCAAGGAGCACAAATAGCTGCAGACAATTTTTAGCACATTTATCATTCAATAAATTGGATTTTAGCCTCAGACAGATACCTTCCTCTGTAATGTACTCATTGCTACCTGGTTATTGCCATCAGACAGTGCAATATCTGCTTTATGCCAATAGCTGGAGTCAGGACTGGAGTGCAATGAGAATTGAAAGATGTGATGGCATCAAGCAGTTTGTGGGAACAAATCGAAGGTTTAGGACTCTAAGTGCCAAAAATGCAGTGTGCAGACATCATTCACTCTTCCAAGGGAAATCTGTTTCAAAGTAGCATCCTAATACTTTTCTGTAACAGAATTCAATTAATTGAGATTGATTTTTTTTCTTTTTTTTTCCCCTCTATTTGGAAAAAAACCCAGCACCCAAGTAATTGTATCCTTTTAATGGTTTTCACATGCAGTGAACTCCTTATTTATGCAAACACGATCAAAAGCACTTAGAGACAGAATGTGCAACTCCTAATGAGTTTCACAATACATTCTTTGCTTCCCAAGCCAGTGAATGAGGGTGGTGAGACATGCAGAAGGTCCAAGAGCTGCTGAACATCTCGAATTCCTATGGAGGAAAGCTTTCTGTGAGATTCCTTTCCATTTATGTTTTGTCTTCCAAAGAAGATGCAGAGCTTTAGTCAGACCATGAATGAAAGCAGTTGGTTAGATGGAGAAGGAAGACCTGGAGAGCAGAATACACATCTTTTCCCCCTTGGACTTTCCCTAAAGGAGGGCTCATCTTGAGTACTGCCTTCAGTTTTGGGGCTCTCCAGTTCAAGAGGGCTGGAGAGGGTCCAGAGGAGGGCTGTGAGGATGATGAGGGACTGGAGCACTGCCTGATGAGGAGATGCTGAGGGATCTGGGGGTGTTTAGTCTGGAGAAGAGAAGACTGAGAGGAGCTCTAATCAATGTTTTTCAATATCTGAGGGCTGGGGATCAGGAGAGAGGGACAGGCTCTGCTCACTTGCTGCCTGGGATAGGACAAGGAGCCATGGATGGAAGCTGCAGCACAGGAGGTTCCAGCTCAACACAAGGAGGAGCTTCTTTACTGAAAGGGTTCCAGAGCCCTGGCACAGGCTGCCCAGAGAGACTGTGGAGTCTCCTTCTCTGGAGCCTTTCAAGGTCTGTCTGGACGTGTTCCTGTGTGCCCTGAGCTAGATTTTCTGGTCCTGCTGTAGCAGGGGGGTTGGACTGGATGATCTCTTTGGGTACCTTCTAACCCCTCACATCCTCTGATCCTGTGATCCTGTGAAGAGGGAGGTCTCTAAAAAGCTGAGCTAAGAAATATTTTTGCATCATCATAGAATCACAGAATGGTTTATGTTGGAAGTGACCTCAAAGCTCAGCCATTCCCAACCTTCCATCACAGGCAGGGACACCTCTCACCAGTACAGGTCACTCAAGGACTCATCCAATCTGGTCCTCAAGACCTCCAGTGAGGTTCTTCGATCACATTGGGTGATTCTGTGCTTCACAACCTNTCTAACCCCTCACATCCTCTGATCCTGTGATCCTGTGAAGAGGGAGGTCTCTAAAAAGCTGAGCTAAGAAATATTTTTGCATCATCATAGAATCACAGAATGGTTTATGTTGGAAGTGACCTCAAAGCTCAGCCATTCCCAACCTTCCATCACAGGCAGGGACACCTCTCACCAGTACAGGTCACTCAAGGACTCATCCAATCTGGTCCTCAAGACCTCCAGTGAGGTTCTTCGATCACATTGGGTGATTCTGTGCTTCACAACCTCCCTGGGCAACCTGTGCCAGTGTCTCACCACCCTCACTACAAAGAACTTCCTCCTAACATCCAGTTTCAATCTTCTCTCTGCCAGTTCAAACCCATTGCCCCTTGTCCTGGCATTGCAAGACCTTGTCAATAGTCCCTCCCCAGCCTTCCTGTAGCCCCTTCAGATACTGGAAGGCCACTCCAAGGTCTCCTGGAAGCCTTCTCTTCTCCAGGCTGCAGAGCCCAAACTCTCTCAGCCTGTCCTCACAGCAGAGCTGCTGCAGCCCTCTCAGCATCTTGGTGGCCTCCTCTGGACCCTCTCCAACAGTTCAATGTCCTTCCTGTGCTGGGGGAGACTTCCTTCAATGTTCTTCCTGTACTGTGTTTGGAGACTTTTTTATTTTTTCCCCTTGTCCTGTCTGCTTCTGAGTTTTATGCCAAGAGGATAACTCAGAGTTAATAGAAAAGTAGAAATACTGAGAAAAAAAAAATTTACTTTTAGAGCAGAAGCACAACATTAGTGAATATTCGTAAAGAATTCTGACAGCATCATCGGCTTCTGGCAGGCAATTTCCTGTAATCAGATCTCTCCTTTAGTTCCTGTTATGTTAATTTATTGGTTTGCAGATCTAAAAAATTGCAGCTCACACATCTCTTCAGCTCCCAGGTTTAGGCTCATTGTTTTAAGACCTGCACTGTGCAATATGGAAACCAGAGCTTTTTAATGCAGGTTTTAACAACTGCAGCTAAATTATTTGAGGAGGCAGAAAGGCATATCCAGGGTAACACCTGTTTTCATGCAATTAAAGCCCTACAGCAGTATATGGATAGAATACTTTGAGGAAACCTCTGTCTGCAGAGTTGAAAATGATTACAGAACCTAAGGGGTTGTAACGAGATGGTCCCTGGAAAGCAGAGCGGTAGTGATGGTGAGGGATTGAACTAACTATAGCCCAGGTGCAATGGAAGGTGTGTAATGGTGGCATTCAAAGATATGGAAGACTAACTGGAGAGAGACAGGACCTGGAGATGTTGGTTGACAGCTGTCTGAAGATGAGGCAGCAGTATGCTCAGGTGGCCAGAAGGCCAACAGCATCCTGTGTGTGGCCAGCAGCAGTAGGAAAGTGGTTGTGCCCTTATACCCAGCACTGGCAAGACTGTACCTCGAATATAGGTTTCAGGTTTGGGCCACTCAGTCCAAGAAGGACACTGAGGTGCTGGAGCATATCCAGAGACGAGCAATGAAGCTGGTGAAGGGTCTGGAGAACAGGGCTGGGGAGCAGCAGCTGAAGGAACTGGGAGTGTTTAGTGTGGAGAAGAGGAGGCTGAGGGGAGACCTCACTGCTCTCTATGACTCCCTGAGAGGAGGTTGGAGTGAGATGGGCATTGGTCTCTTTTCTCTGGGTGATAGGATAAGAGGGGGTGGCCAAAAATTGTGCCAGGGAAGGTTTAAGTTGGATACTGGGAACAATTTCTTTCCTGCAGCAATGATCAGGCATTGGAACATGCTGCCTGGGGAGGAGGTGGAGCCACCATCACTAGAGTTGTTCAAGAAACGTGTGGCAATGGCACTTTGGGAGATGGTTTAATGGCCATGGTGGTGTGACTTTGGTAGTTAATGAGTTTAGAGGGGTTTTCCCACCAAGACAATTCTATGGTACTGTGACTGTGCTGAAACTCACCTACTGTGGTGTACACAAGCAGAGGTAAAGCTGCTGGTGCAGTGCAGTGGCTCTAAAACAGGATCAATTAAGTTATTTTATTTTTCAAAATGATGAAATGTGTCATTGGTTCCTCTGTCCTTTCCTACACCTGTGTCTCTTAATAACTGTTTTGGTGAAAGTCATATATTCAGAACAAATCAAGTACAGCACAACCCTCCCCAAAGCAAACTAAGGTTTCCATTTATTTCTCTGCCAAATGCTCTCCTGAAGCAAACAAATGCAGTTCTTAAACCTTTACAACCCAGGTTGAAGTTTTTCTGCAGAGAGTATGTGGGGCAAATGTAGGTCTTTGCTTGCAGTGTGGTTATTTTTCTCTGATCTTCTGAATTGGCTTGGCACCGACTCTGAATATGGCTTAATTCATACCACTGAGTACCCCAGACTTGAGCTGTTGTGCATACTGCTGCTTTCCTCTCCATGCACCCAAGGTATATCACGTCCTTTTTGTTTGCTTCCAAGTTTCAGTCCTGGTGAACAGTGAGGAGATTGAAGCACTGTGCTGGGAGAAGATTTGAAGCAAAGGATGTGGTGAAAAGAAGAATACAGAGTGGGAAGACAGTGTGAGGGAAAGGGAGGTGCTGGCAGTACTCCAGCATAGGAGAAGCTTCAGTGCAGCAGAGAGAGCTGCCCCTGCACAGGCTGTGGGTGCAGAGGTACCTGATTTTTGGAGTGGGATCTGAGATCTGGGCATTGCCAGAACACTCCTCATGAAAAGCTATTTCTTCCTTATCCCTGTGCTGTCTTGCATGCATCCTTGCTGGGATCCCATCCTCTCCTGACACTTGACCCACACAGAGGCACTCTATGAGATGCACTCCCAGAACCAGTGGCTTTGCTGCACCACAGTGTGGTCCCACCTGCTTCTGGCCTTCCCCAGGTATTGTTTTATTGGCAGAGTGCAACAGCTTTGAGAAATGTATGCAAAAACAACTGTGTGGTTTCTGCACTCCTTCAAGTACCTGTAGCCAGATAAGCCTCCTGCTCCTCACTGTTTATTTCCAAGAAATATGGTGGAAGCTTGAAAATTCTCTCAAGGAGTTATTACAAAAACCCTAAACACTTCTGTATGCTCCAGCCCGTAATACTGCAATGAATTACTCTAGTAAACATGAAGTATTTTGATGAATGTGCTATAAACAACAAAGTATCCCAAGAAACCAGAAACCAGCTAACAAAAAAACCGAACCAAACCAAAACAACAACAAAACCCAAAAACCAAAACCAACCAAACCAAACAAAAAAACCCAAACCCAAAGCCCTCCAGAAAAACTCCCCACAGCCCCTGTGAGGCTGCAATTTGGAAAGTGGTTTAATCTTTGCATTAAACCCAACCACTGCAAACAGCCTGCTGTAAAAACTGGCAGTGCAAAAAAAAAAATGAGGCAAGTATGAGCTGAGAGCTACCTGCTCCTCAGTCTTGTTTTGTGGCATTCTGTGGTTCCGCTTGCCCTGACCTAGCTGCTCACCTGGCTCTGCTGTGCTCCAGTTGCCTCAGCAGCGGGCAAGGGCAAGATTAAGACATTGGCTCTCCAATTATAAAGATCCTTGGTATAAAAACATGCAGCAACTCAGCTGCTGAGTGGAGTGGAGGGGTCACTGGCTAGATTAAGACAGAGTGATCTAAATTAGTCTGTGATAACATCGGGTTTGTTTTGCTGGAGTTAGGGCAGGGCTTGTTTTGTCCCAGTATGTGTCGCTTCCTCCCACCATTAATGAACTGCAGGCATCTGTCAAGGTTTAATCCAATTACTGATGACACTGGAGAAAAGGGCAGCAGAAGTGGGCTGGAAGAAATGTATTAACACAGAAAAACCTTTTCTCTCCCCAGAGAAGCAGCAACAAACCTTGGGAACTGTCAAGGACTTCTTATTTTGGTTGTGTGATTCAGGCTTAATTTGTGATCATACAACCGATGGGAAGAGAGTAAACAGGATCACAGACACACTCAGGCTGGCAAAGCCCCTCAGGATCACCCAGTCCAACCTAGAACCCTGCTCTACAAAATTCACCTTAAACCACATTGTCGTGGTAGGCTTAAATAGGCTGAAATAGGCTTATCCATGTCATGGCTTCCCAGAGATGTTTTTCTGCTCTCCTGCTCTCTGGTTTTGGGAGAAACAACCACGAGAAAGAGGACAAAGAACCTGGAGCTACTGAGTTTAAGGCCCCTGGCCCTTTGCATCCTGTGGTAAACAAGGTACACAGGCTCAGCTTGTGCCTGCCTTGTGCAGGGCTGTGTTCTGCCCTGAAAAGGGTAAAGCAAGCCTATGGTTTCACCTCATATGGTCAAGCCTGGCTAACTGCCATTCTGATTGGCTATTCTGTGTCCAAAGGCACATTAGTCTCGGACTGTATGGACAGGTGGTAAAAAAAATGCAATTTGTAGTTATGACTGATGTCTGCTCAGTTACTCTGTTTAAGGTCTAATGGACTTTTAGAAATACTGTCTTAGGTAGTAGGATTTAACTTCATTAGCTTTGAAACAGGAGAGAAATATTAGTCCCTGTGCAATCTTTGATTATGCTCTGCGGAATTTGCTAGAGGAGATGAGCAGGGAGCACAAGATGTGCTCTGCCCTTGTATCTGCTCTCTGTTGTTGTATTTGTGCTGCCTTATATCCTGAACTGCCTGGAAACTGCCTGCCAAAAGATTACCAAGAACAGGCTCTAAATGCCTGCAGGCAATCAGCCTGCACAGCCAGCATGACACCATGCTGAGACTGCACATGGCATTGCATCCTGCCTGCACCTGAAAGCCTCCTGCCAAGACAGCAAGTCCTGAAGATACACAGATCACCAGAGAGCCAGGACCAGGTCAGAGACTGTCTGCCTCCTTTTCCCAGCAGCCTGGGAGGAACCAGAAGTCTCAGTGGATGATAATAATTCCCTGAAAGCCTTTGGGTACTGTCTGAAGCTGTAGCCAGCCCTGTCAGTCGGGAGATCATTTTGTGAGTGAATACTTAAAGCCTCTTGTAACTCACCATTGCCTTCTGCCATCAGTAGTAAGGAGCTCACTGTGGCCACCTAGTGGGAAAGTGGAGTATTGACCACAAGCAGTGCACTGACTGCAGCAACCTTCTCTGCCAGTTCAATCAAGTTCGATTAATGTTTTATATTATTGCTGGTTATTGCTAGATCCTCTTATTATCTGTATAAAGTTTCCATGACTGATGCAAAGGACTGATTATTATTAAAATTAGTGATCAGGGTGGTGAGAGTTCTGAATATTGAATAGCAATAAACAATATCAAATGTTGAAAATATCATCACGCATTAATTAATTACCCCTCCATACATATCCCTAAGCACCACATCCAAACGACTCTGAAACACATCCAGGGGTGGTGACTCCACCACCTCCCTGCTCATTCTGGTGTCTGAAAATCTCGGTGCAAACAAAGGAGCTGGTGCAGTTCTGAGTAGGGATTAGAAGGAACTGTGGTTGTGGTTTGTTTTTGGTTTTTTTTTTTTTTCCTAGCCAGTTTGCAGAGGGCTTTCAAATAACATCAGAAAAAAAAAAAGTTTAAGTGAAGAGGTGCCAGTTATGAGACATATTTGCAGCACTCACATGAACTAAAAAGGATAGTGGTCTAGATCCACCAACGAATTTGTTTACAGGGGCTTCAAGAGTGATTTTTTTAAGGGGAAAAATGCTTCTAATACATTCACCTTCCTCTTTCTGCTAAAATGACCTGCTTCTAATTGTTTTCTTATTTCCAATGGCTTCTATCCTTTTTGCAAACCTAGCCATGTTAGGTGGGCAGTACCTAAACCACTTACTGCCCTGGCACTATTAGGGTTTTGCTTGGCCTTCCTTGTGAGTTTTCTGGTGGGGCTACTGGGTTATGCTTCTACCCATTGCTTGGACAATGCCCACCTCAGAGTGGTCAGGGTAGCCACGAGAATAGAAAGTTTAAGCAGTTGCACAAATATCTGTGCAAAATGCACGTGTGTCAGTTTCTGGTTTTTCTTTTCCCTGTGAGACCTTCTGACTACTGGAAGGGAGGTTGGAGTGAGGAGGAGGTCAGCATCTTCTTGGGTTCAAGTAACAGGACTAGAGGAAATGGTTCCAAACTGCACCAGGGGAGGCTTAGGCTGGATGCTAGGAAATATTTCTTCACTGAAAGGGTTCTCAAACATTAGTAATGGTCTGCCCAGGGCAGTGCTGAAGTCACCATCCCTGGGGGTGTTCAAGTTTAGTGTTAACCCTTCAGTGCTGGGTTGAAGGTTGGACTGGATGATCTTGAAAGTCTCTTCCAACCAAATATATTCTGTGTGGGTATCTTGGAGTCAAGAGGAACACAAATCCTGAAAAAAAATAAGAGAGAGCTCAGATATTTAACAGGGTGCTGCTGGGGTTCCCACTGCTTTGCTCACCCTTGTCCCCTCATGTTCCTGTTAGCAGTGTGGTTAAAACAGAGACTTATTGCCTAATGTGACTGTTTCCAGCAGCCCTGATTGCTTTTGATATGCAGATCTCTTGTACCCATGACCCACTTCAGCATCCTTTGATGTAGGTTATTCCCACGTGGGTATCTGTGAATAAAGCAAATCCCAGGCTAGGTCTGGGGCAAACATTTCACCCCTGTGTCATGGGCAATGGTCTGACTGTCATGTCTTGAATTCTCTGCTGTGCTTTTTGGTAGTTTCAATTTAATTCATAGGTGATAATGAGGGAGATTCAAACTCAGGAATGAGGTCTTCTCATGGCCGTGCTTGCCTGTTTGAGACAGGTGGTAAAAAATGCAATTTGTAGTTATGACTGATGTCTGCTCAGTTACTCTGTTTAAGGTCTAATGGACTTTTAGAAATACTGTCTTAGGTAGTAGGATTTAACTTCATTAGCTTTGAAACAGGAGAGAAATGTTAGTCCCTGTGCAGTTTTTGATTATGCTCTGGGGAATTTCCTAGGGTTAAATTAAGCACAAAGGAACTCTACTCCTGTTCTCTGAATGTCAGCAAAATGTATTAAGGAATACAGGAGGAAAAATAAATTGATTGCTGAGCAGATCCCCAGTAGCCAGCAGTGCCCTCATGCAGCCCAGCAGGCAGCTGTGTGCTGGGCTGCAGCCAGAGGAGTGTGGGTAGCAGGGCAAGAGAGGGGATTGTGCCCCTTGGCTCTGCTCTGCTGAGACCTCATCTCCAATCCTGCCTCCAGTTCTGGTGTCCCCAGCAGAGAAACAACACAGAGCTACTGGATTGAGTCCAGAAGAGACCATAAAGATGACTCAAGGGCTGGAGCAGCTCTGCTATGAGGATAGACTGAGGGAGCTGAGGTTGTTCAGCCTGGAGAAGAGAAGGCTCTGGGGGCATTTTAGAGCTGCCTTTCAGTACCTGAAGGGATCCTCCAGGAAGGCTGCAGAGGGACTTTTCCTAAGGGTGTCTAGAGACAGGACAGGGGGGAATGGTTTGAAGCTGAGAGAGAGCAGGGTTATACTGGAGCTGAGGAAGACTTTCAGTACAAAGGTGGTGAGATCTGGAACAGGTTGTCTGGAGAGGTTGTGACTGCCTCCTGCCTGGGTGTGTTCAAGGCCAACTTGTGCAACCAAGTCTGGTTGAGAGGGGTCCCTGCCCAATGGAGGGATGTCAGAGGAGGTGATCTCTGAGGTCCCTTCCAACCTGGGCCGTTCTCTGATTCTATGATAAATTCAAAATGTAAAATCCACCAAGTTCATCCCATCTCTAATCCCTAGTGCAGTGTACCTTCCCTATGCTTGCACCATTTAGTGTTCATCAAACCATTGATTTTATATTTCTGTCTTGCTTTACACAAAAAAAAAAAAAAAAAAAAAAAAAAAAAA
>VWZE01008825.1:22356-35918 GCA_013396675.1 Eubucco bourcierii
TTTTTTTTTTTAACCACTAGGGAAACTGTGGCAACAGACAGAGAGCTACATTAGGAAGTTGTGCTTCACAAGTCATGTGTGATTTCACTGTCAAGCTGCAAAGTGCCGCTCTCCTCTGGAAGAAGGCTGCGAGGAGTCGACAAACACCACGCGATGGAGCTTCCTGGGAAAAAACAGAATCCTTTGAAGCATTTCCAGCAAAACCCTTGGAGAGGCAAAGCATATTTTCAGATGCATGATTCTAGGTTAAGCAGCTACGCCCCCTGCTTGTTTACAAAGCAGCTCAACAGCTGCTGCGAGCCGCTGGCCCCCTTTGGACAGGCAGGACACGTTTGGATCTGTCACAACCAGCCGCGGTGCGCTTCTGCTGCTGCGCTCTGCAACCACCGCTTTGGAGATCTGCTGCTGGCAAGGTTGAAAGCTTCACCAGTTTTAAAAGCAGCAGACCAGTAGTCTCCGTCCTGCTCCAAGTTTCCTTCTTGTTTTTAACTCTGAAGTTGGAGGAAATGCTCTTTTTCCACTTCCCCCTTTTTCTATGGTGGTGAAATTTGGGTCTAGCAGAGCTGCTCCCTATTCTAAGCATGAGGAATAAGAGATAAAAATAAACAGCAGCAGGTGGTTGTCGGCAGGAAATGGATGCTTTAGCAGAGGAGGGGAAAAAAAAAAAAGATCTGAGAGCCTTTTGGGACATAGAGATGCAGTGTCCAGTCTGAAATTTAAAAAGTTCTGTTAAAAAAATGCAGTAAAATGTGGCATTGAAATTGTGCTGCAGCTGCAAAGCAGCCCTATGGAGTAAGACCTGGGAGTGCTGATGGGTAACAAGCTCACCGTGGCAGAACTGCATGTGCTTGTGGTCAAGACAGCCAATGGCATCCTGAGGGGCATTAAGAGGAGTGTGGCCAGCACATCCAGGGAGGTTCTCCTCCCCCTCTATTCTGCCCTGGTGAGACCTCACCTGGAATACTGTGTTCAGTTTTAGATTCCCCATTTCAAGAACAACAGGGACAGCCCAAGGGAGGACTACAGAGATGCTGAAGGGGCTGCAGCACCTGCCCTGTGAGGAGAGGTTGGGGGACCTGGGGCTCCTTGGTCTGTTGAAGAGAAACCTTAGAGGGGATCTCATCAATGTTTCTAATGTCCGAGGGCTGAGGGTTAAGAGGGAGGGGACAAAATCTTTTCAGTTGCACCCTATGCTAGGGCAAGAGACAATTGGTATAAACTACAGCACAGAAGGTTCCACCTCAACATGAGGGAGAGCTTCTTGACTGTAAGGGTCCCAGAGCCCTGGCACAGGCTGCTCAGAGAGGCTGTGGAGTCCCCTTCACTGGCAACTTTCAAACACTGTCTGGATGCCCTGAACTGGGCACTGCTGAGGGCACACCTCAAATCTTGGTTTCAGTTCTGGGGCCCTCATGCCAAGAAGGACCTCGAGGGCTGGAGTGTGTCCAGGCAATGAAGCTAGTGGAGGGTCTGGAGAATAGAGCTGCTGAGGAGTGGCTGAGGGACCTGGAGCTGTTTACTGTGGAAAAGAGGAGGCTGAGGGGAGACCTCACTGCTCTCCAAAATTCCCTGAGAGGAGGTTGCAGTCAGTGGGCAGTTGGTCTCTTCTCCCTAGGATCAAGTGATAGAATGGAAAAAAGGGCCTGGAACAGTACCAGGAGAGGTTTAGATTGGACATGAGGAACAATTTCTTTGCTGCACAAGTGGTCAGGCATTGGCACAGGCTGCCCAGGGAGGTGGTGGAGTCACCATCCTTAGAGGGCTTCAAGCAACCTGTGGTCATGGCACTTTGGGACATGGTTTAATGGCCACGGTAGTGTTGGGTTGAAGGTTGAGCTTGATGATCTCAGAGGGCTCTTCCAACCCAAACAATTCTATGGCACCACAATACTGTTCCCCATGAGCTTCCAGTTCAGCCAAGTACTTCAGCTCATCATAAGTAAGCAAAAACAAGCAGCTAAACACAGAGAAGCTCAGCCCAAGTAAGGAGACCCAACCAGCACCTGTGGAGTGATGCTAGAATGATCATCAAGTCTCTACCCTAGCTAACCGGGGGGCCACCAGGCCCCCCAGCCTTAGATCCCCTCCACCACACACCCAGTGTGCACCATGGGCACTCACCTGTGATACCAGGAGGAGGATCCCTCTGCCCAGTTGGGCAACTTGGGGCTACTGCCTTTCCTGGGGCCCATTATAAAGGGGAGTGGGCAGGGAGGGCAAAGTGGTCACACCTGGGGTGGGAGGAGACTCAACAGAACTCAGGTGCTGTGAGTTTGGGGAAAAAAGGGGGAAAAGTTCAAGAGCAACAGGGAGAGAGTCCAAGGGAGGGTTACAGAGATGCTGAAGGGGCTGCAGCACTGCCCTGTGAGGAGAGGCTGAGGGACCTAGGGCTGCTTGGTCTGGTGAAGAGAAGATGCAGAGGGGATCTCATCAATGTTTATGAATATCTGAGGGCTGGAGGTCAAGAAGGAGGAGACAAACTCTTCTCAGGTGTGCCCTGGGATAGAAGGGGCAATGGGTATAAACTGCAGCATAGAAAGTCCTTGAATAAGGCTGCAGCAGTCCTCTGCCACTATGTAATATGCTACTTGATGCATTCACACCTAGGCAATATCCCACTGCAGGCATTTCTGCTTGCCTCTGTGCAATGTATTCCCAGTGTCTGCTTCCCCATCAACGTTTCTGCTCTAACCAAGGCAAAGGTAAACAGTGGGGACAGTAAGTCTCTCTCTCTCTGTCAGGAGGGTGGCAACAGACCCTCTGCCTCTGAAGCTCACAAATCATAGGTGGCTCTTTCCTTGCAGCCAGCAACAGTATTGCTTCCTTCAACCTCATTACCAGAAAGTGGTCATAGCAAAAATTTTTTACTGATGGCATTTGACAGGTCTACATCAATTATTGTCAGTAGTTTTTAGCTACTGGGTTGGGTTTGGGTTTGATTTTAGCAGCTGCCAGTGCATTCAGTCAAACCCCTGTCTGCCACCACAATCAGACCTTAATGTGCTTGCATTATGGCATAGGAGCTCGTAGTCTTCCCAGCACATTATTATAGTCCCAGTATAGCTTTTTATCACAAATTCCTTGTATGTTGCTGTCCCTTGCTCCAGCAGAGAAACCTTACAAGTTGGCAGCTTGGGTGTCTGCTGCCATTAATCTTCCCCATGCTGTATAGAGTGGGACACCAAGTGATTTATGGCAACTGCCTGCTCTGACACAGCAGAGCTCAGGTGAGTTGGGTTCAGTTGGTACCAGTTTTGTCCCCAGGAAGCTCTAGGGCGTACAATATGTCTCTGCACAACTGAGCAGTGCTCAGTTAAACAGGGGGAGGGAGGATGCATTTTAATCACATTTTAAAATAGTATTGAGATGGAACAGTGGAAAGTGAGAGGTTAACCACCTTGACACCAATTCAGAATTAAAAGCTGTAATCAAATGCCTTTGTTAGTTCTACCACAGCAATATTTTCCCAGGAACACTCTAAAATGCACATCTCTGACCTGCAATTTCCCAGGCTAAGGAAGTTCTTGCTTTGATTTTGAGCATCACTCTCAAGTTTTCCTCCTGATTTTCTATTATTTGAACTGTCAGAGACCTGAAGTGATGCACAGGGAAGCGAAAGTTGTGCCAACCTGAGATCAGCATCGATATCAATTAAGAAAGGATGTTACTGGGCTCTCTGGGAATGCTTCTAAACCTCCCACACCAGAAATAAGGATGCCCACAACACAGAGCTGAGCATGTAAATTCTAGTGCAATAAGAGCAGAACCTCAAGCCTTTATTACTAAGCACCTTACCTGCTGGTCATGGTGAAGGGGAGGTGTGTTTTATAATAGGAAGACATAAAAGTGATTTCTCCTCTCATAGAGATTCATATGGGTGCATGAGTGTGTGTGTGTGCAGGTATGTGCTACATCATCCCCACAGCTTATATCCAGGGATATTAAGCTGATTTATCTCTCTTTCTCCTTGTTGCTGCATTTACTTGTTTAATGTCAGTGGGGAAAATGGAAAGAAGGAGGAATCCTGTGCATAGGCTTGGGTGCAGAGGAGAATAGGTGAATTTAGGTGGGAATATGTGCATGCTGTAGGCTGAGTGCATGCACCAGTTTGGAAAGGAGCTACAGGAAGAACTGGAACCTGCAGGAGTGCTTGGCCTGTGATGCTGTGGAACCCACACACTGAGAGTTTTTGGGAGAGTCTGGTGGCTGGCACATGGCTCTATGGACACAGTTCTGCCCTGTCCTGCTGCCCCTCTTCATGTTTGTGTGGGAAATCAGAGGGCTGAATGGCAACTGGGCAGTTGTGCCCATGGGGGAGATGCTTGTTCAGGAATACAGGATGATGTTTTCTTGCTTATTTGAGCTCTTTCCAAAGCATCAAGAGTTAAGCTGGAAATAATGTGCTCATTCTGGAATATGAATCTGTGAGGGCCTTATAGGAATATAAATATAGCATCTTATCATGTGCTGTTATAAACTCCTACACAGACAAGCCCAGAGGCAAGTGGATAAACTAAGGCAGGGCTAATTTGTGATACCCTTGGCATCGGCTCCAGCCAGGGGTGGGCATGTGGGCAGCTGGAGGCAACATATGCCAACAGCCATTAACATCTGTACACATACTAATAGCCACCAACAGCTGTGCACAGAGCTGGGCCACAAAGAGCTGCAGCACAAAGAGCCTAGAGAAGCTGAGGTGTGCCAGGGCATCCTTTGGCCAGCGAACCCTCTGTTAAATGCTGTGTGAGATCCACACTGTGGCAGAGCAGCAAACCTGGTACCAGTTGTGGTCTTCCTCCAAAATGCTTTGCTTGAAGACCTGATTTTGGTGCAGCTTGCTAGAAGCAGGTATGTGCAGAGCATACAGGAGCTCTTAGACTATGTTTCTTCCCAGTGGTTGGGTCCTGGGTAGGCTAAGGGAGCTGAACTTGCTCAGCCTGGAGAAGAGAAGACTCTGGGAGGACCTTAGAGCTACCTCCCAATACTTGAAGGGACCCTACAGGAAGGCTGCAGAGGGACTTTTCATAAGGGTGTCTGGTGACTAGACAAGGGGACGTGGTTTGAAGCTGAGGCAGAGCAGGGCTAGACTGGAGCTTAGGTAGAATTTCTTCAGTCTGGGGGTGGTGAGACTCTGGAATAGGCTACCCATGGAGGTTGTAGCTACCTCCTCCCTGGGAGTAATTCAAGGCCAGTTGGATGAGTCCTCGGGCAGCTAAGCGTAGTTGAGAGGTGTCCCTGCCCACAGCAGGGAGGTTGGAGTGGATGATCTGTGAGCTCCCTTGCAATGTGGGTCATTCTATGATCCTATCATCAGATGTGCCCTCTGAGCTGTGGGGCTGAGAACTTCCCACGCCCTTATTGCCCAGTGGCTTTCTGGCCAGTCACAGTCTTTGAGGTGGGCTGAACTGTCTGGGTAGCTGCTCTCAGAAGCACAGATTTATGTCTTACACACTCTGTTAGCTGTCCGGGGCTATCTCCAACCTGATGCCCTATCATAATCTGGTGGCACGCTGGGGCTTGTTTACAAGATAAAGCAACAGCTGCTTTCCTCTCACCTGCTGGCCCCATTTCAAACACGGAATGGGAATTATCTGTGCACAGCAGAACCAGGAGAGTCGTAGCCTCCTCGGAGGTGCCCTTTGGGCCTCTCTTTCTGCTACTTTGCAAACACCTCTCCATTTCCAGCGGTGGCAACCCAGCACCTAATCTTCCAGAGGCACATGTACTCCTCCCAGGGAGGCATGTGGAGAACAAGGGAGCTGATTTCTATTATTATTTTTTTAACCTTCCCATGGGTCAGTCCTTCTCTGCTTATCAGCTTCCCTCAGCACTTGGTGTTTGAAATCCGGAGTGGAGTTTTTCAGCTTTCTGATTTTTCATTGTTGGCCTCTTTTTGTTTTCAAAGCAGCTGAGTGAAAACTCATCCATTTGGGCATTTTGTGCAGTCAGAAAGAGGAGAGGCCTTGCTATTTTTTCTCTCCCCCCCCTTTTTTTTTTTTTTTTTTTTTTTTGCACTGAGCTGATGTTTAGTGACTGTATTAAAAGGCCACACACAAGCTGGTCTCTTATTTGCATATCAATGCTCAGCCTATTAGAAGCCAATGGAGTGAGGGTCTCGCTGTACATACCCTCTCACAGCAGGATGCTCAGACTTCCCCTGACATCCTTTCTTCAGCTTTCATGTCAGTGAATATTATATTGTGATGCCTTGGAGCCAGGATAAACCAGGGCCCTTAAATGTTCAGATGTAGGCTCAATCTGCGAAGCTGGCAGCTGCTCCACTCTTTTGATAATGCTAGTGAACAAAATTAGTAAATAAAATAAATGCTCAAGGTTCATTTGCTGCACACCCCAGTTCATGAATGAGAATGGAATTGAGGACATCAAAGAAAAAAAATGAAAATTGAAGAAAAACAAAAAATCAGGCTAGTAATAACATGTTCCCCTTAGGCCTCCTGCTTAACCTAAATGTTATGTTAAAGGGATAAATGGGTGAACTGAATTATTACCCAGAGTTAAAAGCCAGGCCATGTGAGATCGCACCCTGGTAGTAAGATCAGAATTATCTCCTCAAGACAAAGAACAGGAAATAGTTTGGTGAGAAAATGTGGCTTGTTTAACTTGCTCACTCATCCTTTAGCCAGGCAGTGAAATCCCCAAGTGTCTCATGATGCTTGGAGCAAGATCATCCCTTCTTCCAACCCACCCCACTCACTCCTTGCTCTGCTCTGCACCCCAACAAGGGGTGAGTCTGTCACGGTTGTGTCTGGTTGACATGAGATAAGAAAGCTCCCTGGGGAAGAATGCTTGCAAAGAGAAGAAACCCAAATTGGGTGTTAGCCTCCCCAGGATGGAGATGGTGGAGACATAAGGATTTATTGCGTCCAGGCTTGGGCTCCCCAGTTCAAGAGAGACAGGGACCTGCTGGAGAGAGTCCAGCAGAGAGCCAGGAGGATGAATGGGGGACTTGAGTATGTCCCCTATGGAGATAGGCTGAGAACCCTGAGGCTGTTTAGTCTGGAGAAGAGGAGGTTGAGAGGGGACCTGATTGATGTGTATAAATATCTGAGGGGTGGGTGTCAAGTGCAGGGGGCCAAGCTCTTCTCAGTGGTCAGCAGCAATAAACCAAGCAGCAACAGCTACAATTCGGAACAGAGAAGGTTTGACTTCAGCATGAGGAGAAACTTCATTACAGTGAGGGTGGCAGAGCCCTGGAGCAGGCTGCCCAGAGAGGTTGTGGAGTCTCCTTCTCTGGAACCTGTCAAAACCTGCCTGGATGCATCCCTGTGTGAACTACCCTGGGTGATCCTGCTTGGCAGGGAGGCTGGGCTGGATGATCTCTGGAGGTCTCTTTCTACCTCTACAGCTCTGTGATGCTGTGAGTAGGTGTCATTGGAAGACACCATCAGCTGGGTGTGGGTCTCCCTGTGCACCTGCACAGGTGGAGCTGGGATAGAGGAGAAAAAGTGGCTTCAGCAGATTGTCTGAAGGCTACCACCCTCCCAGAGCTGCAGCACCCTTTAAAGTGCATGGCCCTGGCCCTGGCCCCGTGGACTGGGAAGAGAACAGTTGCACTACCTGCATACACCGCTAGCTGGTACCGCTGCTGGAGTCAGAGTTGTCAAGACATCTATCTCAGAGGCTACATGCTTGAGAAAATATTCCTCAAAGAGGCTGGCAAATTTGACTTATGAGGTAATCTCAGGTGATGGTGACCAAAGGGGACAGCTAGATGAAAAAAAATCTGTGGCAGTGAAGGTCTTTCTTTGGCAGCATCACTTGTGGTACATTCCTGGGGCATGAGTGCACCAACCAGCATCCCAAAGAGGAGAGCACTGAGGAAGGTCCTCGGGAGACTCCACCCACACTCAGAGCTGCTGTGCTGAACTGCAGTTACTGCATTTTCTCTTATGAATAAGCACATTACAGAAGCTCCTACAAAACTTCATAAAATTGAGGTACTACTGCCCCCAAAACTGGCATAAATCTGTTTTGGCATAAAACTGTCTTCCAGAAAACTGAGATGCATCACTGAGGGA
Source organism: Eubucco bourcierii (assembly GCA_013396675.1). Taxonomy (NCBI): domain Eukaryota; kingdom Metazoa; phylum Chordata; class Aves; order Piciformes; family Ramphastidae; genus Eubucco; species Eubucco bourcierii. Next base: position 30,396 of record VWZE01008825.1, read on the forward strand.
CCTGCCCTAGGGGATCCTGCTCTGGCTGGGAGAGTTTGACTTGATGATCTTTCAGGGTCCCTTCCAACCCCTAACATTCTGTGATTTTGTGAAGGTGTTTTTAAACGAATAACAGAAAAAAAAAAAAAAAAAAAAAAAAAAGCAGCACAGAGAGCAAATAAATCCCAAAGTGATTTTATGTGGAGCATGCAGAAGAGTAAGAGAAATGGAATACTGGAGATAATACACACTAGGTCTGCCCTTCTCTCTTGTAGTCTGTGCTGCTTAACTATGATATCACTCATGGCCTGCTGAAATATTCATCTCCATTTAAAGCCAACATCTCCTCTTTAATATGAAGTCAATTAATTTAACACCCCCACTCCCACCCCAACAAGAGCATTGATGGCAGAATAATTGATGGCCTTGGGAATAGTGATCAGAGAAGCTGGAGTCTTACAAAGGTCAAGTGATGCACTGACATGAGAAACAGGAGCGGGTAACAGACATTGATATTTAGGAACAGGTTTCCTCATAAAGAGAGGCTGACTATATCAAGAGGCTAACTGGACTCTATCCAGTGGAGTCCTTCAAGGGTCAGGACTGGCATCAGTGTTATTCAGTAGAATCATCAGCGACCTGGTTGAGGGCACAGAGGGCACTGTCAGCAAGTTTGCTGCTGACACCAAACTGGGAGGAGAGGCTGACATCCCCTCAGGCTGTGCTGCCGTTCAGCCAGACCTGGACAGGCTGATAGCTGGGTGTGGAGAAATTGAATGAAATCCAACAAGGACAAGGGTAGTGTCTGGCCTCTGGGAAAGAACAACCTCGTGCACCAGCATAGACTGGGCACTGACCTGTTGGAGAGTAGCACAGGGCAAAAGGGGAGTCCTGGTGGACGGAAGTGTGACCATGAGCCAGCAATGTGCCCCTGTGGCCAAGACAACCAATGGCATCTTGGGGGGCATTAGAAGGGGGATGGTTAGTAGGTTGAGAGAGGCTCTCTTCCCCCTCTACTCTGCTCTGGTGAGGCCACATCTCAAATACTGTGTCCTCAGTGAACTGCTCCAGAGTCCAGCACAGAGCCACAAAGCTGCTACAGGCAGTAGAACATCTACCTGCTGAGGACAGACTGAGGGAGCTGGGGCTTGGAGCTTGGAGCAGAGGATCCCGAGGGCTGCCCTCATTCATGCTGATCAGGCTGTGCAGGGCAGTGTCAGGAAGGCAGTGTTGGGAGGACAGAGCCAGGCTCTGCTTGGGGATGGCCAAGGACAGGACAAGGGGCACTGGGTGCAAGCTGGAGCACAGGAGATGCTATGGGAACACAAGGGATAACTGTGAGGGTGCCAGAGCCCTGGAGCAGGCTGCCCAGGGGGGTTGTGGTGTGTCCTTCTCTGGAAACATTCAAAACCCACCTGGATGCATTCCTGTGTGGCCTGCCCTGGGTGATCCTGCTCTTGCAGGGGGATTGGACTGGATGAGCTTTCCAGGTCTTTTCCAAGTCCTAACCTTCTGTGATTGTATTCAAAACCTCTTCTGAAGCACAGGGAGAACGCAGTCAAAAAGCCTGGTATTGCTGCAGTTCTGGCCTTGAGGAGTGTGTTCTAAAACATAAAAAAGCATCTGAAGTTTAAAGTTAATTGACCAAATTTCCCTCAGCACAGACTCTTTTTTTTTTTTTTTTTTTTTTTTCTCTCTCTCCCTTCAGTGTTTGAATGTACCACTTGCAGAGTTAACACTAACTCCTAATCTGGTTTTATGTGTGCTTAACTTTACACTCTGTGAGTTCTCATTAAAAGTGAAAATGTATAAATTTAAACACACGCTTTAGCTCTTTTCAGAATTAGGGTTGCATGTTGTGAAATACCTCAGATATATAATACAGCTGCATGAAAAATTACAACAGAATTCCTGGCTGGATTTTATTTTCTTTTCCTGGTCACTTTTGTTATTTTAATGCAGTTTTTGAGATGGATAACTTCAAAGGTTGTGCTGCAGGTTAAACAAATCTTAGCTGGCAATTTAGGGCACACTACGCCTAACAAGAAATACATTTAAGAAATGCAATCCACTTTCCTATTTTTAAGTGATGCATGAGAAAATTGCAATTGTATCAGATGCCTTTGGGATTTTCTTTTCCCCAAAATTTTCCCACATCCTGGAGGATAAGCAGTTCACTGGCAATGCTCAGTGTATGACACTTCAGGATGTAACCCTTGGCTTTGCCTGGGCAGCTTAGTCACAACTTCCAGCAGACTTTCTCAAATTCCAGACACTGATTTTCCTGTAAATCTCACACTCTTAACGAGCTTTCCTGTCAGTGAGTTGATTTCTTATCCTGCCAGTGGAAATCATAGAATCGTAGAATGGTAAGGTTGGAAGTGACCTCAAAGATCATCCAGTTCCAACCTCCTGCCATAGGCAGGGACACCTCCCACTAGTACAGGTCACTCAAGGTCTCCTCCAACCTGGCCTTGGACACTTCCAGGGAGGTTGTGGAGCACAGAATCACCCAATGTGATAGAAGATCACATTCTGTGCTTCTGTGCTCCACAACCTCCCCCAGGCAACCTGTGCCAGTGTCTCACCACCTTTACTGCAAACAACTTCTTCCTAATATCCAGTTTCAATCTCCCTCTGCCACTTCAAACCCACTGCCCCTTGTCCTGTCATTGCAAGACCTTGTCAATAGTCCCTTCCCAGCTCTCCTGTAGGGCCCCTTCAGATACTAGTAGGCTACTCTAAGGTCTTCTGGAAGCCTTCTCTTCTCCAGGCTGCAGACCCCCAACTCTCTCAGCCTGGAGATGTGAACATCCTTGAAGCAAAATGAATCCAAGCGAATGCACACAGCTGATTTCTAAGATTCACTCAACCTCCTCTAGATCAGAAGCAGAGGAAGATTTCTCATCCTACTGCCTGACATAGGTCACTGTGGCTTTAGAAGCTGTTTCAGAGTAGGGCATAGGAAATCTTACAACATAATTTCCTCATGATCTAACTTTAGGGAAAGTTTCTTCTTCAAGGTAACCATTGTCCTGAGGCACAGGAATGTCTTTCTTTTAATTTATCTGTCTTACCTAATATCAGTGTGGCTATTTCCATTTTCCAGAAGAGATTTTGTTGGTTTTTTTTTCTTTTTTCTTTTCTTTCCCCTAAATTTACCACACTGCCTCAGTGACAAGAACTTGATTTACAGCAATCTCACCTCACATCGCTGCCTTGCCTCACTGGAGCCTGTTAGCAGCCTGAGTGATGAAGAGAGGCTTCTGGTGCTACATTCGGTTTTGATGTGCTGATAGCAAGTACAGGGTGAGTTAAAACAACAGACATCTAACACACCTGCTTGAACACCTGTGTATTACTTGCCATGTTTTTAAGCCAGTTTTGAAGACCCCTTGGTAATTCATCATGAAGAGTCAGTAGTGGTAACCAGTGGGGCTGAAGCGCAGTGTGAGGGGACCTGCCTCAGCCCTTCCACGCTCCTGGGTGACAAAACTCTGGCTCCAGGTATCTCAAACATGGCTCCAGGAGTAAAGTCTGCTCAGTGGGGAAAAAAAGGAAAGTGAGGATAGGAAAAAAAAAGAAAAGAAAAGAAAAATAAAACATTGCTTGGTCATAGGTTCAAAGGTAAATCAGAACTAAAGCAGGGATTCAAATGCAGGAGAGTGCTTTGGGACCCATTGCTGCTGTGCAATGTCCCTTAGCTAAGAAGGACAGAATGACAAACATTTAATCACATCTCAGGCCAGAAGTGGGTCATTACGATCAGTTACTCAGACTCTCATCCTGCTGTTGAGGATGCTACTGCAGCCAGCTTTGCCTCAAGGCATCCCTGGAGAGCTGGTAGATTGAAGGCTGAAGCCCAAGGCTTCTTGGCCAGCACAATGCTTTGAAGACTGGGGAGTGAAGCAGGCAAGAGGTCCCTTCCATCATGTGGGCAGACCCTGTCACATGCTTGTTTCTGTGTGAGTATTTCCCCTTTGTCCACATCCCTGCCCACCATCGCCTTCTCACCCCTGCCCTAAAATGCTGCCTGCTGCCTCCTGCCTGCCTCAGCAAAAAGGCATGAGGAAAGCATTGTCTCTACCTGACTGTAAAGAAACCCCACACCGTATTTTTACTTGTTTTGCTTCACTTTGATTTCTCTCATGCACAGATTGAGAAAATACTTCCAAGTGCTATATTATGTCCTGTCAGCCTACCAAGACCTCTTTAGAGGGGTTTGGGCGCTTCCCTTATTGCCTACCAGCCTGGTGCTTCTTTGGCAAGGATGGTGAGGGTCCTGGAGCACAGCCCTGTGAGGAGAGGCTGAGGGAGCTGGGAGTGTGCAGCCTGCAGAAGAGGAGGCTCAGGGCAGACCTCATTGCTGTCTACAACTACCTGAAGGGAACTTGTAGCCAGGTGGGGTTGGGCTCTGCTGCCAGGCACCTAGGGACAGAAGAAGAGGACACAGCCCCAAGTTGTGCTAGGGCAGGTTCAGGCTGGGTGTTAGGAAGAAGTTCTTGACAGAGAGAGAGAGATTGGCATTGGAATGCGCTGCCTGGGGAGGTGGTGGAGTCCCCATTCCTGGAGGTGTTTAGGAGGAGACTGGATGAGGCACTTAGTGCCATGGGTTAGTTAATTTGAAGGGTTAGGTGACAGGTTGGACTCGATGATCATAGAATCATAGAATCAGTCAGGGTTGGAAGGGACCACAAAGATCATCTAGTTCCATCCCCCCTGCCATGGGCAGGGACACCCTACCCTAGATCAGGCTGTCCAGAGCCTCATCCAACCTGGCCTTAAACACCTCCAGGGACAGGGCCTTGACCACCTCCCTGGGCAACCCATTCCAGGCTGTCACCACTCTCATGGTAAAGAACTCAAAGATCTTTTCCAACCTGGTTAATTCTATGATTCTGTGATTCTATCTGCACTCCTGGAGCAGCACCTACCCTTTACCTGAGGCTGTTGCAGAAAAGACTGAGCATTTCACTGCCTCCTCAGCTCATTTTCATGTCTCACACCTTCCTCTTAACAACTGCAGTGAAGATTTTTAACGTAGCAACCAGGTTTGGATGCATAGCAATAAGAAATTCTTGCCTTCTCTTTTACAACACATGCCAACAGCTGTTTACAAAGCAGTGGTGGAGGAGTGCAGTCCAGTGGGTATGCTGACTATTCATTTATCCAGAGGGATTACACTGTGGTGAGCAGCAGCATTTGGACTTCAATTTAGTATGCATCCAACCAAATTATGCGATTAGCTGGTCCTCAATAAACCAGAGCAGAGAACACTTGCAGGGAAGTGGTGCCAGATAAAAACCACAGGATCCTTGTACAGGCTCTTATAACAGTGTACAGGTCAGTTCTAAATACACTGTTATAGGGATTTGGGCTAACTTACTGAATATCTGGTGCACTCTCTGGGTACATACATCTGTAGCTATATCTATAGAGCTGCAGTGATTTCAGGGTCTTCATATTTCAGAGTCCTGGGCTGCATCAAGAGAAGCGTGGCCAGCAGGGCAAGGGAGGGGATTCTGTCCCTTTGCTCTTGTCAGA
>VWZE01008825.1:36163-47401 GCA_013396675.1 Eubucco bourcierii
GTCCCTGCCTATGACAGGGGGTTGGAACTAGATGATCCTTGAGGTCCCTTCCAACCTTACCATTCTATGATTCTATGATATTATCCATTATATATATATAATTTTTATATATCTATGTATATCTATACATATCTCTATATATCCCTATGTATATATATATATATCTATGAATATATAAAAATTATAAATGTATATAAAGTAATAGACAACATTTATGTATTAGATTTGACATATTACTTTAATATCTATATATTTATATATTATTATTATTTATACAGTATTTTATCTTTATACATCTCTCTATATAAATATCTAGAAAAATCTATCTATCTATCTATAAAATAGATATAAAATATATGGATATAAAAAAATATTTTAACTTTAACTATGGAAGCCTTCAAATGCTGGCACAGATCAGTGTTTTTCTGTCACTTAAAAGAGGATGTGAGAGTTAAAAGAGAGACTGTAAAAGAAAAAAAAATATTCATTTTAGAGAAAAAGGCTGTCCCAGAAGAAACAGCTCAGTGATTTTTAAGAACAAAGTCAAAGAGGTTTGTTGATTGGTGCTAGGAATTTTGGCAGTTGTGGATCTGTTTTTGCCTGCTTCTTGCCCTCTCAGGTAGTGCTGCCTCTACTCAGGATCTAAGGGCCTGGAGCAGGAGAGCCTCCCTCCTTTGCCTGCTCTGCCACGTGAAGTGGGAAGGGGAGAGCCCTGAGTAGCATTTCTGTTTCTGGGCATCCCTAGCAAGTGATGGGTCATTGGGAAGTGAGCTAATAGGGCAGAGAGCCAAGGCAAGAGATTTTTCATCCCATCCAAAGCTCTCATCTGCAAATTTCAGTCTTTAAACCATGGTGGACTGACTGAGGTCAGTGCCACCATCCTGTTCCTCATGAGAAACTGAATTGGTAACACTGTTCTGTGGCCCAACTGTGGACAAGGCAACTAACGCATTTGCAACTATTGCAATGATAAACAAAGAGTTTGATTATTTTCATTATTAAAAGTGCTTTCCTTTCTCACAGAGAAAAATAAATAAGCAGGACTTCCCTCTGTGTCTTTCAACAGATTTTAGAAGAAAATGTAGGGTTCCTATGAAAGAAAATAAAAAGGAAAAAAAAAAAAGAAAAAGAAGTTCCTTACAAATACCTAAGCCTGTCTGGCTTTTAATTTGGAATGTGAATTTCCCTCAGCACAGCTGGAGGTCTGTAATCCACTCTGTACATAACTGCATGTACTTATATGTTCCATATTTTGTCTTCTGGAAAATTTGCTGTAGATGTAAAAAAAAAAAAAAGAAAAGATATTTTCATGGGTTTGTTTTTTTTTGGTCCACAAACACACAGAAAAAGGGAGAATGAAACCCTATGAGTTAGGTGGTATTTGAGAGCTGCCTTATCAAATGCATTTATCTGAATTCAAGCTGTGATTTAATAGCTGTAGTTACATCAACACTGTATCACTTTACCATAGGAGGAAAATATATGAAACGAGACATAACCTACTAAGGTCACTTCAGGGGCTATCAGTGAGTGGAAAACGAATGCTAATGTTTTCAGATTTAACATGGGTAAGCCAGTCATAACCAATAGTTTGGGGCTGAATTCTGAAATGCCCTCGGTGAAAGTAATGCAAGGGGGATGGGTCAGTGAGATGGAATTATTAAAAGACAGGGTGGAGCCAAGCCCAGCCATATGGTGAATGCCATAACCAGGGCAGACCTGTCATGGCCAAGCAAGCTGGGAAAGCAGGCGAAAAGAAATTGTCCTGAAAGAACAACATGCATCCCGCCACGAAGAAATGAGGGCAGAGGGCTGTGGGCAACGCGTTGGCCAATGACTGACACTTGTGCTGATGAAAGACAACACTGGAAGTTGAGCCCCGGCTATGCAAAGTTGATTAGGGTGGATGGGACCCTTCATCGTGCCTTAAAAAATCATCACAGCTCGAAACGCTCACTCCCAATGTGCCTAATAAAACCCCTCGGTCACTCATGCAAGTGGGATGAGTAACTCATCTATCAGCAACACAACCGCATGACCGGCGCCGGCAGGCAGAGCTCCGCACAGCACACAGCCCCCAAAGTCCTTCCCCGCAGCAAAAGGTGGGAGGGTCTCTGTCCTGCTGCAGTCCTGACTGAAGTCTGAGTCTCATTGTAGAGATTCTTTGGTTTTCTTTAGTTGTCCTTTTATTTAGTGTGTGTGTGTGCATACGTGAGTGTGTGTGTGCATATGTGTGTGTGAGCATGTGTGTGTGTGCATGTGTGTGTGTGTGCACTTGTGTGTGCCTGTGTGTATGTGTGCATGTGTGTGCATGCATATGTGTGTGCATATGTTTGTGTGTGCATGTGTTTGTGTGTGCATATGTGTGCATATGTGTACATGCATCTGTATGCATGTGTGTTCACGTGTGTGTCTCTGTGTGTATACATGTGCATGCATGTGTGCATTTGTGTGTGCACGCACATGTGTGTGTGCATGTGTGTGTACACGTTTGTGCACACACACACGTGTGTGTGCGTGTGGGTGCATATGTGCGTGCGTGCGTGTGTGTGTTCATGCGCACGTGTGTGTGCATGTGTGTGTGCATGTGTGTATGTATGCGTGTTCACGTGTGTGTCTGTGTGTGCGTGTGCATGTGTATATGGATGCATATGTGTGTGTGCATGTGTGTGTGCGTGCGTCTATGTGTGTGTTAATTCATATACCACAATGCAAAACCATCCTTGCATTTTGGTAAGCATTAGAGTCAAGAGAATCATCAATTAGATATCTAATTAGCTGTCGACATTAAGGTTCGGTCCTCAACTACTTTATTAGTTGAATGAGCCTGATGGGATAATGGACCTGACAGCACTGACATCAAGTGATTTCAGAACCGAGTTCTAGTACAGCAAAAACGTTGTTACAGAATTACAGCATGGTAGGGGTTGGAAGGGACCTCTAGAGATCATCCAGTCCAACCCCTCTGCCACAGCAGGATCATCCAGGGCAGGTCATACAGGAACACATCTAAGCAGGTTTTGAATGTCTCAAGAGAAGGAGACTTCACAGCCTCTTTGGGCAGCTTGCTCCAGTGCTCTGTCACTCTTACCATAAAGAAGTGTCTTGTGTTGAGGTGGAACCTTCTGTGCTCCAGCTTCTACCTGATGTTGCTTGTCCCATCACTGGGTGCCAACAAAAAGAGACCAACACCTTCAACCTGACACCCACCCTTCAGATATTTAGAGACATTGATAAAATTCACTCTCAGCCTTCTCTTCTCCAGATTAAACAGCCCCAGGACTCTCAGTCTTTCTTCACAGGAGAGATGTTTGAGATGTTCAGTTCAACATCTTGTGAATTCAAGCACCCAAAATATCCTTGTAGTGCTCTCTGCTGGACTCACTTCAACAGGTCCCTGTCTCTCCTGAGCTAGGGAGTCCAAAACTAGAGCCAGTGTTCCAGGTGTGGTCTCACCAGGGCAGAGCAGAGGGGCAGAAGAACTTCTCTAGCCCTGCTGGCCACACTTTTCTTGGTGCACCCCAGGATGCCCTTGGCCCTCTTGGCCACAAGGTCACTTTGCTGTCCCATGGTGAACTTGCTGCCCACCAGCACTCCGAGGTCTTTCTCCATGGGGATCCTAGGCACAGTTTGACTGTACAAATGATGGAATGGCATGGCTAGAAACAGTCCTTGGAATTATTTTGTTTCCTGGTGTGGATGTCATTAGTTTGATCTGAAATTGAATGTGAATAAAATCCAGTTTCAAAAAAACCCCAAACCAAACAACCAACAAAACTTAGAAGAAAGCATTCTCTTTAATTCTGATTTGGTTTTTTTTCTTTTGGTGTGTGTAGCCTTAGGTCTTTGTGCATTGTTTACCACTTTGTCAACAGTCACTCATACAAGTTTTTGGGTTGTTTATTGTTTGTTTGTTTGTTTTGTTCTGTTTTTTTTTTTTGTTGTTGTTTTTTTTTTTTCCCCAAATACTTAAACTTTGAGATACTCTTTTGCCCAGATTGAAATAATACTCACCCATTCTTTATTTTGGCTTGAATTCTTACCAACTGGATGACTTTACCAGATTTTTGCTCTAAAAAATCAGTTTTTTATGAAAAGTAAAAAAAAATATACAGCTTTTCAGGTGGGCAGCCTAGGAAAAAAAAAAAAGAAAGGTTACATCTCTGTTAGGCTTTAGTTTTTCTATTCCACCCTTTACAGCTCAACATCTGCAAGCCTCCAGAGGAAGTTGTCTATACCTCAGGTAAGCATTGAGAAGTGAAGGAATTTTCTAAGAAGCCAGATGCAATTTCATGGCACTGCTTTGCTACCCTCTGAACCTTGAGGAGTTGTGATGTTCCACTACTCATTATGCATGCCCACAAGAGAAATATTAAACTAGACTTTTCTTTGACTGTTGCCTTCATTCTCTCCTTCTCCTGTACATACTTATAAAATAAAGATCAAACTTCCTCCAATCCTTTTTATCTGCTTTGAAGTCTACAGAAAACTTTTTTGGAAATTCTATTTTCATCTCTGTGAATTTATTCTCTGCTGCTTCTAGCTTGTCAGATACAGACTGTGCTGTTCAAGGAACAGTTAAAAGAAAGAAAGAAAAAAAAGGCAACTCATCTTTGAATCTACATGGGTGGACAATCCCTCTCACCATTCACAAAAGCCTTCAAAAACATGAAGTCATGATATACTCTTTTCCTATTACAATTTCTTTTAGACTAGTTCTGAGGCATGCCCTCTAGATTCCAAGGAGGGGTGGAAGAGTGTCTTTTTTTCCTCTTTTTCCTCAGCAAATGTCTTTGAGTATGTAAAAGAAGCAAATCCTACAGCTTTGGACATCTCTTTAAGCCTCCTTTCCCCGTTACTTCCTCAGAACCCCATTTTTGGCTGAAGAATTGTAAGGGAAGGCAATATTGACATTTTAGAAGGATAAATAAAAATATTCAAGGCAGAGGTATTGGGCACATAGAGATAATCCCTCTGCTTAGGAGAGTGCAGGGACTGTCAGACTGGGTGAAGGTTTGGGATTCCCCCCCCCCGCCTTTGTAAAATGACCCTGACTAGAACTCAGCCAGCTGGAAGTTAAGAGATGAAGCTCTATTTACAGCTCAGCACAATGTACAAGCAAATATATACACTATATACAAGAATATTTACAGAAATATACAAGTTAAAGGTAACACAGAAACACAACTCCCCTCCCAGAAATCAGAGACCCCAGGAGGGGCTCCCAACCACCCTTCCACCTTATCCCCACCCCTGTACCTTACCCCAAGGTTTGCCTTATGCGCAAGGTACATTAGGAGGATCAGCCAAGGGGGTTAGAAGAAAAAGTGGTCAGTGAGGATTAATCGGCAGAGGAGCAAGAGCCAGAAGCTGCTAGATCGCCAGAGCTGCTCTCCCAGAAAGCAACAGACCGAGACCGAGACTTATCTAATGTTTTGGTTATTGTTCCCAAACAATTTTTCAGCAAGCCTATGAGTGAAGTAGACATCACCATGTTTTCTTTTCACAACCTATAGTGTAATTTTCTCTATTAAAATATTCCAATTAGCCTCAAACCAGCACAGACTGGAGTCCCTTGGGTTAGCTGAGAGAAGCCTGAATTTCTTACTTTGCCTGGAGAAGCAAAGAAAGCTGCCATCTCCTGCAGCAGATATGACCCTTTTCCAGTGACGCACATCATGGGAGGGCACTCCTCAGGCAATGCCTTACTGAGTCTAAGAAGAAATCTCTAATTAGAAGCTATGCCTGCACCTCCTGGCCTCAGAGGGCTTGCCCCACCTGCAACCGAGCCCTCTTGCCCCAGGCATAGCAGTGCAGCCCCCATCCAGCTCTTCTTCTCTTCCAAATCACCCTGTGAGATGGGTCTGTGTCCCGCTGCTGAGATTCAGCTCTGTCCCTGTGGCTGCTGCAGCAAACCCTCCTCCTCATTTTTACCTACACATCTACCTTTGCTTTCATCTTTTCCCAAGCACCTGAACCCAGTTCTCCCTGTACAACGTGATGTTTCTCACTCCATCCCCTGTGACCTGTTGGTAGCCTGAAATAAACCATCAAACATCTTCCCAGCTCTTTATTGCTGCTGATCCCTTAGAGAAAACTCACAGTGTGGGCAACCACAACCTTGTTTCACTTGGAGAAACAAAGAGTCTGAGGCCCTGGGAGTCAGGCTCTTCTCCCAGGCAGTTTGTGCCAAGATGAGAGGGCATGGCCTGAAGCTGCATCAGGGGAGGGTTAGGTTGGATGTTAGGAAGCAATTCATCATGGAGAGGGTGATTAGACACTGGAATGGACTGACCAGTGAGGTGGTGGAGTCGCTGTCCCTGGAGGTGTTGAAGGAAAGATTGGATGTGGCACTTAGTGCCATGATCTGGTTGATGTGGTGGTGGTGGTTAGGTCACAGGCTGGACTTGATGATCTCAGAGGTATATTTCAGCCTCAGTTATTCTGTGATCCTGTGATTCTGTGATGGTCTTGCTGGAAACATGGGAGGTGTGCTGTATTTGTAGTGAAACTGTATTGGGGGAAGCTTGTATGGAATCAAAAGCAACTTGAGGAGCAATGCAGACCTCTGATGACCTTCACTCAGCTTACAAAGGCACTTTTTTCCTTCTCCAGTTCACAGATTCACAGATTGCATTGGGTGGGGAGGGACCCTCAAAGGGCATCTTGGCCAACTCCCCTGCAGTCAGCAGGGACATCTCCAACTAGAGCAGACTGCAGAGGATCACGTTGAGTCTGATCTTGAATGTCTTCAGGGACAGGGTGTCAATCACATCCCTGGGCAGCCTATTTGACTGCCACCATCCTCCTAAGATCCGGTCTAACTCTACTCTCCCTCAGATTCAAACCATTGTTTCTTGTCCTGTCTCTAGACTTCCTTAATGAAAGTCCTTTTGCAGCCTTCCTGTAGGATCGCTTCAGGCATTGGAAGGCAGTTCTAAGGTCCTCCTGGAGTCTTCCGTTCTCCAGGCTGAACAACCCCACCTTCTCAGCCTATCCTCATAGCAGAGGTGCTCCTTTCTTTGGATCACCCACACGGCCTCTTCTGGGCTTGTTCCAACAGCTGTGTCGGGGACACGGGGACACCAGAACTGGACAAAGTATTCATAGAATCATAGAATGGTAAGGTTGGAAGGAACCTCAAGGATCATCTAGTTCCAACCCCCTGCCATAGGCAGGGACACCTCCCACTAGTACAGGTTACTCAAGGCCTCATCCAGTCTGGTTTGAACACCTCCAGGGAGGGAGCAAGGAGAGGTCTCATCAGAGCAGAGTCCCCTCTTTTGCCCTGCTGGCCACACTGCTTAAGTGACAGGTCTTATGGGGCAAAGGATCTAGCTCAGGGATCTGAAAAGGCTTTCTATGGCTGTTTCAAACAGAAGGAAAAAAATCAAAAGCCTGCAGCAATAAACTGCTCAGCACAATATTTCAATTCTGAACCTTGCAGCTATTACATTTCAATTTGATGCAGTAAAAGATTTTACTGATCCTAAAGTAGCAAACAGCAAGAAGGAAATGTCTTCCCTCCCCCCCCGTCCCCCTTTAAAGCAGGTGGTTATTGTTTTAAATTATTAGGGATCTAAACTTGGCCACCATCCAAGATATGTCATGGAGCTTAGGTCCACAGCTCCAGAGTGAAAAGCACACACCCAAATATTTGATCAGAGCATATTCTCCCAGCCTCACTGACAAAGAGGGGTTCAGAGATGACAGTAGAGATCACAATTTTCTTTCAAAAATCAAAGAGGGTTGCTTTTGATGGCTTTGTGGGTTTGTTTTGTTTTTTTTTTTTTTTTTTTTTTTTTTCACTTTGGGGTTTTGTTATGTTTTTTTGCTCGTGTTTTTTATGTTGTGTGGGGTGGGGTTTTTTTTGTTTGGTTTGTTTTTTTGTTTGGGTTTTTTTTTCTGTTGTTGATTTTCCTTTTCCTAGAAGAATTAAAACATGTTCACTCGGAGATGTCCAATATGTCTCTGTCAAATAGAAAGGTTCCTCAGGGATCCAAATTAAGAATAAGACAAGAGAAGGAGAGGGCAACTCACAGCAGTGTGCAGGCACTGCCTCTTGTACTGTTTTACTCCTGTGTGTTTGATTGCCTGTGTGAGTTTTCTGTCTTGCATGTTATTGTTTATCAAAGACCAATCAACAAGAAAGGAGATTAGAGGGGAGGAAGAAAGGAAAAGAAAAAAGGAGAGGAAGAGAAATGCACATGAGAGGCCAAGGGATATTGCTTTTCAAGGTTCATGCACTGTTATCTTTAATTTTTATGGTATTTAAAAAGAGTTTAAATGCAAGGATTGGTGATTTCAGAGAAAATACAGTGCCCAGAATTAGCTAAGGCAATGGACCCCAAGGCTTTTCTAGACCAGTGAACCACCTTTAACCCTCAGCTGTCACATGCCCTTTGAGGAACTTAGCAGGGCATTTTCCAAAGCAGGGCCCAGAGCAACTGTGCAAATTGCACTTTGCTGAAAACTTCCTCCTGGCTAATCAGAAAAACTACATGGGGAACAGCACCACAGAATGCTTGGATGCAATGCAAGTTTGTGCATTTTTCTCTTCATTATCATCTAGAGTTCATTTGTGGCTACTTATCTGAGGCCTTTGGGCCACTGCAGAGCCATGGGCTACAGTTTGTGGACCACTGAGCTATGGAACCAGCGCTCATTAAAGAACACCTGCCAGGGATTATTCATCCTTCAGGGTAACTTCCATACATTAAGAGTCCTGTTGGTAGGAAAATCTGAAATATGAAATTTAAACAGGTCTGGATTGCTGGGAGGTCATTTGCTGTGGTGCTTCAGGCTGATGATGTTAAGAAAGTTCTTTTGTGCTTTACTATGGTTTCACTCAGAGTCTGGAAAGCTGGTTCTTTTCCTCAATCTGTTTCTGAAACTAATCCTCCCAAGACTTTATCCACCTTGTAGAAGAGGTAAAATTAGTTTTGGTGATTTCTTTTTAAAGCTTGATAGGAGAAATGGACACAACTGCAAAACTTGGTTACACTTTTTTACATATATTATATATATGTGGTCTACCGGGACTTCAGCAGGGCCTTTGACACTGTCCCCCACAGTAAACTGCTGGCTAAGCTGTCAGCTCGTGGCTTGGATGCCAACACTCTGCGCTGGGTTAGGAACTGGCTGGAGGGCCGAGCCCAGAGAGTGGTGGTGAATGGTGCCACATCCAGCTGGAGGCCAGTCACTAGTGGAGTGCCCCAGGGATCAGTGCTGGGCCCCATCCTCTTTAACATCTTCATTGATGATCTGGACGAGGGCATTGAGTCAGTCACCAGCAAGTTCGCAGATGACACCAAGCTGGGGGCTGATGTTGCTGGGTTGGAGGGCAGAAGGGCTCTGCAGCAGGACCTTGACCGCCTGGACAGATGGGCAGAGTCCAACGGGATGGCATTCAACAAATCCAAGTGCCGGGTGCTGCACTTTGGCCACAACAACCCCATGCAGAGCTACAGGCTGGGGTCGGAGTGGCTGGAGAGCAGCCAAACAGAGAGAGATCTGGGGGTGCTGATTGACACCCGCCTGAACATGAGCCAGCAGTGTGCCCAGGTGGCCAAGAAGGCCAATGGCATCCTGGCCTGCATCAGGAATAGTGTGGCCAGCAGGAGCAGGGAGGTCATTCTCCCCTTGTACTCTGCACTGGTCAGGCCACACCTCGAGTACTGTGTCCAGTTCTGGGCCCCTCAATTTAGGAAGGACATTGAGGTGCTTGAACGTGTCCAGAGAAGGGCAACGAGGCTGGTGAGAGGCCCCGAGCACAAGCCCTATGAGGAGAGGCTGAAGGAGCTGGGACTGTTTAGCCTGGAGAAGAGGAGGCTCAGGGGGGACCTTATTGCTGTCTACAACTACCTGAAGGGTGGTTGTGGCCAGGAGGAGGTTACCTTCTTCTCTCAGGCAACCAGTGACAGAACAAGAGGACACAGTCTCAAGCTGCGCCAGGGCAGGTTTAGGCTGGAGGTGAGGAGGAAGTTCTTCACTGAGAGAGTGATTTGTCACTGGAATGGGCTGCCCAGGGAGGTGGTGGAGTCACCGTCCCTGGAGGTGTTCAAGGCACGTTTGGACATGGCACTTAGTGCCATGGTCTAATCTTGAGGGCTGTGGTGATGGGTTGGATCTCTGAGGTCTCTTCCAACCCTTGCGATACTGTGATACTGTGATATATATACACACACACATCCCTATGGGTTTTGTATACTTACTGGTTTTAGATACCTACTGATCTTGATTTTACTGGCAGGTATTTCAGGTGTGTTTGTTTGTTTACCCAAAATCAGAGTTATTTACCTGTGTGTTCAACAACCACCAACTGAATATCTAATATGACAAATGAGAAGATGCTAAAATCCCTCCTGATCCTTGAACAGCATGAGATTAGGGCATTCCTTCCATCTGGTAGTTATCAAGCATAATATTATCATAGGAATTGTCAGGGTTGGAAGGGATCTCAAGGCTCATCCAGTTCCAATCTCTCAGCAGGGACACCTCACATTAGATCAGGTTGCTCAGAGCCGCATCCAGACTGGCCTTAAACACTTCCACCGCTTCCCTGGGCAACCTGTTCCAATCTCTTACCACCCTCATGGTGAAGATCTTCCTAACATCCAATCTGAATCTACACACTTCTAGTTTTGCTCCATTGCCCTAGTCCTATCTGAGATCCTAAAAAGCCCCTCCTCAGCTTTGTTGTAACCCCCTTCAGATACTGGAAAGCCACAATAAGGTCTCCTCAGAGTCTTCTCACCTCCAGGCTGACGATCTCCAAGTCTCTCAGTCTGTCTTCATAAGAGAGCTGCTCCAGCCCTCTGAGCATCCTCATGGCCCTTCTCTGGACACGCTCCAGCACCTCCAGATCTTTCTTGTAATAGAGGTTCCAGAACTGGATGCAATACTCCAGGTGAGATCTCACCAGAGTGGAGGGGGAGAATCACCTCCCTCACCCTACTGCCCACAATACTGAGTGTAGGTGAAAGAGGAGACAGTATGCAAGAAGAGATTGGAGCTTTGACAATGTAGATATATATAACAATAAATAAATAAATAAATAAAAAAATAAAAATAAAAATAATAACAATAATAATAATAATAATAATAATAATTATTATTATTACTATTATTATTATTATTATTATTATTATTATTATTATTCAAAATATAATGTATATATAATATATATAATAGACTTCCAGTATCTGAAGGGGGCCTACAGGAAGGCTGGGGAGGGAT
>VWZE01008825.1:47518-64639 GCA_013396675.1 Eubucco bourcierii
GGAACTAGATGATCCTTGAGGTCCCTTCCAACCTTACCATTCTATGATTCTATGGTTCTATGATATATGTAAATTTTGGTGGGCATAGTTATGCAATGCATTAAGAAATCAGCTTGCAGTCTCTAGCACCAGTTTGCTGTCACTGACCTGCCGTACTGGTTGTTCACGGGCCGCTTGATCTAATGACAGTGTTGACCTGAGATTCTTCCTGTGAGGCACTAGAATGGAAGAGAAACAGCCTCCCCATCGACTTCCCTTGATTTTGTGCATCCATCAGAAACCCCACCACGTGTGGTTAGTTACCGAGTTGTGCCGCTGGTTCCCTTGATCCTTAATGATTTAATACTACGTAAAACATTTTAAAGGAAAAAAAAAAAAAAAAGAAAGAAAGGAAAAAAGTGTAGCCATCTTAGATGGGAACAAAGTGTTCTGTCAATAAGTGGAGTAAGTGCACCACAAAACCAACTCACCCTGAACATGACAGCAATTCCTTTGGTGACATTTATGAGCTCGTTGAAGGAACGGTAGCAATTTTATTCATTGTTTGGGGCTCGCTACCCAATGCCTAATGAAAGTCTTATGAAAATCAGAAAGTGCACACAACGCAACTCTTTTGTAGTGTAAACAAGACAACTGTTTAAATTACACCCATGCTAGAGTTATGTTACACACATACTCACTAGACACTCGCTGCAATAGACCTTTTTACCAAACAAAGCTGCGTTTTAATTAGGAGAGTGGTAACGAGCCTTTAAAATCAGCAAACACTGTGTTTTGGTTTTGACTCAGAAATTCTGGGGCTTTATGAATTCATGACAGACCCTCAGGGATGCGTTTTCAAAGAGCTGCACAGGATTTTAGCCATGCAAATCCCATTAAAATCAGTGGGAGACATGTGGCTAAAACCCACGCAAGGCTTTGGAAGCAACATAGCCCTTAATGTTATCTCCACAGTGTCTCGGCCTGTGAAATTTCCTTGCTTCCAATTTTTACAACTGGGTTCAAAAGGAAATAAAATTTGCCATGGGGATGTGGGAATTTGAACAGGATGCAGCCTCTTTTAGTTACAGAGAAGTAGTTCTTATCTATCAACTACATTAACACATGGCAAAGGCATTTTTGGTCTCCGTTTTATGGGCTTGTTCTGTACTCAGCTATTCTGACCTGTGATTAACCAATTTTGCTGTGCAACTATGCAACTAGAGCCACAAAAATGATGAAGGGAGTGGAACATCTTCCTTACAAGGAGAGCCTGAGGGAGCTGGGACTCTTTAGTTTGGAGAAGGGGAGGCTGAGTATTGATGTTTATAAATATGTAAAGGGTGATTGCCAACAGGATGGAGCCAGGCTCTGCTAGGTGATGCCCAATGACAGGGCAAGGGGCAGTGGGTGGAAGGTGAGGTATAGGAAGTTCCAGGGAAACATGAGGAGGAATTTTTTCAGTGTGAGGGTGACAGAACACTGGAAGAGGCTGCCCAGAGGGGTTGTGGAGTCTCCCACTCTGGAAATATTAAAAACCCACCTGAATGTGTTCCTGTGTGACCTGGTCTAGGTGACCCTGCTCTGTCAGGGGGGTTTGGACTGGATGAGCTTTGGAGGTCCCTTCCAGCCCCTGACACTCTGTTATTCTGTGAACTACATCTCTAATTGATTATGCAAACATACATAGGAGCTCTCAGCAGATTATACTTTATTTTTATAAAGTCTTTGAATTGGGTAAACCACTGAGTTTCTTTTGGAGTGATGATCAATGTCGACTTTAGTGCTGTGGTACCCCAAGTGATAAGCTATCTTGCTGCCAGGCATTTCAGAAAGACCCAAATACTGCAATAAAGCTGTCACAGACCACAGGCTCCCAGGTAGGAGCAGCAACAGATCAGTATGAGCTTTAGCCAGGCTTTACTGATGGAGTTGCAGCAAAACAAGAGGGGATCTGCAGCAGGGCAGAGATGGGCCAGGATGAGCTCACATTCTGTTGTTAGATTGAGAGGGAGAATTTTAGTCTCCATCTGAAGCAAAGCTTTCAGTAGACTGTGCCTATGACCAGATATTAAATATGGAAGTAACAAACAGTATGTCTGAAAAGGTTACACAGACAAGTGCCAAGTAGTTTGTTCAAGTTCAGCTTCACTCATTGAAGCAGAAACTCCTGATTTGGAAGGTTGTTTGGTACTGAAATGAATGGGGAAAACTTGGATCTGCAGTGAGTATGCATGGACACATGTAACAAAGAACAGGTGATCATAGAATCTAGAATCATAGAATGGTAAGGTGGGAAGGGACCTCAAAGATCATCTAGTTGCAACCCCCTGACATAGGCAGGGACACTTCCCACTAGTACAGGTCACTCCAGGTCTCATCCAACCTGGCCTTGAACACCTACCTGGGCAACCTGTGCCAGTATCTCACCACCCTCACTGCAAAGAATTTTCTTCCTAACATCCAGTTTCAATCTCCCCTCTGCCAGTTCAAACCCATTCCTCCTCATCCTGTCATTACAAGACCTTGTCAATAGTCCCTCCACAGCCTTCCTGTAGCCCCCTTCAGATCCTGGAAGGCTACGCTAAGGTCTCCTGGAAGCCTTCTCTTCTCCAGGCTGCAGAGCCCCAACTCTCTCAGTCAGGCCTCAGAGCAGAGCTGCCGCAGCCCTCTCAGCATCTTGGTGGACTCCTCTGAACCTGCTCCAACAGTTCAATGTCCATCAATGTGATGCCAGTGATGAACCTGTTTATCTGCACGGCAGGTGAAAACAGGCACCAAAAATTGAGTTTGACATGTGCAGAAACACTACCAAATTATTTTTCAGACCTGCAAGTTCAAAAGTCTTGGAGAAGTTTAATGCCAAAGAAGTTCCCTTCTGCTCTCAGTGCCTATAACAGGAGTCAGAACTGCAATCAACACATAATCATCTTACTGTATTTCTGTAAGGATTTGAGTGTGATTTCTGGTGCTGTTGCTCATCTGTGAGCTCATCATGGCAGGCCCTTGGCACATGGAGATTTGGGGCTTCCTGGATTTAAGAAGCTGTGTGTGGTTGTTCAGCCTGGAGAAGAGAAGACTCCAGGGGGACCTTAGAGCTGCCTTCCAGTACCTGAAGGGATCACAGTATCACAGTATCACAGTATCGCAAGGGTTGGAAGAGACCTCAGAGATCATCAAGTCCAACCCATCACCACAGCCCTCAAGACTAGACCATGGCACTAAGTGCCATGTCCAAACGTGCCTTGAACGCCTCCAGGGAGGGTGACTCCACCATCTCCCCGGGCAGCCCGTTCCAGTGACAAATTACTCTCTCAGTGAAGAACTTCCTCCTCACCTCCAACCTAAACTTGCCCTGGCGTAGCCTGAGACTGTGTCCTCTTGTTCTGTCACTGGTTGCCTGAGAGAAGAAGGTAACCTCCTCCTGGCCACAACCACCCTTCAGGTAGTTGTAGACAGCAATAAGGTCCCCCCTGAGCCTCCTCTTCTCCAGGCTAAACAGCCCCAGCTCCCTTAGCCTCTCCTCATAGGGCTTGTGCTCGGGGCCTCTCACCAGCCTCGTTGCCCTTCTCTGGACATGTTCAAGCACCTCAATGTCCTTCCTACCGGAAGGTTGCAAAGGAACTTGTTATAAGGATGTCTAGTGACAGGACTAGTAGGAATGGTTTTAAGCTAAGGGAGATTAGGTTTAGAGTGGATTTTAGGAAGAAGTTCTTCAGTATGAAGCTGGTGAGACTCTGGAACAGGTTGCCCAGGGAGGCCATGAATGCCCCTTCCCTGGAGGTGTTTAAGGCCAGACTGAATGAAGGCTTGGACCACCAAAGTCTAGCTGAGAGGCATCCCTGCCCACCGCAGGAGGTTTGGAGTAGATGATCTCTGAGGTCCCTTCCAGCCAAAGCCATTCTGGTTGGTTCTGTGATCTGCTTGTGCAGTTCTGTGGAGCCCGAGTGCTTTAATTGCTCATTTCATATGTGTGTGTGTATATATATATATATGGTATATATGACATATATATAATATATATATATATCATACATATATATGTGACATATACATATTATATATATATATATAAAATTTAATAAAATATGAAATAGAATCATAGAATGGTAAGGTTGGAAGGGACCTCAAAGATGATCTAGTTCCAACCCCCTGCCGTATACATAAATGTATTGTTTTGCAGTGCCTATAAGGGCTCCGACTGGGTGGGGTGGGGGTCAGAGCCACTGCCGTGCTGCCGGCCAGGGGTGCCCTAAGGGTGCTGCCAAGCCCTCCGCAGTCCTGCACTAGGTGGAGCTGCAGCCCACTCCCGGAGCCGCTGCCACCGCCGCCGCCGCCGCCGCCCTTTGTCCGCCCACGCCGCAGCCGGAGCCGGACCGGGGCTTGGGTCAGGAAGCTGATGGGGAGCTGGATGCTGTGCCTCCGGTAGTTCTCTGAAACGGAGTCACTTCGTAGAGCGCATTTTCCCTTTAACGATGCGGTGTAAGCCGCCTTTCCTCCTGGGCCGGGGCTATTTGTTCTTAATGCTTGTTTTGACAGAGCTTCAAATAAACTTTGCTGATTCCACCTAAACTGTGCCAAGGTTTAGGGTGAAAAGATGTTTCAAAATTCAGGTTGCACTGTAACGTAGCTTCCTGTGCAGTTTCTGGGTGATGTCTTTGCAATCGAGAGACATTAAACCATGGTCCTTTATCTTTCTGGTTTTCTCAGTTCCAAACAGGGCAATGTATTTCCCCAAATTACCTGACAACACCACTATAATGGATTTTAAACGTTGGTGTCTGTCTGTCCCCATCCTGTTTCATTTTTCTATGTTGTCTGGGGGAGAAATATAAACAAGGTGAATGCTTGATTCCTCCCCTCCCCCCCTTTGTTTTCTCTCCCCCCCCTCCCATTTTTTCACCCCCACCCCCCTTTCCTTTCCTTGTATGTGCCTTTACTTTTTTCTGCACTCTAATGACATTTGGCAGGCTCAACTGTGTAATGCTTGACTGGTTTTATTGTTGTCTGCTCCCAGTGGGGAATAGTTGACACTGCTTTCTGTTTTCAATTGATATCCATTTTCAACAATATTGCTTTCTATTAGATTCCTGCGCAGTTTGTGCCAGCCAAACCGAATATTTACTACGTTGCCCTCAAAGCCTCAAATCAACAAACATTAAAATAAGTAAAATATGCATTTACTATCTGACATTATCAAATTTCCCTTTCAAATTATTATTTTGACTGTATTTCACAACAAACAAAACGAGCGTTAAAGGTACAGTATTGCCACTTAAGGTAGCTCAGATTCATAGAATCATAGAATCATGGAATGGTAAGGTTGGAAGGGACCTCAAAGATTATCTAGTTCCAGCCCCCTGCCATAGGCAGGGACACCTCCCACTAGTACAGGTCATTCAAGGTCTCATCCAACCTGACCTTGAACACCTCCAGGGAGGGAGCAGCCACAACCTCTCTGGGCAACCTGTGCCAGTGTCTCACCACCCTCACTGCAAACAACTTCTTCCTAACATCCACTTTCAATCTCCCCTCTGCCAGTTCAAACGCAATGCCCCTTGTCCTGTCATTGCAAGACCTTGTAAATAATCCCTCCCCAGCCTTCATGTAGCCCCCTTCAGATACTGGAAGGCTACTCTAAGGTCTCCTGGAAGCCTTCTCTTCTCCAGGCTGAGATTGATTTCTAGTTTTTAAGCAACAGGCTAAGAGGGTGTGCAGAAAGAGGATGCACTCTTCTGCATTTCATTAGCTTTCTGTGATCATTTCTCTGAAAGAGGATGAGCAGATTTATGCTGCTGGTTGTTTCCAATCTTTATGTTGAATGATATAGTCCCTTGCAGGATCTTATTAATTCCAAGTGGTTTGCTCATATAGTAAAGTCCTGCAGTCAGCCCCAGGAATCCTAAAATCCTGAGTTACTCTCTGATCTTAGCAGCTCTTGCAAGGCAGACTTCTGTCTCTTGTCATTGCTTTCATGGCGTGGTGTCTGCCTGTGTCTCCCAGCTCTCCAGCCCTGCACTGCATCAGTTCCTTTCACCAAGTCTTTTCGCCCCTGACACCTGTTTATCAGTTTCTCACACTCACCTCAGAGGCTTCTCTATTAATATGACTTTCTAATGTTCCATCACAAGTCATTCATTACATGCAATTTTGCCCCTATAAAGCCCAATTTAAGCAGTTAGTCTTGTTGATTTGCATGAAAATTGGGGTGAATCAAGAAGGGAAACACCATTTTTGTATCTTTGCAAAAGCCTTTCTGTTGATAAACTCTCCTTCTCCTCAAGCATCCCCTCCTTCTCCTCAAGCATCTCCTTCCTTTTCTCTGTCATCTTTGTCTTCATCTTCAGAGGCTTTAAGTTGTCCATCTCATGCAAAAGACTTGAAATTGGGCAGGAAAGGGGTTCAAAACACAGGGAATTCTGCTGATGCTTTTCCTTTTGCTCCCTTCCACCCCTTCCAAAATGTCACCTAGAGCTTTGCGTGAGATACAGGTTTTGAAAAATGTATGTTCCTGCCTTGAATCTGGAAAGCGGTGCTGGAAAGGCTGAGCGTGAACGCTGAGAAGAGCCAACTTTTGCCATCACCCCAGGAGTATCAGCAGCAGAAGCTCAGGCTGCTGCAGGAGCATCAGGATGTGGCTGGCCTCTGGAGAAGGGAAGGAGATAGAGTCTGTCTGCACTCACCAGTAAGCAGTGCAGGATCAGTTTTTCCTCTTCCACCATGAAGATGGAGAAAGGAGATGCTTGACTCATCTATCTCTAAGTCATTAGAGGCCTAGAGATAGCCTTTCTCCACCCTTCAGCATAAAGACCCAAGTCTATGCCACCCTTAATAGACTCTAAAATTCACCTACAAGCCTTGCTGTAATCAAAAGATTTATAGGACTTTATGTAAGTTTGCATGATGCTGAAGCTGACCTAGGTTCATGTAAGCTGCTTGGTTTTAAAATTCCACAGTAAAACAAGAAAAAGGTGCCAACTACAATAGAAAATACATAAAAGGATTCCATTTGGAGAAAACTGTGAGGAATCCCTAAGTTAGGAAAAAATGGTGCTGTGGAAATTCATTTGTCCTCTTTGTGTGCATGATGTTTTGCCATAATTCTGATCAAATGATAATATTCTCTCTAATCCACAGGCAAAATACTGTTTTTCCCTGCACAGGATGGATGGTGTTTGCTGAACTGGTAGTTATTCAATATTTTGTTTTTCCCCCATCAGTCAATGTATGACCTCAGGCTTTATTTACCAAACACCATCCAAGCCCTGCACTTAATACAGAATTATTAATTTCCTCCTGGGCTGTTCTTTTCCTCTCCTCATCAGCAGTGCTTCATAATGGTTAATGGAGTTCTATATTTGGCCTGTGGCATAGGACTTTCAGTTTTTCTCAAATTGAGTGTGTGATATCCTTTACTTCCCTGATATTTATTACCTTTCCATAATGGCACAGATGTGCAGAGGTCTGATCACAAATTGGTTTCATCTCCTGTGTGGATCCCTAAAGCCCCTGAAGTCCTGGGATTGAAACATCAGCTTTTCCCTGGTGCCTTAGAACTCCAGGTTGGGCAGGCGAAATCCTGGAGGAGAGCTACAGCAGTTTCCCCTTGGCCACAGCCCCTTTGCCTCTGCTTTGTGGTGTAAAGAGGATGAATTGTGTCGTTCCCTTGTAATCTGTCTGGATGATTTGTGTTGTCATAGCTCGTACAGTGTGGAAAACACGTTCAAATATAACACACAAGCTGTCAGAAAGAGCTACCAGTCTAAGACAAATAACGTACAAAGAAAAAGGCACATGATGGAGCAGAGATGCTAAGGCTTAAAAAACTCTTCAAAACCTCAAAATATTTTTTTTTTTTTTTACTGTCAATCCCTGCAGCAAAATTAACTTGTTTATTTTTGTTTATGAATGGATTAGAGAAATCCCAAATTTTCTTCTCTGGAAATTAAATGGAAGCCTTTGGATGGAGCCAGGCTCTTCTCAGTGATGTCCATTGATAGGATAGAGGCAATGGGTGCAAGCCAGTGCAGAGGAGGGTCCAAGTGAACATAAGTGAAAACTTTCACTGTAAGGGTGACTGGAAAGGACTGCCCAGAAAGGTTGTGGAGTGTCCTTCTCTGGAGACATTCAAAACTCACCTGGATGTGTTCCTGTGTGACTTGTCTTCATTGAACCTGCTCAGGCAGGGGATTGGACTGGATGATCTCTTTTGACCCCTAACATTCTGTGATTCTGTATGGACATGATTTACACCTTTGTTTCTTTTGAAGGAAGACAGTTCACCATCACAGTCAACAAACCAGCTGAAGACTCTTGTCTTAGAAACATGGAATCAGTCAGGGTTGTAAAGGACCACAGGATCACCCAGTTCCAACATCCTACCATGGGCAGGGAGACCTACACTAGATCAGGCTGTCCACATCCTCATCCAGCCTGGCCTTAAACACCTCCAGGGATGAGGCTTCCACCACCTCCCTGGGCAACCCATTCCAGGGCCACACCACCTTCATGGTGAAGAACTTCTTCTTAACATCCGGACTGAATCTACACATTTCTAGCTTGGTTCCATTCCTCCCAGTCCTATCCCTACCTGACAGCCTAGAATGTCCTTCCCCAGCTCTCTTGTAGTCCCCCTTAAGATACTGAAAGGTCACAAAACAGTCACCTGGGAGCCTTCTCCTCTCCAGACTGAACAGCACCAACTCCCTCAGTCTCTCCTCACAGCAGAGCACCTCCAGCCTTTTGATTATCCTCATCGTCCTTCTCTGGACACCTTCCAACACATCCACAGCTCTCTTGTAATAGTGGCTCCAGCACTGGGTGCAGTACTCCAAGTGGGGTCTCAGCAGTACAGAGCAGAGAGGCAGGATCGCTTCCCTTGCCCTGCTGCCCATACTGTTCTTGCTGCAGTTCATCTCCTCAGGGCTGCTCTCCAGCCAGTCACTGCCCAGCCTATATCAGTGCTTGGGATTGCCTTGACCCAGGTGCAGGACCTTGCACTTAGTCTTGTTGAACTTCATGAGGTTGGCTTGTGCCCACTTTTCCAGCCTGTCAAGGTCCCTCTGGATGGATTCCTTCCCCCCAGCTCTCAGCCACACCACACAGCTTGGTGTCACCAGCAAACTTGCTGAGGCTGCCCTCAATGCCACTGACAAATATGTTGAATGAGACTGGTCCCAGGACTGATCCCTGAGGGACTTTGCTTGTCACTGTCTCCACTTGGACATGGAGTCTTAAACACAGGTAAAGCAGGGAAACTCTCTGTTGCTGTAACCAGCAGAGCTCAAGGAGCTCTAGCTTTGGATTTTCAGCCAGCAGAGAGGAGGCTCAGCATTTTCCCTTGGCGTCACAGCGCCTTTGTTTCTGCTCCAGCCCTTTATGCAGACGATGATTAAATTTGGTTAATTACAATGGTAACCAACCACAGCATCCCAAGGTGCCCCACACCACCTGTGAAATCCAGGGTATCTTGTAAAACAAAGACATACACACCAACATTGCAGGCATAAACTAATGTTGCCTGAGAGATGGTCATTCTGTGTAATAATATTATGGGATAGTGATGCCTGGCAGATAATTGTGTGTGAAAAAGTATTTTGTCATACTTGTTTTGCCTTTGTTTTTTTTTTTTTTTCTCCCCTGAGTAGGCTGAAAGCTGGAATGCATTGAGAATCCAAAATAGAAAGAGCTGGGTTCTAAAATTACTCCACAAACCAAAAAAAAACCCAGACCAAAAAACCCAAACAAAAACCAAACAAAAGCAACAAAAAAAACCCCAATGAAACAACTGAACAAAAAAAAAAGAAACCCAAACAAAACAAAACCAACCAACCAAACAAAAAAAAACCCCAAAAGAAACAAAAAACCCAAACCAACCAACCAAATACCAAAAAAAAAAAACCCAAACCAAACCCAAACAAGCAAACAAAAACAAGCAAAAAACCAAAACAAACAAAAAAATAACAACACCAAACAAACAACAAAGCACATAAATCACATCAATGATATGAGAAAGGATTCAAAGGAAGTTGTATAATTACCAAGGTAGATTCCACTTTATTAGGTGGAGGGGGGATAGTTCTGTTTTGTGGTTTCATATTGCTTTTAACATTAACTATATGTGTTGACCAATTGACAGAAAGAAGAGCATAGTAGATTACACAGCCAAGGTATGATTGAAGACATGTAGGCAGGGGGCAACTTGGGAAGCATTGATCACAATCTCATTAGGTCTGAGACTGCAGCAAAAATGAATACTAAATGAGGATGATAAGGAGAACAAAAAGATGCTGGAGTCAGACTTGTGTTTCTCCAGAGGATGAGATACACTGTTACAAAAATTCAATGGTCTAGGGAACAGAAAATCCCAAGAGTTAAAGACTAGAGAAAGAAAACAGTGTGGACTGCTCTTCCGCTGGCAAGGAGTGCACAAAAAAGGAGCTTCACATTGAGGCTGAAAGGAAAAAAGAGAGCAATCGGATGGGCAAGTTGGAAGGCTGAAAGGGAGAAATCTTTTGGTTCAAAGAGATACATACAAAGTGAAAAGACACACAAAAAAACCCCACCAAAAACCCCCAAAACTATGGTAGTGTGCTAAGCAAAAACAGCCAAAGAAAATGAGCTAATTAGTGTGAAGCAAACAAGCTTGACAGACTCACTGAGAGCAGGCAGAGGGTGGAGAAGGGAGGGCAGGTAAGAGGTCAAACGAGCTCTTTGCTGTAGTACTCATTTAACAAGATGAAGGTCACATCTCAGAAAGTGTGATAGATTTTTCTGGACGGGGAAAGTGAAATGTCATCAAGAATTATGGTTATGTCATAGTTGTACTCTCATAATCTTGACAAGTCTCCAGTCCTGGCTTAATTAGTAGACCTGATGTTTCTGAAGGGACAAGCAGAAGAGGAAAAGCTAGCTGAAGATGGTTAGTGATTCTGAGGAGATGTGTTGACATTTTCCTCATTGCAATTCTCTGTCCACTGTGCAGCAGCCACAAAGTCTTAAATTGACTGCAAGGGAAGGGAGTTCATAGAATCATAGAATGGTAAGGTTGGAAGGGACCTCAAAGATCATCTAGTTCCAACCCCCTGCCATAGGCAGGGACACCTCCCACTAGTACAGGTAGCTCAAAGTCTTGTCCAACCTGGCCTTGAACACCTCCAGGGAGGTTGTGGAGCACAGAATCACTCAATGTGACTGAAGATCAAAGATCACATTGGATGATTCTCTGCTCGACAACCTCCCTGGGCAACCTGTGCCAGTGCCTCACCACCCTCACTACAAACAATTTCCTCCTAACATCCAGTTTCAATCTCTCCTCTGCCAGTTCAAACCCATTGCTCCTTGTCCTGGCATTGCAAGACCTTGTCAATAGTCCCTCCACAGCCTTCCTGTAGCCCACTTCAGATATTGCAAGGCTACTCTAAGGTCTCCTGGAAGCCTTCTCTTCTGCAGGCTGCAGAGCCCCAACTCTCTCAGCCTGTCCCTATATTAGAGCTGCTGCAGCCCTCTGAGAATCTTTGTGGACTCGCCTGGACCTACTGCAACAGTTCAATGTCTTCAGTTCTTCAGTTGGTGGAACAGAATGGCTTGTATATTTAATCAGCATCTAACACCTTGGTGGCTACTTGTTAGTGTCCAGACGCTTCTTCTGCTTCTAAGCTCACAGATAGCTCTGCTGAAGACAATGAGATTATTCCAGGGCTCAAAATTAAGCATTTTTCTCCAGGCTTTTATTAGAGCAAAAGCTAAATGCTGGTGTAACCAGCCACAGACAAGTGAAGTATTTCATTTTAAGCGTGCTGGAGGATGAGCTGAGGACACTCCAATCACAGAAAATGCATCTAAGAAGTCTCTAAGAATCACATAGAATCGTTCAGGCTGGAAGAGACCTTAGAGATCATCTAACCCAACTTCCCTGCTATGGGAACTAGACCAAGGCCCTATCCAACCTGACCTGTGATATCTCCAGGGAAGGGCATCCACAACCTCTCTGGTCAGTCCATTCCAGAGTCTTGTCACCCTTGTAGTGAAGTATTACTTTCAAAGAGCCAGTCTAAACCTATTCTACTTCAATTTAAATCCATTTGCCCTTGTCCTGCCAATGTACACTTGTAAAAAGTCCCTCTCCAGCTGTGGTAGTTTGAGGGGTCCCAGGATCCCTTAAGAAAACCATGAGGATCCACTTGGTCATCCCAGGATGCTGTAATATTGTTGTTCTATACCACTTTCTGGGATCACAGCTTGTAAGGCAGTGCCTGGCTGATATCTCCCCTCTTCTCTGGCTCTTCCCCTCCCTGCCTCTCCTCCTCTCACTTTTTCCTCTCTGGGCAGAGTGCATCCCTACTTAACTTGTGGTGTGTGTGTGGGAGATGGCTGCTGCCTGGCAGGGAGTTCTGAGCTGTGTCATGCAGCCTGCTGAGGACTTGTAGGGCTAAACTGGGGAGGGCAATTCTGGCCTGCTCTCAGCCCTTCTGAGGGTGGAAGGGGTGGAGAGTTTTAGAAGGCTTTAGTCTGATAGGCTTGGCTCAGTTTGTGGATGTGTTCTTTCTACCTGATTGCCTTTTGCCATATGTGCACTAGTATAGAATCATGGAATGCTAGAATAAGCCAGGTTGGAAGAGACCTCCAAGCTCATCCAGCCCAAGCTATCACCCAGCCCTAGCCAATCAACCAGACCATGGCACTAAGTGCCCCATCCAGGCTTTTTTTGAACACTTCCAGGGATGGTGACTCCACCACCTCCCTGGGCAGCCCATTCCAATGCCAATCACTCTCTCTGTCAAGAACTTCTTCCTAACATCCAGCCTAGACCTCCCCTGGCACAGCTTGAGACTGTGTCCCCTTGGTCTGTTGCTGAGTGCCTGGGAGTAGAGTCCAACCCCACCTGGCTACAACCTCCCTTCAGGTAGCTGCAGACAGCAATGAGGTCTGCCCTGAGCCTCCTCTTCTGCAGGCTGAACACCCCCAGCTCCCTCAGCCTCTCCTCACAGGTCTGTGCTCCAGGCCGCTCACCAGCCTTGCTGCCCTTCTCTGGACACCTTCCAGCACTTCAACATCTTGTTTGAATTCAGTGGCCCAGAACTGGCCACAGGACTCAAGGTGTGGCCTGACCAGTGCTGAGCACAGGAGCAGAAGGACTGTCATGGTCCTGCTGGCCACGCTGCTCCTGATCCAGTAAATAGAATCTCTCTTTTAAACTTCCAATTAGTCTGCAGTATCTTCATTCTTACCCTCCAAAAGGAGTAAGAATAATTTCTGTCCTCCAGTTCTGGGTAGCTCATGGCCTCAAACTGGGACAGCAGTCTTCATGTGGGATCCCTTCAGGTATTGGAAGGCAGCTCTAAAGTCCCCCCAGTGTCTTCCCTTCTCCAGGCTGAACAACCTCATCTCCTTCAGCCTATCCTCATAACAGAGGTGCTCCAGCCCCTGGATCATTCTTGTGGCCCTCCCCTGGACTAAGAGTTACTCATCCTTCCTCAGGTGCAGAGGGATCTTGTTCCATGGGCTGTGATTTTTGCACTTAGCACAACTGGACAAGAGCTCTGCTCTGCTCTGCTCATCCCTTCTCATCTGGTGGTGCATAGGAACATGATTCTCTATGGTTACTGCAATCAGTTGAAACTAAATAAAACAAAGCTGATGGCTGCAAAATGCTAACAAGCCACCCCTGCACACCCTGGGAAGAAACCATTCTGAAGCATTTAACATTCACAAGTAAGATTAGATGGATGGATATCATCTCGGAGAAGCATCTCTGTGTAGGTTATGTTTGGCATCATTTATTTTGCAGAAATTTAAAGTAACAAAAGAGAAAGCTCCATGAAGGATGTTCTAGTCTCCAAACACAAACCAGATGAATGCCTTTTGTAATTTTCTTGTCTATTTAGCAAGGAAAGAGGAAGGAAGAAAAAGATAGGAATTGATAGAGGCTTGGAAAATCTTGAATAGCCTGTCAAGAGCTCTTACTGCTGCAAGTTAAAGGCAACACATGTAGAAATGAATTACATCTGCTGGTTTTTATACTGCACACATTTTAATAGTAGACCTCAATCTATTTTATGAGACAAATACCTTAATATAGATAATTTGCAAAAACAACAACAAAAAAACCCCAAACCACCAGAATGCAATATTTACCCAAATAAGAGGAACATCCTCAACTACATTTAGTGCTAATTTAAAATGACAAGGGCTATCAATCCTCAGACTCCTCAGTATAACCTAATCACCAGCTGGGGTCAGGCCAACATTTGCTTTCCAGCAAAATATTGTAGAAATAGATGAATTGCCCTGCTCTCCAGAGCATTCAATATTGGCTGCTTCTGAAATGAGAAAACCAACCTTCAGGAAGCATCACAACAGCTTCTGCCTTTTCCATTATTAATTTTTATTATGTCCTTAGCTGCTAATATTTTTCAGTGTGTCCCTTTCCAAGTTCTGTTACTTTCTTATATGCATAGTAGGATAGAATCTTTAATGTACTGCTGGAATCTCCAAAAAAACAAAAAAGAAAACCAAACCAAACCAAACCACCACCAACAAAAACAGCACACAAAACCAAACCAAAACCAAAACCAACCAACCAACCAACCAAAACCCCACACCACAAAAAAACAAACACCCCCCCCCACCCCNNNCACCCCCCCCCAAAACCAACAGCAGCAACAAAACAACAAAACACACACACAAAAAAATAACCTGGAAAACAAACAAAAAAATTGCTTCTCAAAGGTCTTTTTACATTCGATATATAAATATGATGAAAATACATAGGTTGAATTTAGCTGTCAGGCAGCTGCCAGAACAAATAAGTTTAGAAAGATTCTTGTGGAGCACAGGAACAGGTTGCCCAGGGAAGTGGTTGAGGCTCCATCCCTGGAGATATTCAAGATGAGGCTCCACAGGGCTGTGAGAAGCCTGATCTAGTTGAGGATGTCCCTCCTGACTGCAGAGGGGGTTGGACTGGATGTCCTTTGAGGGTCACTTCCAATTCAGACCATTCTGTGATTCTGTGATTGGTTTTAGGAAATTAATAGAAAATTACCTGAACCAAAAAGCAAATAGTGAAGATCACAATAGATTTCCTAAGGGAAAAAAATCAAAACAAATAAACAATGCAAGGAGAAGAGAAGGCTTCCAGGAGACCTTAGAGTAGCCTTCCAGGATCTGAAGGAGGCCTACAGGAAGGCTGGGGAAGGACTATTGACAAGGTCTTATAATGACAGGACAAAGGGCAATGGGTTTGAACTGGCAAAGGGGAGATTGAAACTGGATGTTAGGAGGAAGCTCCTTGCAGTGAGGGTAGAGACAGTGGCACAGGTTGCCCAGGGAGGTTGTGGCTGCTCCCTCCCTGGTGGTGTTCAAGGCCAGGTTGGATGAGACCTTGAGTAACCTGTACTAGTGGGAGGTGTCCCTGCCTATGGCAGGGGGTTGAAACTGGATGATCCTTGAGGTCCCTTCCAACCTATGATTCTATGATAAAAAAAAAACCCAAATCAACCAATGAACCAAAATNCCCCCCCTAAAAAACCCCAAACAATTAAAAAAAACAATAAAAACCCAATGCTGATCTGGAAGCACTGATCTGGATGATCTTGGAAGTGCTGATCTGGATGATCTTGGAAGTCTGATCTGGAAGCACTGATCTGGATGATCTTGGAAGTGCTGATCTGGATGATCTTGGAAGTCTCTTCTGAACACATATATTCTGTGGAAAAATGCCTGATTTAGATCCCCTCCAAAACCTTCAGAAAGAGTGTACTTTTTAGAAGACAAAGTAGACATCAGACTCTGAGGAAAAGATGAAATAACTTCTGAAGTTGCTCACCCTGGCCATCTAACTTGTCATTCAAAAAAAAAAAAAAAAAAAGTGTAGGTCTACAAACAGGAGTGTACTATGTAGTTCCATTTAGTTTAGTTTTGTTTTGCTGCTAGCTAGAAAACAGCAAAATGATTTTACCTTGTCATAAATAAATGGACTTCTGAGTAGTCCATTGGGAGGTGATGGATGAGTGTTCACCATTCCGCTACATTCTCACAAGGTCTCGTAACAGAGTACCACAGTATGGGAAGATTTAAGTAGAACACAAACATACACACATGGAATAAGGTCTGTCAACTGCTGCGTAAAATCCTCCTAAAGACATTTGCGCAACATCTTCAGCTTGATAGCTTCTCAGTGTTATTGCATGTAGCATAAAAGCCTACAACAGCATCTTTGAAACTCAAGAATTTTTTTTTTCCACCTAAGTGCAGACATTTAATATTAAAAATGTTGATATTTTGGTGTAATTGCTACCTTTATCCTGTTTCTACTTCCCTCTGTCCCATTACTCTGTAGACACTGAAGCAATGTGGAAATGTCTGTTTACAGCCAGAACTGGGGTGCTGTGGGGCAGGACATTTCTGCTATCCTTTCTGTCACTCAGTAGAAAAGCAGGCAGCAAGTTGTGACTGCTGGTTTAGGTATTAGGCCAAAGAATAGAGAAATTTTCAAATGGAGCAATTTTCTCCCCTTCCTGCTGCAAAACAGCAGCTCCTGACTTTCTTCTTTATTTCACCAGTGACTACAGGCATGAATTAAAGAAATAAGCCTCTATGAGAATTAATTAAGCCTCTACGGTGTCTTAAAAGTGGGCACTTCTTAATCAACTTCTTGTCATCCTGAAGTGTGACTGCTAGAGGTTGTGATCTGAATCATAATCTGTGGAATCCCTTCACAGCAATAGTTTGAGTTGGAGAGGACCTAAAAGACCATCTAGTTCCAATCTCCCTGCCTTGGCAAGGGACACTTTCCATAGGCAAGGTTGCTCAAGGTCTCATTCAATCTGGCCTTGAACAATTCCAGGGAGGGGGACACCCACAAGCTGTGCATCTGGGCACTCTACTTGACTTTGCCTTGTTGCAAGTGTTGCAATTTTGCAAGAAGTGCATTTAGGTCCAGGTTTAGTGTAGCCTAAGAAGCTCTTGAACAAGTGGTGGAATTACTGTTTTGCAATGTTGCTTAGATGTTTCTAAGGAATCTCTTTTCTTTTTTCTTGTTTTTTTCCTTGGTTTTGTTTTAATTTACTTTTGTTGTAATTGTTTTGGGTTTTTTTTTTGTTTTTTGTTTGTTTTTAGTTTTTTTTAATTAGTTTTTTGTTT
>VWZE01008826.1:14857-46030 GCA_013396675.1 Eubucco bourcierii
GAGAGAGTGATTGGCATTGGAATGGGCTGCCCAGGGAGGTGGTGGAGTGCCCATCCCTGGAGGTGTTTAAAAGGAGGCTGCATGAGGCACTTAGTGCCAAGGGTTAGTTTAATTAAAAGGTGTTGGGTGATAGGTTGGGCTCAGTCATCTCAAAGGTCTTTTCCAACCTGCTTAATTCTGTAATCCTTTCTCTTCTCTGTTCAACCTGCAGAAGAGAAGGCTCCAGGGAGACCTTAGGCAACCTTCCAGTACCTGAAGGGGCTCCGTGAGAGCTGGGGAGGGACTTTGGGCAAGGGCTGGGACCAACAGGACAAGGGACAATGGGTTTGAGCTGGGAGAGGGGAGAGTGAGAGTGAGAGTGAGAGTGGAGAGGAGGGAGAAATTGTTGAGAATGAGGGTAGGGAGAGACTGCCACAGATTGCCCAGGGAGGCTGTGGCTGCCCCTGCCTGAAGGTGTTCATGGGCAGGCTGAATGAGGCCATGAGCAGCCAGCAGAGGCATCCAACCCCATGGCAGGGGGCAGGGGAAAATGATCTCTGAGGTCCCCTCCAGCCTGAGCCTTTCTGTGATTCAGCTCAGCACATGGCAGTGGAATCAGCTGAGCAGCTCCTAAAGGAAGGCAGAAAGCCAAGAGCAGGAGCAGAGTGCTGGGCAGGAAGGGTGTGGAGAGACCTGTCCCAGAGGGACTGTGGAGGTGCTCTGACATCACTGTTAGGTGCAGAGAGCCACAGCAGTACTCGTGTGGGAACCTGAGCTGCAGGAGCTGGAGCCTTAAGGCAAGTGACAGGCAAAGGGGTGAAGCACCAAGCTGTGTGGCACAGTCACTTGCTAGAGGGCAGAGATCCTGAGAGGCCTGCACAGGCTGCAGAGCTGTGCCCAGGCCAACCTCAGGATATTCAACAAGGCCAGGGGCAAGGTCCTGCAGCTGGGTAGGCACAATGCCAAGCACAGCTCCAGGCTGGGTGGGGAATGGCTGAGAGTAGCCCTGAGGAACAGGCCCTGGGGGTGTGGGGTGAGGAAAAGCTCAAGCTGAGGCTGCAGTGTGAGTGCAGCCCAGACAGCAACTGTGTGCTGGGCTGC
Organism: Eubucco bourcierii; assembly: GCA_013396675.1. Classification (NCBI taxonomy): domain Eukaryota; kingdom Metazoa; phylum Chordata; class Aves; order Piciformes; family Ramphastidae; genus Eubucco; species Eubucco bourcierii. Next base: position 15,938 of record VWZE01008826.1, read on the forward strand.
AGCAAGAGCAGTGTGGGCAGCAGGGCAAGGGAGGGGATTGTGCCCCTTGGCTCTGCTCTCATCAGACCCCAGGTGCAGTCCTGTGTGCAGTTCTGGAGCCCCCAGCACAGGAAGGACATGGAAGTGTTGGAGCCAGTGCAGAGGAGGCCACCAAGATGCTGAGAGGGCTGCAGCAGCTCTGCTGTGAGGACAGGCTGAGAGAGTTGGGGCTGTGCAGCCTGGAGAGGAGAAGGCTTCCAGGAGAGCTTGGAGTGGCCTTGCAGGGTCTGAAGGGGGCTGCAGGAAGGCTGGGGAGGGACTATTGAGAAGGGCTGGGAATGGCAGGACAAGGGGAATGGGTTTGGAGTGTCAGAGGGGAGATTGAAAGTGGATGTTAGGAGGAAGTTGTTTGCAGTGAGGGTGGTGAGACACTGGCACAGGTTGCCCAGGGATCTTTGATCACATTGGGTGATTCTGTGCTCCACAACCTCCCTGGAGGTGTTCAGCACCAGGTTGGATGAGGCCTTGAGTGCCCTGTGCTAGTGGGAGGTGTCCCTGCCTATGGCAGGGGGTTGGAACTGGCTGAGCTTTGAGGTTCCTTCCAACCTTCCCATTCTGTGCTGCTATGGTGAGCACCTATCTGGCCTTGGGGTCCAAATCCTTCCTGCCCTGCCCAAAGCTGAGTCTGCTGGAGCCCTGCAGAGCTGCTGCAGTGGCTGCTGCTGGGACCAGCTGAAGCTGCTCAGTGTGACAGCTGCAAACCCCCAAAGCAGAGAGGCCTTCTGCTGGGTCACTGACTCAGGGCTGGCTGCTCCCTGGGAGGGTCTGCCCAGATGCTCTGCTGCAGTCCACTGCCCATACCAGAACTGGCACAGGCTGTGCTCCTGGCAGAATCATGGAATGGGTTGGCTTGGAAGGGACCTTAAACTTCATCCAGTGACAACCCCTAGCCATGGGCAGGGAACAGCCCCCACCAGCACAGGTTGCTCAAGGCCTCATCCAGCCTGGTCCTGGACACCTCCAGGGAGGTTGTGGAGCACAGAAGCACAGAATGAGATCTTCGATGCTTCTGTGCTCCACAATCTCCCTGGGTAACCTGTGCCAGTGTCTCCCCACCCTCACTCTCAACAATTTCTTCCTCACCTCCACTCTCACTCTCCCCTTTCCCAGCTCAAATCCATTCTCCCTTATCCTCTCACTCCCAGCCCTTGTCCAAAGTCCCTTCCCAGCTCTCCTGGAGCCCCTTCAGGTCCTGGCAGGCTGCTCTGAGGTCTCCCTGGAGCCTTCTCTTCTCCAGGCTGAGCAGCCCCAGCAGAATCTCCTCCTGAATTGACTCCCCAGCCCTATACCCTTCCTTCAGAGGGGACCAGAGACCCAGAGAGCTTTCAAACACCCTTTCAGAATGCACCCCCTTGCTGCTGGCTAACTCCCCAGGAGGAAACAACTCTGAGCCATCTTCCTCCTCTCTTGCACACAGCCACACTGACAGGTCCTCAAGACACTCTGTGGAGCTCCTCACATGCCAGAAACCAGTTTGCTGGTGCCAGGTCAGCACATTTCTAGTTGATAAAAGCTGTGGCATGAGAGGGCAGAGAGAACAAAGGAGAGTGACTGCCCTGCAGCCTGGGATGGGTTTCACAGCAGAGCTGTTTCAGACGGAGGAAACTTTGATTCATACCTCAGGAGTGTGGAATACTGCAGGCTCTGGAAGTTTCCTTTCCTCCACAACATCTCAGTGGAATGAGGCTCTGAGCACTTTCCAGTAGGCACAGCAGACCCTCCCTGAACCCAGATGCTTTTCTGCAGCTCAGAAACACCCTGGCATTGTGGCCCTGCCAGCTGCAGGGTGCTGGGCACTCACTGCCAGCAGCCAGCCAGGGCAAGGGCCTCTCAAGGGAGGGGATTCTGCCCCTTTACTCTGCACTCCTCAGAGCCCAGCTGCAGTCCTGGGTGCAGTTGTGGAGCCCCCAGCACAGGAAGGCCATGGAAGTGTTGGAGGCAGTGCAGAGGAGGCCACCAAGATGCTGAGAGGGCTGCAGCAGCTCTGCTGTGAGGACAGGCTGAGAGAGTTGGGGCTGTGCAGCCTGGAAAGGAGAAGGCTTCCAGGAGAGCTTGGAGTGGCCTTGCAGGATGTGAAGGGGGCTGCAGGAAGGCTGGGGAGGGACTGTTGAGAAGGTCTGGGAATGGCAGGCCAAGGGGAATGGGTTTGAAGTGTCAGAGGGGAGATTGAAAGTGGATGTTAGGAGGAAGTTGTTTGCAGTGAGGGTGGTGAGAGACTGGCACAGGTTGAGGGTGGTGAGACCCTGGCACAGGTTGCCCAGGGAGGTTGTGGAGCACAGAATCACCCAACATGATCAAAGATCACATTGGGTGATTCTGTGCTCCACAACCTCCCTGGAGGTGTTCAGGACCAGGTTGGATGAGGCCTTGAGTGCCCTATGCTAGTGGGAGGTGTCCCTGCCTATGGCAGGGGGTTGGAACTAGATGATCCTTCAGGTCCCTTCCAGCCTTCCCATTCTATGATTCTGGGAATGAGGGCTGGAGGCTGGCCCCGGGCAGGAACTGCCCCAAGGCAGATCAGAACCACAATGGAGTCGACCCAGGGAGAGCACTTCCAGCCAGAGCCCCCGGGCTGGCAGCTACACTCCTGGCCAGGGCTGGAGGCTTTGTGTCCCTGCTGTGGTGTGGAGGCAGCGAGCACCTGGGCTGCTGCTGTGCACTGGAAGGATCAGGTCCTGCTCTCAGCTCGGTGCTCCTGGAGTGATAGAATCACTTTGGTTAGAGAAGAGCCATGACAGAGTCCAGCCATGGACCCAGCACTGCCAGGGCACCACGAAGCCAGGGCCCTCAGCACCACATCTCCACAGCTCTGAAACCCCTCCAGGGATGGGGACTGCAACACAGCCCTGGGCAGCCTGGGCCAGGCCTTGACAGCCCTTAAGGAGAAGAAATTGTTTCTCATGTCCCACCTGGGGACCATTTCCTCTCACTCTGTCACTTATCAGTAGAGAGCAGAGCCCAACCCCAGCTGGCTGCAGCCTCCTCCCAGGGAGCTGTAGAGAGCAATGAGCTCTGCCCTCAGCCTCCTCTTCTCCAGGCTGAACCCCCCCAGCTCCTTAAGCTGCTCCTCCCCAGCCCTGTTCTCCAGACCCTTCCCCAGCTTTGTTGCCCTTCTCTGGCCCTGCTCCAGCCCTTCAATGTCCTTCTGGGAATGAGAGGGGCCCAGAACTGAGCCTAGGATCTGAAGTGTGGCCTCGGCAGAGCCGAGCACAGGAGGACGATCCCTGCCCTGCTCCTCTGGCCACAGCACCTAACCCAGGAAGCACTGAGGCATGTCTGCAAGAGCATGGCAGAGTCAGACTGGTTCTGCTCACTCACTCACTTGGTGGTTGTGAGGACATGGCACAGAACCATGGAACAGGCTGGCTGGAAGGGACCTCCACAGCTTATCCGGCCCAACCCTGCACTCAGCAGGGACATCCTGCACCAGAGCAGGTTGCTCACAGCCCTGTCCAGCCTCACCTGGAGTATCTCCAGGGACAGGCCCCAACCACCTCCCCTGGGCAGCCTGCTGCAGTGTTCCTCTGCCCTCATGGAGCAGAACTTGTTCCTCACATCCAATCTCAATGTGCTCTGCTCTAGTTTGAAGCCATTGCCCTTGTCCTGTCCCTGCAGGCCTTTGGGAGCAGTCTCTCTCCTAGCAAACCACTTCCCACCAGTGAGGCATAACCTGGTACTGCCCTTCTGCATCCATGACACTTGTCCTGCCCAGCAGACAGGCAGTGGCTGGAGGCCATCCCTGGAGGTGTTTAAGGCCAGGCTGCATGAGGCTCTGGGCAGCCTGATCTAGGGTAGGGTGTCCCTGCCCATGGCAGGGGGGTTGGAACTGGATGGTCCTTGTGGTCCCTTCCAACCCTGACTGATTCTGTGATTCTAACTTCGAAAACTACCAACAGAGCCAAAAAAAGCAGCTCCCTGCTGCAGCCTCCATGGTATTAAGGAAGGGACTGCAGCACTGCCACACACAGCCCTGCCCCTGCACGGCTGCTGCCAGGCTCACTGCAGCACTGCTGGAGACACTGCCTGGGCAAGAGAGAGTAGCAGCCTGAGCAGGGTGAGGACAGGCTGCAAGAGATGCCTGGTGGCTCCAGCATGCCAGGGCAGAGCAAGCTGGCCTGAGTTGCCAGCTGAGAGCTCTGAAGTTCCTGACCACTGCTAGAGGACAGAGGAGCAAAGCCTTTCACTCCTGCCCAGCCTGCCTTGTTCTCACTGTGCCAACAAATGACAGAACACAGAAGGGACCTCCAGAGATCAGAGTCCAAAGCTCTCCCAGAGCAGCATCTCCCAGGGCAGCTGACACAGGAATACACCCAGGGGGGTCTTGAGAAGCCCCAGAGAAGGAGACTGCACAGCCTCTCTGGGCAGCCTGGCCAGGGCTCCAGCACCCTGACAGTAAAGTTTTCCTCACTCCTTTCCCAGGCAGTAACCTCACAGCCCAGCCCTGAGCAGAGCCCCAGGCTCCCAGCCCTGAGCAGAGCCCCAGGCTCCTGCCCCCTCTCCCCCCAGCAGGGTTGTCTGACAAGCAGCCCTTGAGCAGCCTCAACTTCTCCAGCCTGGGGATGAGGTGCTGACTCAGCAAGGGCAAAAGCCTCCCCTCAGCTCTGTCCTGCACTCTGTCTTGCAGGCCTGGGAGCCTCAGCTCTCATTAACCCCTCAGTGAAGCTACCCAACAGCTACAGAAGGGGCAGCTGGGACCCGGCAGCAAAGCATCCCAGCAGCAGGAGGCCAGGGGCCAATCTTCTGTCCCCATGCTGCACCTGAGGCACAAGGCATTAGCACAAGCAGGTCCAAACCCTTGGCTTCACCACAGGTTCTCAGAGCAGCACTGCCCAGACAGCAGCTGCAGAGAGAGGGGTTAGGAAGAGGCCAAATCCAGCCTGGGCTTGTCCCGTGGTTGTCCTGCACAATGCACTCCAATTTGTCACCACAGGAGCACTGCAGGTTCCTGCTGCCTCTCAAGGATCTGGAGTGCAATGTTCTCTCTCACCAGCATCCTAACCCAATTCTCTCTCTTTTGGTGCAGTTTTTCCACACTGATTTGTAACCATTCATAAAAGGCAGGGAGGGAAGCTCTGAAGCAGCAGAACAAACCTTCCCAGGGCACCTTGGCAGCCACCAGCAAGCTCCAGCACTGACACATCCCCAGGAGGTGTCCTTCAGCCTGGGTTCTCACAGCACTCTTAGTTCAGCTCCCCAGGGCAAGCTGCTCCACGGCAGGAGGTCCCTGCTGGGTGTAGGAGCCTGGGCTAGGGGACCTCTGGAGATCCCTTCTGACCTTCTGTGACTCCAGGATTCCTTCTCTCCCACCCCAGCTGAGCCTCCTGGTCTAACACCCATGCTGAGCACTCAGCGTTTGGGTCTATCTGGGAATTGCATCTCCAGGTTTCCAAGGAAATCTGCAGCCAGAGGAAACAACTGAGTGAGGCTTTGTGTTAATTTAACATCCTACAGCCCAAACCATCCTTCTCCAGCTGAGAGCCTTGGGGGTCTGTAAGAGGCACTGCTACACACCATGCTTAGCATCCAACACCCTTACCAGAAACCCAGGCAGAGGGAGAACACCAGAAGGAAAACAACACATTTTCCACTGAAGAAAATGCTCCCTGCCAGAACTGCCCCAGGGCAGCTGGGAGCTGACAGACAGCCAAAAGGGGACTTCAGTGCTCAGCCCTCACAAGGTCACACAACTGTGGAGCCACTTGGCTGAGCAAAGCAATCCCTGGGGAGACACTGGACAGGAACTGCAGGTGCCAGGGAGCTGCTTGCATCCCCCTGCCCTGGCACACAGCTCTGTGCTAATGCCATGGTTTGGGGGGTTCCAGGGCATCCCAGATTTCCCAAAAAGTCTGTCAGACAAAAAACAGGAGAGCTCCTGATGGCTTAACACAGACCCCTCTGCCCTACCTCTGCAGCAAGAGCTCCCATCAAAACTCTACACCACCTCAGCAGGATGGGAGCTGGAAGGGACCTCTGGGATCACCCAGCCCCAGCCCTGCTCCAGCAGGGCACCCACAGCACAATGCCAGCAGCACAGTGCCCAGGGGGGTTGGAAGCTCTCCACACAAGGACACTCCACAGCCTCTCTGGGCAGCCTGCTCCAGGCCTCCAGCACCCTCACAACAAACAACTTTCTCCTCCTCTTCACAGCCAACCTCCTGGGGTCCAGTCTGTGCCCACTGCCCCTTGCCATGCCACTGGGCACCACTGACAAGAGTCTGCCAAGCAAACAGGAGAACCCCAGCACATAAAAGCTACAGGAGAAAAGAGATTCTGCAGTGCCATGGCCTGGACACTCAGGACATGTCCTGATGTTTCTCCTGCTGCTGCAGTCCATATCCTAAGGCTGCAGTGGCACAGGAAGGTCTTTCTGAAGCCCTCAGCGACCAGCAAATCCTGGCAGCAAATTCCTAAGCAGGTTAAAACTGCAAGTGGGGTACTGCCAGCCTGCAGTCCACAGCTGGTGCTGAAGTGCCTGCAGGTCTGGAGGGCACTGCAGGGGAAGCAGGCTGGAAAGAAACACAGCAGCTGGAAAACAGGAAAGGTTGAGTCAGGCCTCCAGATGGAATGTTTTTGACAGTCCTGATGTTTGACTGCAGGGAAAGCAAACAGAGGGAAAGCTGCACTTGCTGCCTCATAGCAACCTCAGAAGGAAGGCACAGGCCTGGCCCAGGAACCCACAGCAGCCCTCTGCTCTGTGCCATTGCTGCCCCAGGCCAGCCCAAGGGCCCCACCTACAGTGCAGGAGCTGTGGGTCTGAGGGACACCACACACGGGGCTGCAGTCCTGAACACTGGGGACTGAGCACTGCCTGCCACTGCCTGCAGTGCTGCAGCACCCCCCAGGGAAAGGTGCAGCCTGCTGGGCTGCAGCAGGAGCCCTCACTGAGCATGCTTGGCTGTGAGCACGGCCCCCACCTGTGCAGGGCTACAGCCTGGGACACATCTCCAGAGCTGCAGCCATGCCTGCACACTTACACCTCCCCACCTGCAGCCCCCTTCCCACACTGCCAGGCAGCCACCACTGCAGCCTCAGCCCACAGCTAGCTCCAGATCAGTGTCCTTCAGCCCTCCAGAGAAGGTCTTTGGGGTGCAGAGCTGGATGGGAGCTGGCACTGACCACTGCCAGCCCAGCCCCAGCCTGTCCTGGGCTGATCCCCAGCAGTGTGGGCAGCAGGGGCAGGGAGGGGATTCTGCCCCTCCAATGTGCTCTGCTGAGACCTCCCTGCAGGGCTGGGGCTGCTCTGGAGCCCTCAGCACAGACAGGAACCTGCTGGAGCAGAGCCAGAGGAGGGCACAGTAATGCTGGCAGGGCTGGAAGGGCTCTGCTGGGAGCCAGGCTGGCAGAGTTGGGGGTGTGCAGCCTGCAGAAGAGAAGGCTCCAGGGAGACCTTCTGGTGGCCTTGCAGGGCTGAAAGGGAGCTCAGAAAGCTGGGGACAGACTTTCTCTCAGGGCCTGTTGTGCCAGGCCAAGGGGGGATGGTTTGGACTGAAAGAGAGAGATTGAGAGTGGAGAGAAGGGAGAAATGTTTGAGCCTGAGGGTGGGGAGAGCCTGTGCCCGGCTGCCCAGAGAGGGGGGAGCTGCCCCATGGCTGGCACCACTGCAGGGCAGGGTGTGTGGGGCTGTGAGCAGCCTGCTCCAGCTGGGGCTGTGCCTGCAGGTTGGACTGGATGCCCTGGGAAGGTCCCTGCCACCCAAATCATTCTACACCTCTATCACTTTACCCCCACTCAATGATCAGGATCTCCTCTTTTAGAAGATTTCAGTTATTTTTCTTCATCCAGGCTAAGCTGAAGCCCTGCTGGGATACAAGCAAGGTGCCTGACTACACAGCATGATTTGGTATCATTTGTCTGCTGCACCCAGTGCCTTGGTGCTTTACCCCATCACAAACAGCAGTACCCTTCAGATGGGCACAGGCTGGCAGAGTTGAAGCTCTTCAGCCTGGAGAAGAGAAGGCTCCAGGGAGACCTCAGAGCAGCCTGCCAGGACCTGAAGGGGCTCCAGGAGAGCGACTTTGGAAAAGGGCTGGGAGTGACAGGAGGAGGGACAATGGCTTTGAGTTGGGAGAGGGAAGAGTGAGAGTGGGAAGAAGAGAGTGGGGAAGAAATTGTTGAGAGTGAGGATGGGGAGCCACTGGCACAGGTTGCCCAGGGAGGTGTTCAAGGCCAGGCTGGATGAGGCTTTGAGCAACCTGTGCTGGTGGGAGGTGTCCCTGCCCATGGTAGGGGTTGGCACTGGATGAGCTTTAAGATCCCTTCCAAACTAAACCATTGTGTGATTCCATGGCACTCTGACACTGCTGTGCCAGCAGCTGCCTCTGCACACCCCAAGCCAACCCCACCACTCCCAGAGCCAGCTACTCACACTCACAGGTTTTCCAATGACTGCCTGCCCTCCCTGCATTGCTTCTCAAGGCAAGGAGCATCCTGTGCCAAAAGAGGTTCAGAGAGGAGAGACCAGGAAGGCCAAGCCTTAGGAGGGTCACTGCACTGCCAGCTCTCCCCATGGTGCTGCCTTCCTAGGTAACCATTTCTCTCATGCCAACCTTGTTCTTGGCCTTTACACTGACACTCTGCTTTCATCTCCAGGTGAAGGGGTAATCTCAGAACATGGGCTACTGCTCATGGAGGTGATGGATAAAGGGTTGCACTTGATCTTGGAGGTCTTTTCCAACCTGCAGGATTCCATGGTTGTAACTTGCCTCTGCACTGGGCAAGTGCAGAGGGATAGGCTCAGCTCCTGCCTTCCCCAGCTGCCACACTTCAGCAGCAGTGGTTGGGCTGAGCAGCAGAAAGCATCTGTCAGAGGCTGTGCAGCAGAGAGTCTCCTCCCACCCAAAGCTACAAGTGGGTAAAGGCCCACCCAGAAGACCTGTTTGCCACCCTCCTTCACAGGTGGGTGCCAGGGGAGTTCCTACTGATGCTGCCCAGAGCAGGGCTCTGCTGCAGACCTCACACAAACCACTTTACCCTCCCATCTTTCACCAGTCTGCACTGCCCAACAGCGAGTGCTCAGCACCCATGGAGCCCTGGAGGCAGCTGTGATCTCCCTGACACAAAGGCAGAGGCTGCCTCCTCCTGCACCCAGTGCTGGGCAGAGCCATCCACACTCCCCCTGCAGTGCTGGGCAGTAGCAGGGATGATTTCTCCAGGCAGCTTCCCAAGGAACAGTGAACCACACAGAGGGGTTTCAGAAGCTGTCCAACTTCCCCAGAGCCCCAGCACATCCCCATGCTGAGCTCCCACCAGTACCCAGCCCTTGCCCTGCTTGCCTGCTAGCTCCAGACTGAAGCCACCTCACAGCAGTGCGTGCAGCTTGCCTTCAGAAACTCCCCAGTTGTTTATTCTTGCTGCGTGGGATATGCCTTGTGGGCTGGAGTGGGACATGTGTGGGTGCTTGTGCTGCCAGGACAGCTCCAGGCTCAGAGTGGGTGGGCAGAGCTGCTCTCATACAACTGCTGCTGGAGCTGAGCTGCAAGAGGACCTCATCTGAGTTACTGCTCAGCATGCCTAGGGTACATCAGCTGTGTCACCTCTCAGCCAGGCATCTCCTCTGGAGACCCAAACCACTCTGTTGAATGGTCCCCAGAAGCCATCCAGCACCACCAGCCTTTCCCTGAAGCCTCTTACAAAAGGAGTTTATCCTTCCCCCGGTGCCAGATAGCAAAGACCCCAGGGGATTTTATGGCATGGTGACAGCCACAAAAAGGCTCTTGTGGCCCAACAGAAGAGTTGCCTTTCAGCCAGCACTGCTCTCTCTCCATCCAAGAGAAGCAACCCCCCAGGAAGCTCAGGGGTGCTGCACTCTGGCAAGCAGAGCCCTGGCTGAGGCACAGGGTGACATGCCCAGCACAGTGCCACCTCTTCCAACCCAGCCAAGGTCCAAAGCACATCAGTGCTCGTGGTGGCTGCTGCCTGGGCAGTGCTGCTGCCTCCAGCCAGCACAGCTGCACTGTCCAGCCAGAGAGCTCCTCTGCTGCAGCCTGGGGACATTCCCACTGCAGCCACCCCATGAGAGCCCAAAAGGAAAGAAAAACCCCACAATGTCTTCCCAGACACAAAAACCTGGGCCTTGGAAGTCTGATTAGTGCAAGGACAATTCATTATATCAAGCAAAGACATTTAGGGCTTAATGAACACCTTAATTAGGAGGCACAAATGCTCAGCAGCACAGGCTTTGAAAGCATGCCAGAAGCACAGCACGGGCAACAACAGGAGCAGCTCACTGCTTTCCAGGGCAGTGCTGCCAGAGGTGAGGCCCTCCTGCAGCTGGGTTCCAGCAGCAGCTGCATGAGAGCAGCTCTGCCCACTCACCAGGCCTGGAGCTGTCCTGGCACCATGAGCAACCAACCACGGCCACTCCAACCCACAAGGCAGATCCCAAACAGCAAGACTAAACAACTGGAGAGTTTCTGAAGGCAAGCTGGCAGGAAGTGGCCTCAGTCTGGAACCCAGGTCCAGCACCTGCAGTGACTTCAAGCCAGCCTCCGTAACGCATGAAGCAGTGACATGCCTGAACTGCTCACCGGAATGATCGAGGTTGGTGGTGCTTAGGCTCCTGCTTGCTGAGATCTGCCCTTCTCCAGGCAAATGCCAAGGCAGCAACCTCAGGAAATGGAAAGTATTGCTCTGCCTGGAGAGGAGTCCTGCTCTCGGCCACAGCCCAGCCCCAGCGCTGGCTGTGTGCAGCACAGCAGCGGTGCCATGAGCAGGGGCACATCGGAGCCTGGCTCCAGCACACTGCCTTTGCCTGTCTTCTTCGGGCAGCTGAGATAAGGACTCTCCTCTTGCCTTATCCAGCAAGCAACACTTCAAAGCCATCCCATGTCGAACGCCAGGACATACTGAAGCTGCCAGAGATGCCTTACAGGGAGGAAATCACCACCTGATGGGAAGTGGCCTTGCAGGCTTCGCTTAGAACCACGGAGCAGCAACAGTCCCCTGCTACACGACGCCTTTGTAAGCTACAACTACAACGGGGAGATAACTTTAGCTGCCCCACAGCAGCAGAAGCAAGCGAGGTCCCGGCAGGATTATAGCACTTTTCCTGGTTCCCGGCGTGCAGGCCTCGGAGAGCCGCAGCAGAGCTTCCTTCGGAGCCAGGGCAAGCACCGAGCAAGCGCCGTGCGGCCAGGCAGGGGTGAGCGCAGCGCAAGCACTGACCCCCGGGGAAACCCAGGCTGAGGAGCTCAGACTGACCCTCAAGGGCAGCACAGGATCAGGAGGCAGGGACAGGCCCGCGCGGAGCTCTCCACACCTGTCACCTTCTCCTTATCGACTCTGCCTGGAGAAAAGGGTACGAGATGCCCGGTGCGATGGACAGATCGGCCAAACCCGAGTTGTAGGATGGGTTTTTACTTTACCGTGAATATTTAAGCCCGGCGAAGCTCTGAAGCAAGTACCGCCTGCCGCCAGGGCGCATTCTCAGCCCCGCTGCGGCGGAGTTCGGCTCCCGCAGCCCGGGGCGGGGGGGGGCGATGAAGCAGTTTCCCGAGCACAGTAGCCCGGGGGAGCCTACCCGCTCCGGCGACCGCACCTCTGCCAGCGCAAGAGCTCGGATCCCCCCCGCGTCCTGCCGCCGGCCCCCCCACAGCCGCCGGGAGCAAGCCGCGTACGTGCCCCCTCCGCGGAGCACCTGCCCCGAAGCAGGGCACAGCCGGCTGAGGGACGTGACCCGCGGTGGGCAGCGCGGCCTAGGCGGCCCTTCGGGCGAGGTGGGCAGGACGCGGCCCCGCAGCCCGCCCGCGGCGAGGCCCCCCCGAAGCGACTGCCGGCGCCGGAGCCCCGCNGCTGTTTGCGGCGACCAGACACGCTCCCGGCCCGCGCCCGTGGAGCGGGTCCGGCCCTGTGCTATCCGCACGGCCCCGCGGCTGCGGCACTAGCGGCAGTGGGAAAGGGGAGCGGGTGTGGGAGTGAGGTTTTCACCGCTGCTCTGCCCTACTCAGCCACATCTGCAGTGCTGGGTCCAGCTCTGGCTCCCCAGCTGCAGAGAGACAGAGAACTGCTGGAGAGAGTCCAGGGCAGGCTGCAGAGCTGCTGAGGGGCCTGGAGCAGCTCTGGCAGGAGCAAAGGCTGAGAGCCCTGGGGCTGAGAGCCTGCACAAGAGCAGCTCCAGAGGGCAGCTGAGCAATGCTCAGCAAGAGCTAAAGGAGCTGTGGGGGGCAAGAGTCTGGGGCCAGACTCTTTTCAGTGGTGCCCAGGGACAGACCAAGGGGCAGCAACAGGCACAAAGTGGCAGGCAGGAGGTTGGCTGTGAAGAGGAGGAGAAAGTTGTTTGTTGTGAGGGTGCTGGAGGCCTGGAGCAGGCTGCCCAGAGAGGCTGTGGAGTGTCCTTGTGTGGAGAGCTTCCAACCCCCCTGGGCACTGTGCTGCTGGCATTGTGCTGTGGGTGCCCTACCTGAGCAGGGGCTGGACTGGGTGATCTCCAGAGGTCCCTGCCAGCCTCACCCTGCTGGGCTCTGTGTAGTCAGAAGCACAAATAGGCTGGGGGCAGCCCCAAGTGAACACAAGGGGGTTTGTCAGTACAATCAGGTGGTGCTGTGCCCAGGATGCTGTCTGAGCAGAGCACGGGGGTGCGAGGCACACAATGTGGAGGCTGTGGAGGAGCCCAGTGGTGAGGGCACAGGGTTGGGTGGCTGGGTGGCTGCTCCTGGGCCCTCAGTGGTTGGGCTGCCACCGGGGTGGTTTCCCTGTGCTGCAGCACCCTGCCCCTGTGCCCCCCAGGCACCACGGAGGCACAGGTGAGGACAGGACCTGGCTGTTGTGCAGTTTGCTCGCTCTCCTTGAGCCCAGAGCCTTCTCACCCAGGCTCCATCTCTAGGCTAACAGCCTTGACCTTGTTCACACACATCTGGTGCAGCCTTAGAGCAGTCAGAGAAATGCTGCACACCAACTGCCATCGGCCAAGGGATTCCTCAGGCCAGTGCCCTCTGTGTTTCATGACTCCTGCTTTGCCTTTTAGCTTTACCCTACTCTCTTTTACCTACTTGGCTCAGGGTTGCCCATGCCCCTGGTTCCCACTGCAGCCCCACAGGCAGCTGTGAAGTGTGTTTCCTGTGGGATTGGTGAGGATGTTTGGTGTGTGACCAGGGACCTGCAGCCAGGCAAGCTGGGCCCTGCTGTGACACTGCTCACTGTCAGGATCCCCACCAGGGGATCTCGGCTGTGGCTGGAGAGCAAGACTTGGATTAAGTCCACATTCCTGCCTCAACACACTGCTGGCTGAAGTTCCTTCCTGCTGTGACAGCAGGCAGACAGAAATTCTTGTTGCCTGCTTCCAGTGGATCTCAAATAATCCTCTGTTTTGGAAACAAATTAATTCCTTACCATGGCTCTCACAGTGCAGAATGGTTCAACAGTAACAACACCACTTGAGGTTTGCTACCAACTTTGGTTCCCATCCCAAGAGCCTTGCTTGGGCTGTCACTGTGGTTGGAGGAGCACTGAAGGGACACTTGCTGCAGTTAAGCTGTGTTGTGAGCCTTGTGGAGACCACCAACGTGCCCGTTCTGTGGGTACCTCCCCTAGAGGCAGACCTCGCTGCAATTCACTGCGTGCAGCCGTGTCTGGGTGCCTGCAGAAATGTGCTTTGTCACCCCTGTTGGTCACAGGCAGCTGAGCAGCTCTCTGCAGATGAACAGCTTTACCAGAGCCTTGGCACCTCCACCTAAAATGCTGCTCCACCCAGTCAAATTTCAATCAGAAATACTTTGAACTGACATGTTTTGAATTTTGCTTGAAATCTTTTAGACTTCATTTGCCTACTGTCAGTTCTTGCATTGCCTGATAGAAGCTACATGGCCACACTGTTCTCTGTCCCCTGATTTTGCAGGGAAGAAAAACTCCCCAGAAGCCAGCACTGGTCACTGGCAGCCCAGCAGGCAGCTGTGTGCTGGCTGCATCCAAAGCAGGAGAGCAGCAACACAGGGAGGGGATTCTGCCCCTCTACTCTACTGAGATCCCAGCTGCAGCACTGCCTCCAGCTCTGGTGAGTCCAGCACTAGAAGGACATGGAGCTGCTGGAGAGGGTCCAGAGGAGGCCATGAAGATGATCAAAGGGCTGGAGAATCTCCCCTGTGGGGACAGACTGGGAGAATTGGAGCTGTTCATCCTGGAGAAGGCTCCAGGGAGACCTCAAAACAGCCTTCCAGGACCTGAAGGGGATACAGCATAGCTGGGGAGGGACTTTGGACAAGGACTAGGAGTGACAGGAGGAGGAACAACGGCTTTGAGCTGGGAGAGAGGAAAGTGAGAGTGAAAATGAGGAAGAAATTGTTGAGAGTGAGGGTGGTGAGACACTGGCACAGGTTGCCCAGGGAGGTTGTGGGGCACAGAAGCACAGAATGGGATCACATCAATCGGTGCCTCTATGTTCCACAACCTCCCTGGAGGTGTTCAAGGCCAGGCTGGATGAGGCCTTGAGCAAGCTGTGCTGGTGGGAGGTGTCCCTGGGCATGGCAGGGGGTTGGCACTGGATAGTCTTTGAGGTCACTTCCAAGCCAACCCATTCCATGACTCTCTGGCTGCTGAAGAGTTGCCGCAGTCTGCAAAGTGTTCTCTGTTAGGACGCTGGAAGGAATTGTTCTGCCAGCTCTGCACAGAGGAAATCCACCAGGGAAGCTCCTCCACAAGCAGGAAACACCAGGACAGAGAAGAGCTCTTGGAGCAGGTCAGCAGCAGTGTGATGAGAAGCAGGGGGAAGGTGGCAGAGCCTCACAGAGCTGAGGGTGCCGAGCAAACAGGTTCCCTAGTGCCCACTCTTGCCAGTTTGTGGACCTCCCTGGGTGTGTTTTATCTGTGATCCTGGCAGTGTTTCCATGGTTTCCTGCCTTTAACTGGTACTGGGTCCAGTTTTACCCCTCAGGTACACAATTCCTTCCTGCAGCCAGAACAAAGCAACGAGAACAGAAATAGAAATGATGCACTGAGGGCCTGTGGTATCTGAAGGAGGACAGCTGGGACAGCATTTCTCCTGCAGCAGCTGGAAATACCTCCTCATTGCTCTTCCCATGCAGAAAATCCTTCTGACAGAAAGAAGACAGCAGGGCAGTGCTGGGCTGTCACTGCAACACAGAAGGCTTCCAGCATCTCACATTGCCCAGGTTTGCTGGGACCTCTCCCTTCCAGCCCATGCTGGGCTCAAGGCAGTGAAGCTTCATTTGTTCAATCCCAGGGCACTGAGGAGCAGGGATGTGACTGCTCTTTCTCTAGAACTTTCCTGGTTCTTTTGCTTGTCCAGAGAAGGGCAACAAAGCTGGGGAAGGGTCTGGAGAACAGGGCTGGGGAGGAGTAGCTGAGGGAGCTGGGGGGGTTCAGCCTGGAGAAGAGGAGGCTGAGGGCAGAGCTCATTGCTCTCTGTGGCTCCCTGAGAGGAGGCTGCAGCCAGCTGGGGCTTGGGCTCTGCTGCCTAGGAACAAGCAACAGAACAAGAGGAAACAGAACCCCAGCATCACAGAACTAATCAGGTTGGAAAAGAACTCTGAGATCATCGAGTCCAACAGCCCCAACTCTCTCAGCCTGTCCCCACAGGGGAGGTTCTCCAACCCTCTGATCATCTTTGTGGCTTCCTCTAGACCCTCTTCAGCAGTTCCATGTCCTTCTTGTGTTAGGGACACCAAAAATGGATGTCATAATGCAGGTAAGGTCTGAACAGAGCAGAGGGGCAGAATCCCCTCCCTGTGCTGCTGCTCTCCCTGCTCTGCCTGCAGCCAGCACACAGCTGCCTCTGGGCTGCCAGCCACCAGTGCTGGCTGCTGGGCACTTTGGCACCAGCTGATACCCCCAAGGCCTTCTCCTTCAGACTGCTCTCAGCCACTCCTTGTCCAGCCTGGATTTGTGCTCTGGGTTTGCCACAATCAAGCTGTAGAACCTTGCCCTTGGCCTCACTGAACTTTATGAGGTTGGCTAGGGCCCAGCTCTGCATCCTGCCCAGGTCCCTTTGGATAGCATGGAACTCTGAGCTAGCAACAGTGCAGAGGAGCTGTAGCAGTCTGGGCAGTGGTACAGAGGAGCTGTACCAGCCTGTCACCAGAGCACCACTGCCAGCTGCACTGCAGGTGCCCTGTGCTTGGGTGGCAGAGGGCCCTTTGTCCACCCAGGACAGAAGGAAGAAGAGCTGCCTTTAGAGCTGGAAGGACATAAAAATTCCTGTCAGTTCATGGCTGTGTGGCAGCCAGAGGATTTATCCAGCTGGAAACAGGCTCCCACAGCAAAGAGGGATCAGTGCAACCAGCCAGCTGCTTTTTTAGGGGAAAATCCAATGATCTGGGGAGTGGATGACTGAGTTACAAATAAAAAGGAGTTTGCTGTGCCAGAGAGAGAAAGAGAGGGCACTGAGATGGGGAGATGGCAGAGGGAAGGAGCTGTCTCTTCCCTCGGTGTTATCTCTTCACCATTTGCATTCTGTGAGCGTCTGGAAGCTCTGGGTGCAGTCTGAGGTCTCCCTGTGCTGTGCACAGACAGGATGATGAAGTGTTGCCAGCCCTGCAGAGGCTGGACCAGAGTCCTGCATCCCTGCAGCATCACCTACCAGCAGCACTGCTGCCAGTCACACTTCTCTGCAACTGCTCTTGCGCTGTACCTGTGCCAACTGCCTTCTGAGCACCCACAGCTGAGGGCTTGAGGAGATTCATTTGTACCAGTCCCAGGCTGGTCACCTTCAGAGATAACAAGAACTGGCCAGGGGCAAAATCTGCTCCCCACATTTGCTTTCATGTTCAGAAAGTGAATCAAGTCCTAGGTTGCATTGCAAGGAGCACAAGCAGCAGAGCAAGGGAGGGGACTCTCCCTCACCACTGTCATGAGACCCCACCTGGAGCCCTGTGTCTGCCTCTGGAGGCTCAGCATAAGGGAGTGGACCTGCTGGGGTGGGTCCAGCGGAGGCCATGAAGATGCTCAGAGGCTGGAGAATGTCCCCTGTGGGGACAGCTGGAAGAGATGAGGGTGTTCAGGCTGCAGAAGGGAAGGCTCCAGGAAGACCTCCTAACTCTATTTCAGTGCCTGAAGGGGCTCCAGGAGAGCTGGGGAGAGACTTTTGCCAAGGGTTGGGAGTGCCAGGATGAGGGACTATGGCTTCAAGCTGGGAGAGGGGAGAGTGAGAGTGGAGATGAGGAAATGATTGTTGAGAGTGAGGCTGTGAGACACTGGCACAGGTTGAGGGTGGAGAGACACTGGCACAGATTGCCCAGGGAGGTTGTGGAGCACAGAAGAACCCAATGTGATCAAAGATTCTGTGCTCCACAACCTCTCTGGAGGTGTTCAGGACCAGGCTGGATGCGACCTTGAGCAACCTGTGCTGGTGAGAGCTGTCCCTGCCCATGGCAGGGGCTTGGCACTGAGCTTTAAGGTCCCTTCCAACCCAACCCATTCTGTGATTCTTTGCTCTCAGCACCAGCTCTGGCAAAAGGAGGGACCAGAACATTCTCCATGACCTTTCTCAGCCTTTTGACAAAACAGAGGGGCTTGGACCCTGGCTCTGTTTTCCTCCTCCAGATGTCACTGCATGGCACCCACCTGAAAGCCACAGGCCCTGGCTGGGAGCATGAGCTGGTTTTGCTGAGAGTGTTGCAATGCCTCATTCTGCAGGCTGCAGAGCCAGCTGGGGCTGAAGAGCAAAGGATCACCACAGACTGCATTAAAAGCATACTCTGGGGACCAGTGCCAAGTGGCATCCCTCAGGGGTCAGTGCTGGCACCAGTGCTGTTTGACATCTTTGTCAGTGCCATGAACAGAGGAATCAGTGCAGCCTCATCAAGGCTGCAGTTGGCACCAAGCTGTGTGGCACAGTCACTTGCTAGAGGGCAGGGATCCATCCAGAGGGACCTGGACAGGCTGGAGAGTTGGGCCCAGGCCAACCTCAGGATATTCAACAAGGCCAGGGGCAAGGTCCTGCAGCTGGGTAGGCACAATGCCAAGCACAGCTCCAGGCTGGGTGGGGAATGGCTGAGAGCAGCCCTGAGGAACAGGCCCTGGGGGTGTGGGGTGAGGAAAAGCTCAAGCTGAGGCTGCAGTGTGAGTGCAGCCCAGACAGCAACTGTGTGCTGGGCTGCAGCAAGAGCAGTGTGGGCAGCAGGGCAAGGGAGGGGATTGTGCCCCTTGGCTCTGCTCTCCTCAGAGCCCAGCTGCAGTCCTGGGTGCAGCTCTGGAGCCCCCAGCACAGGAAGGCCATGGAAGTGTTGGAGGCAGTGCAGAGGAGGCCACCAAGATGCTGAGAGGGCTGCAGCAGCTGTGCTGTGAGGACAGGCTGAGAGAGTTGGGGCTGTGCAGCCTGGAGAGGAGAAGGCTTCCAGGAGAGCTTGGAGTGGCCTTGCAGGATGTGAAGGGGGCTGCAGGAAGGCTGGGGAGGGACTATTGAGAAGGTCTGGGAATGGCAGGCCAAGGGGAATGGGTTTGAAGTGTGAGAGAGGAGATTGAAAGTGGATGTTAGGAGGAAGTTGTTTGCAGTGAGGGTGGTGAGAGACTGGCACAGGTTGCCCAGGGTGGTTGTGGAGCACAAAATCACCCAATGTGAGCTTTGATCTTTGATCATGTTGGGTGATTCTGTGCTCCACAACATCCCTGGAGGTGTTCAGTACCAGGCTGGATGAGACCTTGAGTGCCCTGTGCTAGTGGGAGGTGTCCCTGCCTATGGTAGGGGGTTGGGAGTGGATGATCCTTGAGGTCCCTTCCAACCTAAACCACTCTATGATTCTAACCCCCCCCCAAACCTGACCAGCAAAGGGATTACCACAGACCCGGGATTTTTAAAGCATTCTGGGGACTCGTGGGGGTCCCAGCTCCGAGGTTTTGAGCAGCAGCCCCCAGGCTCATTTGCAAACAGCTCATTTTCTAATTCCCTCTTCTGCCTCCTGATAGAAAGGAGCATCAGAGGCTCTGCGTCCCAAGGGCTTGGCCGCCTCAGCAGGCAGCACCAAGCTCTTGCTCCCCCTGCAGCCTGCCCCTGGGCATTTTGTGGCTGCAGCTTGACCTGCTCTGAGGTTACCCGGGCACTCGTTGTCCGCTTCGGCAGCTGCCCGTGCCGGGCAGGGCTGTGCCAAGTGGTCTGCCACTTCCCTCTGCTGGTCGCACTTTGCCGGAGCATTGCAGCGTGGCACTGGGTGCTGCAGGAGGGCACAGGCGGCACAGGGAGCCAGCGAGCCCATGCCCTCAACTCCTGTGGCAAAGGGGCAACCCCCACACAGAAACCAGGGAGCTTTCCCCGACGCTTCTCACTGCATCTTTAATGTAAGCACCTGGCACCTCTCCTGGGCACGACAGCATCATCAGCAAGGGTGTGCCAAGTCCTGCATATGGGCTAGGGCAAGCCCTGATACCCATCCAGGAAGGGCTGGAGAGTAGCCCTGAGGAGAACTTTGAGGTGCTGGAGGGTACAAAGCTGAATGGGAGCTGGCACTGACCACTGCCAGCCCAACCCCAGCCTGTCCTGGGCTGATCCCCAGCAGTGTGGGCAGCAGGGGCAGGGAGGGGATTCTTGCTGAGACCTCCCTGCAGTGCTGGGGCTGCTCTGGAGCCCTCAGCACAGCACAGACAGGAACCTGCTGGAGAGGGCCAGAGGAGGGCACAGCAGTGCTGGCAGGGCTGGAAGGGCTCTGCTGGGAGCTAGGCTGGCAGAGTTGGGGGTGTGCAGCCTGCAGAGGAGAAGGCTCCAGGGAGACCTTCTGGTGGCCTTGCAGGGCTGAAAGGGAGCTCAGAAAGCTGGGGACAGACTTTCTCTCAGGGCCTGTTGTGCCAGGCCAAGGGGGGATGGTTTGGACTGAAAGAGAGAGATTGAGAGTGGAGAGAAGGGAGAAATGTTTGAGCCTGAGGGTGAGGAGAGCCTGTGCCAAGCTGCCCAGAGAGGTGGGAGCTGCCCCATGGCTGGCACCACTGCAGGGCAGGGTGTGTGGGGCTGTGAGCAGCCTGCTCCAGCTGGGGCTGTGCCTGCAGGTTGGACTGGATGGCCTGGGAAGGTCCTTTCCACCTGAATCATTCTACATTGAGAAGGGCTGAAAATGTTAACCACGCAGATAATCTTAATTATCAGAGATCCATGGAATGGTTTGGTTTGGAAGGGACCTCAAAGCTCATCCAGTGCCAACCCCTGCCATAGGCAGGGACACCTCCCACCAGCACAGGCTGCTCAAGGCCTCATCCATCCCTGGGATAACCTGTGCCAGTATCTCACCACCCTCACTGTCAAGAATTTCTTCTTCATCTCCACTCTCACTCTCCCCTCTCCCAGCTCAAATCCATTCTCCCTCATCCTGTCACTCCCAGCCCTTGTCCAAAGTCCCTCCCCAGCTATCCTGGAGCCCCTTCAGGCACTGGAAGCTGCTTTGAGGTCTCCCCAGAGCCTTCTCTTCTCCACAACAAACAGCCCCAACCCTCCCAGCCTGTTCCCATACCAGAGCTATGTCCAGCCCCCAAGAAGCCTGTGAGCACTGAGATGAGGCATCCCCCTGAGAGCAAATCATGCCCCCCTCAACTGTATTATTGCTTCAGATCTTAGCTAAGCTCATGACCCAGTGGCACCTGCAGCTCTCTGTGGCCTGTGCCCTTCTGTGCCACCAAAGCCCAGCAGTGTCCATGCTGCAGCTGCTGCCTCCTGCTCCCCACCACCACCAGCAGCATATTTGCTGGTTTTCTCCCATGACAGCTGGGATCCAGGTTTGAAGTGACCAAGGCAAAGTTCCCTCTGGGAGGTGCAAAATGACATTCAGAGAGAGAAGCTTTGCAGGGAGCCTGTGCTGCTGTGTCCTGCAGAGCTGAGCCACAGTGCCCTGGGGCCTCCTTCCTGCTGCCCAGCAGCACCTCTGAGTGCTGCACATCCTCCAGCAGGCAGCTGAAGCTCTGTTCCTGGGTGCACAGGGCTGGGCTGTGAGGCTGTGGCCTAGAAGGTCAGTTCTGACCAGCAGACTGAGCAGGGAGGGCAGCTGGAGGCAGAGCTGGCCCAAGGCAGCTGTGCTTGGTGCCCAGCAGCATGCCAGCACTCAGTGCCAGCTGAGCCCTCTGAGGAGGAAGCCCAAGTGACAACCCTGATAAGGAAGCCTGCTTGTGGGCAGAGACCCAGGGGCCCTGCATGGGAAGACAGAGCCCAGGGCAGCCTGCCTCCAGCTCCAGCCTGCATTGCAGGAATCCCCTGCAGCCACAAAGCCCCAAGAGGCAAACAGCCTGCCCTGTGCCCTGGGGCACGCACGGGCACTGCCAGGGGCTGTAGTACAAAAACTAAAGGTTTATTTTGGTAATAAAATACATCCTTACAAAATGAGCCCCTCCTCCTCCCTTGCTGAGGGACTGCCATGGCTCTTGCCAGCTCTCCTTCCCTCCCCCTCTCCTCAGTTTGGAGCTGTCCAAGGGTGCCCTAGGGCAGAAGCAGCATCGATGTTCTCCCCAGGGCCTTCAGGGTGTGGGATGCCCTGGCACACCAGGCAGGGTGCAGTGGGAGCACTCTGCAAGCACCTGCAAAGTCAGGGCTGGTGGAGGGCCCCCAGGGTGCCTTAGTGACTCCCTGATGCCCAGCATGAGTTTGACCCACCCACAGCACTGTGTCCCACCAGAGGCACCCAACCAGATGGACCTTGCCTGGCTGCAGGTGACCGTGAGCTGGGCACTGCTCCTGCTGGCCTTGGGGCTGGCATGGGGTGGTGACAAGGGATGGCATCCATGTGTTAGCAGAGGAGCAGAGGGATGAGGGGCCAGGTGTGTTGGTCAGCCTGGATTCTTCAGAGAAAGAGAGGCACAGTGACCTCTGCTGTCTCACCACCCATTGCTCCTCCTCAGATGGCACTGCCATCACAGAGGTGACATCAGTCCCACACCCAGTGCTGCCCTCTGCACTTGCTTGCACTGGGACATGCTGAGCTGGGGTTGAGCCCACAGTCCAGATTCCCTGGAGCCCTGCTGCCTCAGGAGAGCCCCCAGCCCCCAGCCCTGCCCCCTGGCAGCCATGTGCTGGGGGACTGGAGCCAGCACTCACCTCTCACTGGGCATTGTCCACCTCCTTGTCCTTCTTGTGTGACTTGGACTGGGGGTGAGAGCAGAGACAACAGAGATGGTGCTTTTACAGGCCTGTCCCTCTCTAGTGCCAGGGCAAGGTGTGGTTGGGCAGCGAGTGCTGAGCCCCATTGTGCACAAGGACTTGCAGAGCAGTTTGGGGGGAGCTGGATTTGTACCCTCTGGAAGGCCACAGCACATCCCACAAGCAGAGTTGTGGAATGCTTTGAGCTGGAAAGGACCTTAAAGACCATCCAGTTTCAACCCTCCTGTCCTGGGCAGAGACAGCTCCCACCAGCCCAGGCTGCTCGAGGCCTCATACAGCCTGGTCTTAAACACTTCCTGGGATGAGGCACCCACAGCCTCCCAGGCAAGCTGTGCCAGAGTCTTCCCACCCTCGGGGAAAAGAACTTCTTCCTAATGTCCAGTCTGAATCTGCCCTGCTCTGGTTTCAAACCATCACCTCTATGGCCATGGCCATGTTCTCAGAGAGGCAAAAAAAGGGACATTTTCCAGTTGGAATTGTTAGGAGATGCTGGAATACCTGGGGCCAAAGGGGAGGAACTGACTGTGCCATGCAGAAGACCTCTGCACTTCTGGAGGAGGTGAATGGATCTCAGGTTGTGACAGTGCCAGGACTCCCAGCTGCTCAAGAAGGCTCCTGGTTGCCCTCAGTACAGTGCTGGTTTGTCCCAGCCTTTCAGCAGCAGCATCTCCCCCAGCCCTGCCCCATGCCCAAGCAGCCCCAAGGGGCAGGGCCCCACTGGCACCTACAGGCTCCTGCTCCGCGTATTTGAATTTCTTCTGCTTGTAGTAGTCCCTGCCCTGGAGGAAGTGCAGCAGCAGCAGGTCACAGAGGACAGAGGCCTGAAATCAAAGAGCAGTTAGGGCTGGGGCAGGCTTCCCAGCAAAGCTCTGCCATCTTGTACTTCCAGTTCCTTCCAGTGTGCCCCCAAATTACAGAACCCAGCACAGTGAGGTTGGAAGGGACCTCTGGGCATCACCCAGTCCAGCCCTGCTCCAGCAGGGCACCCACAGCACAATGCCAGCAGCACAGTGCCCAGGGGGGTTGGAAGCTCTCCACACAAGGACACTCCACAGCCTCTCTGGGCAGCCTGCTCCAGGCCTCCAGCACCCTCACAACAAACAACTTTCTCCTCCTTTTCACATCCAACCTCCTGGCTGCCACTTTGTGCCCATTGCTGCCCCTTGGCCTGTCCCTGGGCACCACTGACAAGAGTCTGGCCCCAGCCTGCTGGCACCTACCCTTCAGTATTTATAAGCACTGAGAAGATTCCTCCTCAGTCTCCTCCTCTCTAGGGTAAAAATCCCCAAGTCCCTCAGGCTCATTTCATAACAGAGATGCTCTACATGTCCTCTCCTCATCTCTACAGCCCTTTTCTGTACCCTCCCAAGCACCTCCCTGTCCCTATTGAGCCAGGGAGCCAAGATCCCAGAAGAGGCCTTACCAGGGTAGAGTAGTTTAAGGTCACTTCTGCTTGTGGTAGATTCTGAAGAGCCCCCAGGTGTCCTTTCAGGACAGAGGAGGAGTGGGCTGTGCTCAGCACTGGGCCATTTCAGACCCCAGAAACCAAGTGTGGCACCTGCAGTATGTGCTGAGCCAGATCTGGGTTGTGCCACAAGCAAAGCTCTGCTGGTTTCTGTTCTGCCCTTCACCGCAGCCCCTCCAGATCAGCTCTGCCTTGAGCTATGGTGACCAAAGCCTGCCTAGCAGGCTCCCCCTCACCTGGCAGCTCCTGAGTGGAATTCCCACCAGCCTGTGGGCAGCAGGAACCTACTTCCCTGAGCTGGGAGGCAGGAGAGATGTT
Organism: Eubucco bourcierii; assembly: GCA_013396675.1. Taxonomy (NCBI): domain Eukaryota; kingdom Metazoa; phylum Chordata; class Aves; order Piciformes; family Ramphastidae; genus Eubucco; species Eubucco bourcierii. Next base: position 39,775 of record VWZE01008826.1, read on the forward strand.
TCTTTCCCATTTCAGCCCATGCCCTGCTGCAGAAACCAGCTCTTCGCTGCAGTGCAGGGACACTTCCCCACGGGTGTCCCAAGGAGGATATTTGAGAGTCTCCATATAGAGGCTGGAAATATCTGAACTTACCACTCCAAAAATACCAATTCCAGAGCCAATTGTGGTCATGGTTGGGATGATGTCAAATTTGCCTGCCTGAATAAAAGCAGAGAAATTAGGTGACATGTGAAAACTCAGCCCAGGGCAGTGAAAAAAGGATGAGGGAGCTGTTGGTGCAGCTCAGCTAAAGAGCCCTGGAGGAACCCAAACCTATTATAGAATCATAGAATGGGAAGGTTTGACCTCAAAGATCATCTAGTTAAAACCCCCTGCCATAGGCAGGGACACCTCCCACTAGTACAGGTCACTCAAGGACTTGTCCAACCTGGCCTTGAACACCTCCAGGGAGGTTGTGGAGCACAGAATCACCCAATGTGATCAAAGCTCACGTTGGGTGGTTCTGTCATCCACAACCTCCCTGGGCAGCCTGTGCCAGTGTCTCACCACCCTCACTGCAAACAACTTCCTCCTAACATCCACTTTCAATCTCCCCTCTCACACTTCAAACCCATTCCCCTTGTCCTGCCATTCCCAGACCTTCTCAATAGTCCCTCCCCAGCCTTCCCTTCACATCCTGCAAGGCCACTCCAAGCTCTCCTGGAAGCCTTCTCCTCTCCAGGCTGCAGAGCCCCAACTCTCTCAGCCTGTCCTCACAGCAGAGCTGCTGCAGCCCTCTCAGCATCTTGGTGGCCTCCTCTGCACTGCCTCCAACACTTCCATGGCCTTCCTGTGCTGGGGGTTCCAGAACTGCACACAGGACTCCAAACCTCTACCACAGGAGCTGGGTAAGAGCTGATTCAGGACAGGTTGGGTTAGGCTGGCACAAATCAAAATGCTTTTGCTTCCTGTATGCTTAATTAAAACCAAAGCTCACTCTCTGTGTTAAACAGTCCCAGTGGGAACACAAGGAGGAGAGCCACCTCTTCCCATGGGAACAAAACCAAAACAGCACAATGCAAATGTTCAGCTTCTGGAAATATCAGCAGAAGGTTTTGGCTCTCCACCATTCCCCCCTCTGCCCAGCAGGATGCCTCTGGGGCAGAGCCACTGCAGCTAAGAGATGTGACCATTAGAATAAGCTTCCCTTCTGTGCTGCCTCCCCAGCATGTCCCAAGGGCTGCTGTGAGCAGGTCACCACCTCAGGAATCCACTCACACTGCATTTCGTGGCCCCACCAGAGCTGTGGGGGCTGGGACCTTCCCAAGGACATGGCCCTGGGGGTCTGGGCCACCCTCACCTTGCCATTGACCAGGATGTCGAAGCGGATCCCAAACACCTTGTAGAGAGTCCTCTTCTCCTTGTCTTCTTCTCTGTAGTACTTGGCATATCTGCCCAAGGGGACAGGGAGCATCAATGGGCTGCCAGGGGGCCAACAGCCCCTGTGACCCAGCAGCATGGGGATCTTGGGGGGCTGCAGAGCAGGCCAAAGGTGCAGGAATGTGCTGTCACAGACCTGCCCCTGCCCTGCTCCTCAGCCCCTCTGCAGGAGCTGGGCTGTTGGCTCCTGTCCTTCCTGTGGCTCTGTTTCCCTGCCTGCTGGAGCTGCCTGTGGCTGTGCTGTCCTGCTGCCCATGAGTGCTGGGTGACAGCAGACCCTAGGGCAGTGCTGGTGGTAGCTTTGCAGAGGGCAGCATCTGCAGCTCAGGCTTAGAGGGCTGACTGCTTTGAGCTGTGGGGCCACGAGAGATGATCCCACACCATCCCCAGACTTCCAAGGCTTCCCAGGATCTCAGCAGGGGAGTCTACAAGGGGCAGGAGATGTACAGGGAAAGGCAGAGGGGCACTTTGGGGGCCAAGGGGTGGGCTGGGACATTGCCCCTGCCATTCTGAGCAGAGCAGGGACTGTTTGGAGCACAGTCCCTGATCCTCCACCATTCCCTGAGTGCTGTGGGCTCCTGAAGGATGTGCCTCTGCCTGCTGCCTGCACAGGAGGGCTGTGCTTACCTGAAGTTGAAGCCTGGGGACACGTTGCTGTCGTCGTTGTAGAGGCCGTGGAACTGGTAAATAGGTCTGCAGTAGCGCACAGGCCAGTCCAGGTCACAGTTCCAGTCTATGGTGATGCCAACCACTCCGCCCTGCAGCCAACAGGGCAGACACAAGCTCATCCCTTGGGCCTGGCCCACCTGGAGCTCTGCTTTGCCTCCTCGTACATGGCCTCGTTTGATGCTAGGAGGGCTCTCCAGGGTGCAGAGGGCAGCCTCAGCCCTCCTGGGCAGCCTCAGCTCCATGCTCTGCACATCAGCCTCTGCAGAGCCTCCTGTGTCTGCACTGGTGCATTCATGCCCTCCTGTTCCTGACCATGCCCAAGCCACGGTCCTGAGAATCAGTGCTCACTGCAGATCCCCCTTGGTCCTTCTGGGAGAGTCTTCCCTTGCCTGGTTCTGCCCACCCTGCCACCAACCATTATAGCCACAGGGAAAATCAAAAACAAATTAACATTGCCATAGAGGAGAGGGAAATGAACCCATCAAAACCAGAAGAAAACTTCCTCTGAGGGAAGTGGCCACATGCCAGGGAATGAAGCAGTCCCTCCTGAGCTTGCCCCAGGTCACAGAATCATAGAAGGGTTTTGGTTGGAAAAGACCTTTAAGCTCATCCAGTCCAGCCATGAAGCCAGCACCGCCAGGGCACCCCCAAACCATGGCCCTCAGCACCACATCCCCATGGCTTTGGAACCCTTCCAGGGATGGGGATTTCACCACTGCCCTAGGCAGCCTGGGCCAGGCCTCGACAACCTTTTTGGGGAAGAAATTGTTCCTCATGTCCCTCCCCAGCTCTCCTGGAGCCACTTCAGGCACTGGCAGGCTGCTCTGAGCTCTCCCTGAAGCCCTCTCTTCTCCAGCATGCACAGCCCCAGCCCTCAGCCCATCCCCACAGGGGAGCTCCTCCAGCTTCTGACCATCTTGCACTTGGAGCCTGCAGTACCTTCACGGCCAGGAGGGTGAAGTTCTGGCCTGACTCCCTGACGATGTATCCCAGCTCGAAGACAGGGCAGAGGGCATCGCTCAGCCGGTGGTAGGTGCACTGCTTCAGGTACTGCCTGGTGACACTCTCCACCAAGTTGCGTCTGCAGTGAAAGAGCAAGACAGAGCCTGCAGAACCTAATGATGTGGCTGGGGAAGGACCTCTGGAGCTCCAACCTGTTCTTCAGAGCTGGGTAATGCCAAAGCCCAGGGCTTCACCCTCCCCACGCCCATCAGACCCCACACATGCAGAGTGACTTTTTCCTCTGGCTGCTTTCTGTCACCACATCAGCAACTCCTTTCTCCTGAGCACCTCTGCTGTGAATAAAAGTTGAGGGTTGGAGGTGTTCAGCCTGCAGAGGAGAAGGCTCCAGGGAGACCTTCTGGTGGCCTTGCAGGGCTGAAAGGGAGATCAGAAAGCTGGGGACAGACTTTCTCTCAGGACCTGTTGTGCCAGGCCAAGGGGGGATGGTTTGGACTGAAAGAGAGAGATTGAGAGTGGAGGGAATGGAGAAATGTTTGAGCCTGAGGGTGGGGAGAGCCTGTGCCAGGCTGCCCAGAGAGGTGGGAGCTGCCCCATGGCTGGCACCACTGCAGGGCAGGGTGTGTGGGGCTGTGAGCAGCCTGCTCCAGCTGGGGTTCTGGTTGCAGGTTGGACTGGATGCCCTGGGAAGGTCCCTGCCACCCAAACCAGTCTGGGACTCTATGAACCTCTTTCCTCTGGAAGAAGCCTCTCTCCTGTCTTCTTTCCTGCAGATCTTCTCCAGCTCTTCTTTGCCTGCTGCCCAAACCCAGCACAAACCTGCTTGCCCCCACCTCTTCTAGCAACCCTCTTTCTCATTCCTCAGCTTTGCAAACCCTCCCATGGCCTCCACCATCACTCCCAGCTGCTCCTGGGAACACATCAGCTCGCCCATGTGCTCTGCCCAGCAGTGCTCTGCACACCAACTATTCCACCCTGAACAGCTCCTGGAAGGTGCATCCCACAGCTTTTACATTTAGCTGGATTTTGCTATCTCCTCCAGACAGGGTGAAGAGGAAGGACAACATCTTCCCTTTTGCTCCACCCTTCCTCCTAACAACAGTCTTTCTGTGAGGCCTCCCTGGACCAGATGGTTGTGTAGGACTTGTGCATTGCCCACTCCTGTCCCATCAGTTATGCTCAGTGATTAATTAGTAGCAGTGCTCAAAGGCAGGAAGCTTCCCTGTGACCACAAGAGGCTCAAGCTGAGTCCCTCCAACAGCAGCCAGCCCAACCCCCCTCACCTCCCAGGCACTGCTCTCCCTGGCTGTGTTTCCTCTCCTTGATGCTCCTGGGGGTTCTCCTCTCCCAGCCACCTCTTGGGAAGACACAAGAGGTCAGCTCAAGGCTTTGCCAAGTTGCTGGCTGCCAGGCCATCTAACCTTGGCTGCAGCACAGGGACACAATCAGCTTGGGAAGGAGAATCCAACCTTTTCAGCACAACAGCTCCTGCTGGTTGGCTGCAGCTCAGGCTCACTGCCATGGGAAACACTGACACAGCTCCGTCAGCCACCAGCACTAGTCCATTGCTGCCTGGAGGGAACCAACCCTAATGGCCCTCTGCAGAGACAAGTGGGCATCTGAAGAGGAACCTCTGCTCAGGTTGGGGCACCAGGCTTGGCCTGGCTGCTCACACCTCTGTCTCATGTAGTATTTGACTGTTATCTTCAGGGAGGAAAAAGGAGAAGAAAAATGAAGGCTGAGGGAACTAACTCCACAAGCATCACATCAGGGGAGCTCAGGGGACACTCCAGAGGCCTTCTTTCCTGTAGCCACAGCTGCCAACTGAGGTGGGAGAGATGTGGGAGGGAAGAATCTCAGTTCCCATCAGCTAATGCAGGGCTCAGCACAGCAGAGCAGTCCTGGGCCTGCTGGGGAGGGAAGGCAGCAAGCACCCAGTGACACCCACAGCCAGCCCCGAGGCACCCAACCTTCCTTACCTGGACACCTTGAACCTGGGGAAGGTGATGCTGTTCTTGATGAACAAGGTGAACTTCTCTGCTTCTGACAGCAAGGCAGGGCTGAAAGACACAAGTGCTGCCATGTGCCCTCACTCTGCCCTGAGGGAAAGCCCCAGGTGCTGCAGTGACCCTGACTGAGATGTCAGGCCCCAGAAAAACTCATCTCAACCCTGCCTTTTCTAAGTCTAACGTCCCAACAAGGATCAAAAAAGCCCCAAGGAAGGATGGGAGAACCTGTTAGGGAACAGAGAGTGAGTTAGGTTCTGGGGTTAGAATCCCCAAAAGCACAGTCTGAAGGTTTCTGAAGGACCTGCACACTTCCCAGGGCTCCATGGTGGACCCATGGGGTTGCCTCTGCACATCCTGCAAGGAGAGAAGGCAGGGAAGAAAAGGATTTTGCATCTACCAAGAGGAGCTCCACAGTGGCCTGTGGAGGCTGCAGGTGGAGAGCATCTCATGGGCAGAACACAGTTTGCTCTGAAGGCAAGCAGGGTAGAGAGGGGTGAGCCATGCACAGAGGAGATGCATGCACAGAGCAGCCAGCAGAGAGGCTGGGCTTGAGTGGAGAGCAAGGCTGGAAGCAAACCACATAAGGAAAAGCACAACCACCCCTGAGCAAGCCACAGGTGCTGCATGGAGCCACATGGTGCTGGCAGCATCCCACAGAGCCCCAGCTGGTTGTGCCCTGCCCCAGGCACTGCTGGGGCAGCTGGGAGGGGACCAGGAGGGAGAACGGGGAACAACACCAACCCTTCCCTGGGAACAACAACCCTTCCCTGGGAACAGCAACCCTCACCTGGGAACACCAACCCTTCCCTGGGAACACCAACACTCACCTGGGAACACCAACCCTTGCCTGGGAACACCAACCCTTCCCTGGGAACACCAACCCTTCCCTGGGAACACCATTCCTTCCCTGGGAACACCAACCCTTGCCTGGGAACACCAACCCTTCCCTGGGAACACCATTCCTTCCCTGGGAACACCAACCCTTGCCTGGGAACACCAACCCTTCCCTGGGAACACTATTCCTTACCTGGGAACACCAACCCTTGCCTGGGAACACCAACCCTTCCCTGGGAACACTATTCCTTACCTGGGAACACCAACCCTTGCCTGGGAACACCAACCCTTGCCTGGGAACACCATTCCTTACCTGGGAACACCAACCCTTGCCTGGGAACACCAACCCTTCCCTGGGAACACCA
>VWZE01008828.1:13746-45839 GCA_013396675.1 Eubucco bourcierii
GGCACAGCTCTGCAGCCTGTCCAGGTCCCTCTGGATGGATCCCTGCCCTCTAGCAAGTGACTGTGCCACACAGCTTGGTGCCATCTGCAAACTTGCTGAGGCTGCACTGATTCCTCTGTCCATGGCACTGACAAAGATGTCAAACAGCACTGGTGCCAGCACTGACCCCTGAGGGACACCACTTGGCACTTATCTCCAGGTGGACATTGTGCCCTTGATCACTACTCTCTGTGTGCCACCATCCAGCCAATTCCTTACCCAGCAGTGCTCCACACATCCAGTCCATGTTTTTCCAGTTTGGTGCCCAGGATGCCATGTGGGACAGAGTCAAATGCCTTACTCAGGTCCAGGTAGATGCCCTCAGTTGCCCTTCCCTTGTCCACTGTTGCTGTGACTTCATCATAAAAAACCACTATTGAGGATCAGGAATGCTGAAGCGCCCTTTTTTATGCTAGTGGACAATGAATATTTGGTCAGAATGAGAATTGCTGCAAGTAAGACAGAATTGTTTAAAGTGCCAATAGAATACTTTTATATTAATTTTATATATAAAAATTCTTATACATATATAAACCCCATATATTTTTAGATATTATATATTGTTATATATCTGTATATAATATATATTGATATATTTCTATATCATATATATTTTAATATAGTTCTATATTTTATTTTTATAAAAATTTATCTATATCTATCGCTATACAGATAGTGTGTCCAGAGAAGGGCACCGAGGCTGGGGAGAGGCCTGGAGCACAGCCCTATGGAGAGAGGCTGAGGGAGCTGGGATTGGTTAGGCTGGAGAAGAGGAGGCTCAGGGGAGACCTTCTTGCTGTCTCCAGCTACCTGAAGGGTGCTTGTAGCCAGGAGGAGGTTGCTTTCTTCTCTCAGGCAAGCAGCAGCAGAACAAGAGGACACAGTCTCAAGCTGTGGCAGGGGAAGTTTAGGCTGGAGGTGAGGAGAAAGTTGTTGCCTGAGAGAGTCATTGACTACTGGAATGGGCTGCCCGGGGAGGTGGTGGAGTCAGCATCCCTGGAGGTGTTCAAGGTGGGTTTGGACATGGCACTTGGTGCCATGGTCTGGTCTTGAGGGCTGTGGTAATGGGTTGGACTTGATGAGTTTTGAGGTCTCTTCCAACCTTTGTGATACTGTGAGACTGTGAGATACTGTGATATATATGTGTGTGTATATATGTATATATATATGTGTGTATCTATATATATATAATATTAAATATATTGTTCTGCCATTTTCCCTTTGATAACCTGATCTCAGAGTGTCCAATTCATATTAAATTGGGATCCTGTACTGAGGGTCAGGAATGCTGAATTGCCTTTCTTTTTTTTTTTTTTTTTCCCTTTAATGATACTGGCTAATGAATATTTGGTCAGAATGAGAATTGTTGCAAGTAAGGCAGAATTGTTTAAAGTGCCAAAAATCATAGAATCATATCCAAGGATGGGGTCTCAACCACATCCCTGGGCAGTCTGTTCCAGTATTTTACCATTCTCATGGTAAATGACTTCTTCCTTGTTTCTAAGATCTTATCCATGTAGGTGCCTGTTCTCTAGACCTAGTAGCACAGTTGTTGCCTCCTCACCCTGTGCTGCCAGGTCCTAGAAACAACACAGGTCATATTGTCTCATTGTCTCCAGTTGTATCACTCATCATAGAATCACAGAATCAGTCAGGGTAGGAAGGGACCACAAGGATCAACCAGTTCCAACTCCTCTGCCATGGGCAGGAACACCCTACCCTAGATCAGGCTGTCCAGAGCCTCATCCAGCCTGGCCTTAAACATCTCCAGGGTTGGAGCCTCAACCACCTCCCTGGGCAACCCATGCCAGGCTCTCACCACCCTCATGCTGAAGAACTTCCTCCTCACCTCCAGTCTTTTCTTAAGAACAGGTACTGCTCTCTCACTTTGCCTCCCAAAGTTCTATATTACATTTTTAAACCCATTCTCCTCAGCCCCTCACCATCACACCAGTAATGGGACTGTAGGCTCACTGCTTTAGCACTCAGTGGTTTGGACACGTAGTATAAAATGAAGGTCCTGCACCTTTTGAGGTCTTGTTTGATTAGCAGAGGAGACCATGGAGAGTCCTTACTTGCAGAGCAGACTCAGAGGAATAGTACAGATGTAAATTCCCTTGATTTAGATTGAAACTTATAAAAGTAATTAGCTCTATGTGTGTTATTAGTACCCAGAAGGAGACCTTAAATTAGCCTTCCAGGATCTGAAGGGGGCTCCAGGAAGGCTGGGGAGGGACTATTGACAAGGTCTGGGAATGCCAGGACAAGGGGCAATGGGTTTGAAGTGTCAGAGGGGAGATTGAAAGTGGATGTTAGGAGGAAGTTGTTTGCAGTGAGGGTGGTGAGACACTGGCACAGGTTGCCCAGGGAGGTTGTGGAGCACAGAATCACCCAATGTGATCAAAGATCACGTTGGGTGATTCTGTGCTCTACAACCTCCCTGGAGGTGTTGAAGGCCAGGTTGGATGAGTCCTTGAGTGACTTGTACTAGTGGGAGGTGTCCCTGCCTATAGCAGGGATTTGGAACTAGATGATCTTTGAGGTCCCTTCCAACCTTACCATTCTATCATTCTATGACTTGGGTCCCACTTAGAATAGCAAGTTTGGGCAGTAGAGTGGCAAGTAAATGTGTCTATGAGAGAAGAATGGCTCTCTGCTGTAAATAACCCTGGCTCTTAGCAAAGGGGGAAAGTAAAAGCAATGAAGAATCCAAGAGGAATGCAAGAGAAGTGTTTATTAAACAGTTATTTATTAGTGTTCATTAAGACAGTTGTTGGTCTGCATTTGGCATTACTGAGCCACTTTGACTTCAAATATGTTTTTGTGTGCCAGGAGTTCCTTGTCAGTCATGCAGGACTTCTCTCAGAACTCCTCTGAGATGATCTTGTAAGAAAAAGAGAGGAATGAATTATTTTTGAGAGGAATGAATTATTTTTGGGCCTGTAGCCCTTGCCATGTTTTGCAATGTGCCCTAGAATGTTTCACTGCAAACTTGAATTACTATCCTAAGCAGGTTGCTGGATGAGACACTCAAGACTGCATCCAAATTCCTCAGGGGTGGTTCCTTTTAGTGTAGACTGCCTACTACTCAGTCCCAGATTTTTTAGGAGTGCACTGGAGCCTCTCTGTTTGCAGGACATTGATATCAAAGTTTGTGCAGTTTTTGCATGTTTCAACTTGTCTGAAATAATTTGACAGCATACAGGGACCCCCCTGAGTATTATTATAGGATCTCACGTTGAGAGGATGTACCTTGTGCCTAGAAGTGGCAGGAGATCATGGAGGTGGCAAGGGATTTAGATGTCTTGGGAGATGGGAGGGGACATGACACATAGAATGGCAGTGTAGGGCAGAGGGAGTCAGATGGAGAGCCTCTTGTGAAGGGTCATAAAATCATAGTCATAGAATGGTAAAGTTGGAAGGGACCTCAAGGATCATCTAGTTCCAACCTCCTGCCATAGGCAGGGACACCTCCCACTAGCACAGATCACTCAAGGCCTCCTCCAACCTGGCCTTGAACACCTCCAGGGAGGGAGCAGCCACAACCTCCCTGGGCAACCTGTGCCAGTGTCTCACCACCCTCACTGCAAACAACTTCCTCCTAACATCTGCTTTCAGTCTCCCCTCTGACACTTCAAACCCATTCCCCTTGTCCTGGCATTCCAAGCCCTTGTCAATAGTCCCTCCCCAGCCTTCCTGTAGGCCCCCTTCAGATCCTGGAAGGCTACTCTAAGGTCTCCTGGAAACCTTCTCTTCTCCAGGCTGCAGAGCCTCAACTCTTGTAGCCTGTCCTCATAGGAGAGCTGCTGCAACATCTTGGTGACCTCCTCTGGACCCTCTCCAACAGTTCAATGTCCTTCTTGTGCTAGGGGCTCTAGAACTGCACACAGGACTCCAGATGGGGTCCTTGGCATGGTTATGTTCTTGGAAACACACTTGATTAGATGTAGTTGGAAAGGATACAGTCTGTATGCAGGGGGCAGTCCAAATGTTCAGGGGCAATACTGGGAGATCAGATGTTTGACAGGATGGATAGGTGCATCCCTTGCACTCTCCACCCCTTACAGGGTGGTAATCACAGAATCACACAGAAACATTCAGGTTGTTAAAGCCCCTCAGGATCAGCAAGTCCAACCAATACCTCTACAAGGTGCACCCTAAACCATATTTCCAACCTCCAAATGACTTTTAAATACACCCAGGCTTGGTAACTCAACCACCTCCCTGGGCAGCTCGTTCCAAAGCCTGACCACTCTTGCTGGGAAAGAATTTTTCCCAGTGTGCTCTGTAAACCTACCCAGTGGCAGCTTGAGGCTGTTCCCCCTTGTTCTGTCACTAATTACCTGTGAGCAGAGTCCAGTAGCAGCCTCTCCACAACCTCCTTTCAGGTAGCTGCAGACAGCAATGAGGTCTCCCCTCAGCCTCCTCAATTTCAAACTAACCATCCCCAACTCCCTCAGTCACTCCTCATCAGATTCCTTCTCCAGACCCTTCCCCAGCTTTGCTGCCCTCTGCGCTCGCTCCAGTTTCTGCTTATACAAAATCCACATCTTGGTGGGCATGCCTCTCCCTTTTTGGAGATTTATGATTAGTTGAGTGTGTTGATGTTTGCTGTAAATTAATTTTCCTGGAAGTAAACAAGGAGAACAATGGTTTGTTTGCTAGCTGAGTGGGGAAAGGGAAAAACAGGTTACCTTGTGAGCAGAACAGCCCATCCCTGGGCTGCTGTTCTGGATAACTATGGAATAGGAAGTGGCCTGCCTGACTGTAAAGGCTTTTCACTCATTACACTGCAAAAAAAAATTGAAATTACTGTGGCAGGGAAGGAAAACACTGTCCTGAATCTTGACAGGGCCAGAACTGCAGCTGTCTAACTGTTCCCTTCCCCCATCCCCCACCCCCCATGGTAGTATGGTCATGGGGAAATCATATCTACCTTTGTCTGCTTTGCATACAGGTAGTGCTTCCAACATTTATTTTGGAGAAAAGATCCCTGCTGGAGATGTATGCAAATTTCATGGCCCATCCAGACCTGTTTTTGTCAATTGCAGCTGGAGCCACTCCTGAGGAAAGAATTATCTGCTTTGTGGAGTATTATCTAACAGCTTTTCACGAAGGCCGAAAGGGAGCGGTTGCCAAGAAGCCCTATAACCCCATCATTGGTGAAACCTTCCATTGCTCCTGGGATGTGCCTAAAGAGAAAGTGAAAGCACTCAGAACTAGTGCTGCCTCCATGGTTTCTAAGGACCCAACCAAGGAGTCTGGCCAAGACCAGTCTGCCTGCTACAAGCTGAGGTTTGTAGCTGAGCAAGTATCTCATCACCCACCGGTGTCTTGCTTTTACTGTGAATGCAAGGAGAAGAAAATGTGTGTGAACGCTCACGTCTGGACCAAAAGCAAGTTCATGGGCATGTCAATAGGTGTTTCCATGGTAGGTGAAGGTAAGAATTGTGCTTTTATTTTATTTTAATTAATATTGTGGGTCTCAGAGCAGTAGGAATTGGGATATTTTCCTGGAAATTCCAGGTATTGCCTCTGACCTTTCATTTGAACCTTGTGGCTATTTGCTTTTGTGAAGTTTGGGGTACAAAAGTAGGGTTCTTCATAGAATCATAGAATGATGAGGTTGGAAGGGACATCAAAGATCATCTGGTTCCAACCCCCTGCCTTAGGCAGGGAAACCTCCCACTAGCACAGGTCACTCAAGGCCTCCTCCAACCTGGCCTTGAACACCTCCCTGGGCAACCTGTGCCAGTGTCTCACCACCCTCACTGCAAACAACTTCCTCCTAACATCCACTTTCAATCTCCCCTCTGCCACTTCAAACCCACTGCCCCTTGTCCTGGCATTACAAGACCTTGTCAATAGTCCCTCCCCAGCCTTCCTGTAGGTCCTTTCAGATCCTGGAAGGCTACTCTAAGGTCTCCTGGAAGCCTTCTCTTCTCCAGGCTGCAGAGCCCCAACTCTCTCAGCCTGTCCTCACAACAGAGCTATGTTTCCTCCTTATTACTTCGGTATTTTGCTTTAACACACAGCTAAGCAAGTTAGGAGGGGAGTGTCAGAAGGGAAATCAGTCTGTCTCTCTCCCTCCTGCATGTGTGACTGCCAGCCTGAGTCATCAGTGTAGCTTGCTGTGTTTTTCTGGCACATCCTCATTCCTAGCACTCCTTTTATCAGTGAAGGGAACTATTAATGGAAATAAAATTAAACATAAAGTCACTCATGATTATGTAGGAGTAGGGAAATTTGGTTTTTTTCTTGCTGCTGGTGTGCACAGTTCTCTGGGATGGAGTGCCTGCTGTGGGAATTACTTGAAGACTTCAAAGCCTGATGTGTCCCAATTTTGAGAGAGAAAGGGTCTAGGAATGAAGTACTTCCCTACTTCAAGGCTTGTTTAATGTGTGTTTGTGAGTGTATGTTCTCCCCAATCCCTCCCACCCTACTCCCTTTTTTTTTTTCCCCTCATGTTTTAATAATCCTGGAGATATCCCAGGAGTGGAGGCAGACTTTGGGGAACATCTTCAGTGGGGAACTCTTTTCTTGTAAGATTTACTGCTGTCTTTATGATGGGTATTTTGATAGGAAACTTGGGGTTGTCAGTTTCTAGTTACTCTTTTTTTGTGTGTGTGTGAGCAGTGCAGAAGCATGCAGCTTCACAGTGGGAAATGATGGAGACACTCCAGTGCAGCCCAAGCATTGCTCTTGCATGTTGCAGCAAGAGGTTATACCACTGAAGCTCTTCTCTTATCTGCTAGCCCAAAACTGGCAGCCTTGGATTAAAAAGTTTGCTTCACAGTGAGATTTTGTCATTCAAAACTACATTTCCCTCAAAATTAAAAAGAAAAAAATAGAAAAGAACCTGGTCCAGAGAAGTCTTCTAAATTAAGTTGGTGTGGAGATTTGTCAAGCTGTGTGAAAATAAGAATTTGCTGCAGATGTTTTTTGTGTGCTGCAGAGAAACTCCAGTGCAGCCCAAGCATTGCTGTTGCATGCTGAGGAGTGGCCATTGACCCCAAGAGGTTATATCACTGAAGCTCCTCTCTTACCTGATAGCTCAAACCTGACAGCCTTGGTTTGAAAAGTTTGCTTCACAGTGAGATTTTGTCATTCAAAACTACATTTCCCTCAAAAAGAAACAAAACAAAAAAAAAGAACCTGGTCCAGGGAGGTCTCCCTCATTATGTCGGTGTGGGGATTTGTCAAGCTGTGCAAAACCAGGAATTTGCTGCAGATGTTTCTTTCTCATGTGCTGCAGTACAATTGTGAGGTCATCACAATGCAGGAGGCAGTAGACAGTGATCTGCTATGCCACTTAGACCCTCACAAGTCTATGGGGCCAGATGGGCTACACCCAAGGGTGATGAAGGAGTTGGCAGATGTGCTCACCAAGCCACTCCCCATGATTTACCTGAAGTCCTGCCTGACTGGGGAGGTGCCAGTGGACTGGAGGGTAGCAAATGGGACATGTCTACAAGAAAGGAAGAAAGGAGGATCTGGGAAACTACAGACCTGTCAGTCTGACCTTGGTACTAGGGAAGATCATGGAGCAGGCATCTCTAGCACCATTACACACCATACAGAGAACAACAAGGGGACCAACCCTGTCAGCAAGGGTTTATGAAGGGCAGGTCCTGCCTGATGAACCTGATCTTCTATGACAAGATGACCTGACTATTGGATGAGGGACAGGCTGTGGGTATTGTCTAACTAGACTTGCCAAAAGCCTTTGACACTGTTCCCCACAGAATTCTCATGGACAAACTGACTGCTCATGGCTTGGATGAGCACAGCTCTGCTGGGTAAAGCACTGCTGGATGAAAGGGCCCGAAGTGTCATGGTTAACAGAGTTAAACCCAGCTGGCAGCTGGTCACGAGTGGTGGTCCTCAGGATTCAGTGGTGGGACCACGTCTGCTTAATGTCTTTATTGATGACCTTGATGAAGACACAGAGTGTGTCAGCAGTCAGTTCACAGATGGCACCAAGTTAGAATTATAGAATCACAGAATCATAGAATGGTAAGGTTGGAAGGGACCTCAAGGATCATCTANTTCTCCAGGCTGCAGAGCCCCAACTCTCTCAGCCTGTCCTCACAACAGAGCTATGTTTCCTCCTTATTACTTCGGTATTTTGCTTTAACACACAGCTAAGCAAGTTAGGAGGGGAGTGTCAGAAGGGAAATCAGTCTGTCTCTCTCCCTCCTGCATGTGTGACTGCCAGCCTGAGTCATCAGTGTAGCTTGCTGTGTTTTTCTGGCACATCCTCATTCCTAGCACTCCTTTTATCAGTGAAGGGAACTATTAATGGAAATAAAATTAAACATAAAGTCACTCATGATTATGTAGGAGTAGGGAAATTTGGTTTTTTTCTTGCTGCTGGTGTGCACAGTTCTCTGGGATGGAGTGCCTGCTGTGGGAATTACTTGAAGACTTCAAAGCCTGATGTGTCCCAATTTTGAGAGAGAAAGGGTCTAGGAATGAAGTACTTCCCTACTTCAAGGCTTGTTTAATGTGTGTTTGTGAGTGTATGTTCTCCCCAATCCCTCCCACCCTACTCCCTTTTTTTTTTTCCCCTCATGTTTTAATAATCCTGGAGATATCCCAGGAGTGGAGGCAGACTTTGGGGAACATCTTCAGTGGGGAACTCTTTTCTTGTAAGATTTACTGCTGTCTTTATGATGGGTATTTTGATAGGAAACTTGGGGTTGTCAGTTTCTAGTTAC
This sequence comes from Eubucco bourcierii, assembly GCA_013396675.1. Lineage (NCBI taxonomy): Eukaryota > Metazoa > Chordata > Aves > Piciformes > Ramphastidae > Eubucco > Eubucco bourcierii. The sequence goes on from VWZE01008828.1 coordinate 22,506, forward strand.
TCTTTTTTTGTGTGTGTGTGAGCAGTGCAGAAGCATGCAGCTTCACAGTGGGAAATGATGGAGACACTCCAGTGCAGCCCAAGCATTGCTCTTGCATGTTGCAGCAAGAGGTTATACCACTGAAGCTCTTCTCTTATCTGCTAGCCCAAAACTGGCAGCCTTGGATTAAAAAGTTTGCTTCACAGTGAGATTTTGTCATTCAAAACTACATTTCCCTCAAAATTAAAAAGAAAAAAATAGAAAAGAACCTGGTCCAGAGAAGTCTTCTAAATTAAGTTGGTGTGGAGATTTGTCAAGCTGTGTGAAAATAAGAATTTGCTGCAGATGTTTTTTGTGTGCTGCAGAGAAACTCCAGTGCAGCCCAAGCATTGCTGTTGCATGCTGAGGAGTGGCCATTGACCCCAAGAGGTTATATCACTGAAGCTCCTCTCTTACCTGATAGCTCAAACCTGACAGCCTTGGTTTGAAAAGTTTGCTTCACAGTGAGATTTTGTCATTCAAAACTACATTTCCCTCAAAAAGAAACAAAACAAAAAAAAAGAACCTGGTCCAGGGAGGTCTCCCTCATTATGTCGGTGTGGGGATTTGTCAAGCTGTGCAAAACCAGGAATTTGCTGCAGATGTTTCTTTCTCATGTGCTGCAGTACAATTGTGAGGTCATCACAATGCAGGAGGCAGTAGACAGTGATCTGCTATGCCACTTAGACCCTCACAAGTCTATGGGGCCAGATGGGCTACACCCAAGGGTGATGAAGGAGTTGGCAGATGTGCTCACCAAGCCACTCCCCATGATTTACCTGAAGTCCTGCCTGACTGGGGAGGTGCCAGTGGACTGGAGGGTAGCAAATGGGACATGTCTACAAGAAAGGAAGAAAGGAGGATCTGGGAAACTACAGACCTGTCAGTCTGACCTTGGTACTAGGGAAGATCATGGAGCAGGCATCTCTAGCACCATTACACACCATACAGAGAACAACAAGGGGACCAACCCTGTCAGCAAGGGTTTATGAAGGGCAGGTCCTGCCTGATGAACCTGATCTTCTATGACAAGATGACCTGACTATTGGATGAGGGACAGGCTGTGGGTATTGTCTAACTAGACTTGCCAAAAGCCTTTGACACTGTTCCCCACAGAATTCTCATGGACAAACTGACTGCTCATGGCTTGGATGAGCACAGCTCTGCTGGGTAAAGCACTGCTGGATGAAAGGGCCCGAAGTGTCATGGTTAACAGAGTTAAACCCAGCTGGCAGCTGGTCACGAGTGGTGGTCCTCAGGATTCAGTGGTGGGACCACGTCTGCTTAATGTCTTTATTGATGACCTTGATGAAGACACAGAGTGTGTCAGCAGTCAGTTCACAGATGGCACCAAGCTGGGTGGCAGTGTTGATCTGCAGGAGGGTAGGGAGGCTCTACAGAGGGACTTGGATAGGTTGGATGGATGGGCCAACGTTAATGGCATCAGCTTCAACAAGACCAAATGCCAGGTCCTGCACTTGGGCCACAACAACTCCAAGCAGTGCTACAGGCTCAGGGCAGTGTGGCTGGAGAGCTGCCTGGCAGAAAGGGATTTGGGGGCTGTAATAGACAAGCAGATGAATATGAGCCAGCAGTGTGCTCAGGTGGCAAAGAAAGCCAAAGGCATCCTGGTTGGGATTAGAAATGCTGTGGCCAGCAGGAGCAGGGAGGTGATTGTCCCCTTGGACTCAGCTTTGGTGAGGCCACAGCTTGAGTGTTGTGTTCAGTTTTGGGCACCTCAGTACAAGAGAGATGTGGAGGTGCTGGGGCAGGTCCAGAGGAGGACAACAAAGCTGGGGAAGGGCCTGGAGAATAATTCTGATGAGGAGCAGCTGAAGGAGCTGGAGCTGGTTAATTTGAAAAAGAGGAGGCTTTCCACAGCTACCTGAAAGGAGGTTGTGGAGAGGCTGCTGCTGGTCAATTCTCACAGGTAAATAGTGCTAGAACAAGGGGGAATGGCCTCAAGCTGAGGCTGGGTCGATTTAGACTGGGTATTAGGAATTTTTTTTTTCCCAGCAAGAATGGTCAGGCATTGGAATGAGCTGCCCAGGGAGGTGGTTGAGTCACCAACCCTGGGTGTGTTTCAAAGTCGTCTGGAGGTGGTGCTTGGAAATAATGTTGAGGGTGAACCTTGTAGAGTAGGGATATCTGTTGGACTTGCTGATCCTGAGGGTCTTTTCCAACCTGAATGTTTCTGTGTGGTTCTGTGAGTAAGTATAAATTCTGTATTAGACTGAAGTCCATATGAGTACTGGGGCAGTAGATTGCTGAACCAAAAAGCAGCTGCTGGATTTACAACGTGGCAAAACCATGCTGGCATTTACATGTCTGATGCTGCAGAGCTTAGTGGTTTTTTAAATGCGAAATACAGTTTGGAGAATATTTTTTTCCTGTATTCTGAGCATCCAGGCCCTTTTTTGAGTGTTGCTGGAGTTTACTTACATACTCATGGAGGCCTTTGACCTTTTGTTAGGTCAGTAAGGGGTTTAGATTTTTCATGATGCCACTTGAAAAGCAGTTTGCTTAATGCTCTGATATACCTGTGTCCATTTTGAGACTTCATTTAAGTCATTCTTATTGTTAGTGTAGTATTTTCATCACACCATATATTCATTCAGTACTATCTAATGTATCTGGTGAAAAAATACCCTTTGAAACACTATTAAAAAGCATTAATTAATGTTTGGATCCATCCTTGGTAAGGAGTGACCATCTTGTTGTTCAGATATTTAACAGAACAGCTTTGTTTGATCTGTGAGTTTGTTGTGACCTTAGAGTTGAACTTCACTCTCTAACTTGCTTTTTGTCCTTCAAACAATTCAGTGAAGGTTTGTCTGCTGCAGTGAGCTATTTACAGAAATACAGTGGTACAGAATTTTTGGACCTATATTGTGTAAGGCATATGCTGGTAATGTTTCTGTGCTGACGACCTTAAATGTGTAGAGTGGATTGCTTTTTATGCTGTGTTGTTAGAAGCAGCAGTGGATATGCTGGAATGGGATGTTCTGGAAGTATAAAGGCTTTTATAAGAGTTTGAAGAATTGGGGGATTTGAGGACAATGTGGCACTGCCATACAAAGGGTGCAGCTCAGTATCCTAACTGCACAGTTTTCAGTGTGTGTTACACCTCAGAGTGACTGTGATTTATTTTTTTTTTCTATCTGTGATTTTAGAATAATAGAATCATAGAATCATAGGATTGGAAGATACCTCAAAAATCATCTAGTTCCATAGGCCATAGGCAGGGACACCTGCCACTAGTACAGGTCACTCAAGGCCTCCTCCAACCTGGCCATGAACACCTCCAGGGAGGTTGTGGAGCACAGAATCACCCAACGTGATCAAAGATCAAAGGTGATTCTGTGCTCCACAACCTCATTGGGCAACCTGTGCCAGTGTCTCACCACCCTCACTGCAAACAACTTCCTCCTAACATCCACTTTCAATCTCCCCTCTGCCACTTCAAACCCATTGCCCCTAGTCCTGGCATTCCCAGACCTTGTCAATAGTCCCTCCCCAGCTTTCCTGTAGCCCACTTCAGATCCTGCAAGGCCACTCCAAGGTCTCCTGGAAGCCTTCTCTTCTCCAGGCTGCAGAGCCTCAACTCTCTCAGTCTGTCCTCATAGCAGAGCTGCTGCAGCCCTCTGAACATCTTGGTGGCCTCCTCTGGACTGACTCCAACACTTCCATGTCCTTCCTGTGCTGGGGGCTCCAGAACTGCACACAGGACTTTAGATGGGATCTGAGGAGAGCAGAGCAAAGGGGCAGAATCACCTCCCTTGCCTTTTGTTCGTTGCTTGACAGTGTGTATCCATTGCAGAGCTGCGGAGTGAGTGGGAAAACAGTGCTGGAAGTCCACGTGAGAAGCTGTTTTGTATGCTAGCCCTTCATTTGCGGTTATGAGGGGTCGAAATCTGGCTTGCTAATGAAGTGCCTCATCTCTTTCTTCACTACATGACAAAAATCCCCATTCTTCTAAGTAGTTAATACTGAGTTTCCTCGTGAGAGAGCTTGCCTGAATAGAGGAGAGTGTATTTTGAATGACAAAATTCCTGTTGTATGCAGAGCTCATGACTCTCGTTGGTTCTGTACTAACGAGAGAGTGAGGGAGAAGAGGACATATTGAATAGAATGACATTAAGATTTGAATTACCAAGGGATGGGAGAGTCAGTGTAAATATTTAATGGTTTTCACATGGCCCAAAGAATCCTCAGACAGAGAATGGCTGTAGGAGCAGGATGCTTGAGCGGAAAAGACACTGATGACTACACTGATAATGGCTGTAGAAGAAGGATGCTTGAGTGGAAAAGACTGATGACTACACCTTGCTTCCACCTCCTGGGTTCCAAAGCAGCCAAATCCAACCCAAAAGGCCACCTTTGATTCACAAGTTTGTTTTGCAGGGAGTATAATGTACATGAAAGTGGATAGGTCTGTGTTGTCAAGCAGCTAGTTGTGTCTGGTGTAGTCACTTCTGCTGTTCCAGGTGTTTCCACATGTAGCCATGTGCAGGCTTCCAAAAACTTTTCCAATTTGAAATCCTTGGAAAGATTTGATAGGTAAAGAGCTCTTTCCAGGGTGAAGCTGAATGAAAGCAACGAATGCTTCTTTTTCTCTTGTGATGTTTTGGTCAGTGAGGTTTGTTTTGGTTGGTTGGTTTCTTTTTGCAGTTTTAGGTTTTGGTTTTGTAGTTTTTGTGGGATTTTATCATTGTGTACTGGTTTGAGAGTAATTGGAATATTTTAATAGAGAAAATTACACTCTAGGCTGTGAAAGGAAAACATCATGATGTCTACTTCACTCATACGCTTGCTGGAGAATTGTTTGGGAACACTAACCAAAACAATAGATCAGTCAGTCTCTCTCTGTCGCTTGCTGGAGCAGGAGCGGCTGGTGGGATCTAGCAGCTTCTGGGCTCTGACTTCTCTGCTGATTAATCCTCACTAACCACTTTTCTTCTAACCCCTCCTGGCTGATCCTCCTAATTTACCTTGCACGTAAGGCAAACCTTGGGGTGAGGTACAGGGGTGGGGAGAAGGTGGAAGGGTGGTTGGGAACCCCTCCTGGGGTCTCTGATTTCTGGGAGGGGAGTTGTGTTGCTGTATTACCTTTTACTTGTATATTTCTGTAAATATTGTGTATACAGTGTAAATATCTGCTGTACATTGTGCTGAGCTGTAAATAGAGCTTCATCGTTTAACTTCCAGCCGACTGAGTGCTAGTCTGGGTCATTTTACAAAGTGTGGGGGGGTGGGGAACTCCCAAACCTTCACACATTGTTTGGGTTTTGTATATGTGTGTGTGAGGAGGAGTTTTGGAGTTTGGTTTTGTTTCTTTTTGTATGTTTGATCTGTTTTCCCTGCTTTTATAAATATATGTGTGTGTGTGCGTGCACGTCTGTGTGTGCGCGCGTGCGTCTGTGTGTGTGCATGTGTCTGTATGTGTGCATGCGAATATGTGTGGGTATGTGTGTATGTCTGTGTGTGCATGTGTGTGTCTATAAGTGTGTGTGCATATCTATGAGTGTGTGTCTATATATGTGTGCGCGCGTGCATGTGCCTGTGTGTGCGTTGGTCTGTATGTGATTGTGTGTGTATATGTGCTTCTGTGTGTGTGTGCGCATGTGTCTATATGTGTGTGCATGTTTCTATATGTGTGCGCGTGCGGCTGTGTATGTGCATGTGTCTATGTGTGTGCATGCATGCATGTGTGTGCATTTGTCTATATGTGCGTGTATGTGTGTGTGCATGCTTGTATGTGTGTGTATGTGTCTATACGCGTGTGTGTGCGTTTATATGCGCATGTATGTGTGTGTGCGTGCTTATATGTGTGTGTGCATGTGTCTATATGCGTGCACACATGTGCCCATGTGTGTACGTGTATGTGTGTGTGTGTGTGTGCGTGTGTGTGCGTGCGTGTATGTGTGTGTGCATTTATATGTGCATATGAGTGTGTGTGTGCATACGTGTGTGTGCATGTGTGTCTGTATGTGTGTATGCACATGTCTGTGTGTGTCTGTGCATGCGTGTGCCTCTGTGTCTGTACGTGTGTGTGTGCATGTATGTGTGTGTGCATGCATGTATGTGCGTGTGTCTGTGTGTGTGCATGTGTCTGCATGTGTGCGTGTGTGTCTGTGTGCACATGACTGTGGGTGTGTCTGTGTGTCTGTGTGCGTGCGTGCCTGTCTCTGTGTGTGTATGCCTGTGCATGTATGTGTGTACGTGTGTCTGTGTGCATGCATGTGTGTGAATGTGTGTATGTGCGTTTGTCTATGTGCATGTATGTCTGTGTGTATTTGTATGCGTGCTTGTATTTGTGTGTGTGCATGTGTCTATATGTGCGTGCGTGTGCGTGTGTGTGTGTGCATCTATGTGTGTGCGTGTATGTCTGTGCTTGTCTATATGTGTGCATGTGTGTATGTGTGTGCATATGTGTATATCTGTGTCTGTGTATAGATGTGTATGTGTATATGTACATGCATGTGTATATGTGCATGTGTGTATGTGTCTATATGTGTGTGTGTATATGTGCATGTGCGTATGTGGGTGCGTGTGTGTATGTGCATATGTCTGTCTGTGTGTGTGTATGTGTGTGTGTTTGTGCGCCCGTGTGTGTGTTTGTGCGCGCGTGTGTGTTTGTGCGTACGTGTGTGTGTGCATGTGTATGTGTGTGCATGTGTATATGTGTGCATGTGTGTATGTGTGTGTGCGTGTGTGTATATGCGTATGTGTGTGCATGTGTGTATGTGTGTGTATATGTGTGTGCATGTGTGTATATGCGTATGTGTGTGCGTGTGTGTATGTGTGTATGTGTGTATGTGTGTATGTGTGTATGTGTGTATGTGTGTATGTGTGTATGTGTGTATGTGTGTATGTGTGTATGTGTGTATGTGTGTATGTGTGTATGTGTGTATGTGTGTATGTGTGTATGTGTGTATGTGTGTATGTGTGTATGTGTGTATGTGTGTATGTGTGTATGTGTGTATGTGTGTATGTGTGTGTGTGTGTATGTGTGTGTGCGTGTGTGTATATGCGTATGTGTGTGCGTGTGTGTATGTGTGTATGTGTGTATGTGTGTGCGTGTGTGTGTATATGTGTGCATGTGCGTATGTGCGTGTGTGTGTGTGTGTGCATGTGTGTGTGTATGTGTATATGTGTGTGCATGTGTATGTGTGTGTGCGTGTGTGCGTGTATGTGTGCATGTATGTGTGTGTATATGTGTGTGCCTCTGTGTATATGTGTGTGCCTCTGTGTGTATGTGCGTGCATGTGTATATGTGTGTGCATGTGTATGTGTGTGTGTATATGTGTGTGCGTATATGTGTGCATGTGTGCATGTGTATGTGTGTGCGTATACGTGTGCATGTGTGTATGTGCATGTATGTGTGTATGTGTGTGCCTGTGTGTATGCGTGTGTGCGTGTATGTGTACATGTGTGTATGTGCGTGTATATGTGTGTACCTGTGTGTATGTGTGTGTGTATATGTGTGTGCATGTGTATGTGTGTGCATATGTGTGCATGTGTGTATGTGCGTGTATATGTGTGTACCTGTGTGCCTGTGTGTGTATGTGTGTATGCGTGTATGTGTGTGCGTGTGTATATGTGTGTGCATGTGTATGTGTGTGTGTAATTGTGTGTATATATGCGCGTGCATGTATGTATGTATATGTGTGCATGTGTATGTGCGTGTGTATATGTGTATATATATGCGTGTGTATGTGTGTGCGGGTATGTGTGCGTGTGTATATATATATGTGTGTGCGTATATATTTCTGTGTGTCTATCTATGCCCATACATATGTCTGTATGTATATATAGATACGTGTGTGTGTCCTTATAATTTTTGTTCGTGGGGCATTAGTGACTTTGTATTTCACGGGTCCCAAGACTGGCTATGCCATGTCACTAAATATTTCCCTACTCCTCATTTTTGTGCTGTGTCTTAGCCCAGTGGCTTCAGAACAGCTGCCATATGGCATGGCACTCGTTACTTAATGTACCAAATGCCTGCAGGCTTTGGAAGATGAGCAGTGGAGAGCAGCCTACTGGGACATTTGAGATGATTCTGCTGTCTTCTTCTGTCCCTTACTGATCTGCAGGGCTGGCAGTGCTCTGCACTCATGTGGGGTCTGTCCTGTGTGTAACTTGGTCCTGTTTGTGCCTTGTTATAAACAATGCAGGCAGAGTGAGGAGCCTGTTAAATTAGGAAACTGCCCTAGGCAGGTTGTGTCCCAGATAGCAGTTGTTGGGATTGATCTCCATACAATCAGTGGGAAGCATTAGATTTTATGTGCTTTTTCTGTATTTATTGATCCAGAGCCTCCTCTGGGTATTTCGTCAATATGTGCTACTGGAAAATCAATTTGCAAAGCTGTAGCATCAGGGAGGGACGTGTAAGGTTCAAACAGGGAAAATTTTATGCTGGGAATATTACTTCTTTGATGCAGGCTGAGGTGTCCTGGAAAGGAGCATGACTGTGAATACACTGCCTTTAGTCAAAAGCTGCATCTGGGGAAGAATAATAAACTGCAGCAGTACAGGTTGGGAGGTGATCTGCTGGAGAGCAGCCTGTGGAGAGGGACCTGGCAGTGCTGGAGGAGAACATCCATGGCACAGCAATGTGCCCTGGTGGCCAGGAGGGCCAATGGGATCCTGGGGGGCATTAAGAAGAGTGTGTCCAGCAGCTCAAGGGAGGTTCCCCTCCCCCTCTACTCTGCCCTGGTGAGATCTCATCTTGAGTACCTGCCTTCAGTTTTGTTTCAGAGGGACAGGGATCTGTTGGAGAAGGTCCAGGTGAGGGCTGCAAGGATGATGAGGGGACTGGAGCACTGCCCTATGACGAGAGGCTGAGAGACCTGGGGCTGCTTAGTCTAGAGAAGAGAATACTGAGAGAGGGGATCTAATAAATGTTTATAACTATCTGAGGGCTGGGGGTCAGGAGAGGGGGGATAAGTTCTGCTCTCTGCTGCCTGGCATAGGACAAGGAGCAATGGATGGAAGCTGCAGCACAGGAGGTTCCAGCTCAACACAAGGGGAACTTCTTGACTGGAAGGGTCCCAGAGCCCTGGCACAGGATGCCCAGAGGTTGTGGAGTCTCCTTCTGTGGAACCTTTCGAAACCTGTCTGGATGTGTTCCTGTGTGCCCTGAGCTAGATTGTCTGGTCCTGCTGTTGCAGGGGGATTGGACTGGATGATCTCTTTGGATCCCTTCCAACCCCTGACATCCTGTGAGCTTGTGAGCTGAGGATACCTCAAGGGGGAATTTCAAACTTCACCCTTGTTTATTAAAATCTCATCCTTCTCAGTGGGATTTTTTTCTAATAAACTAGATTTCTGAATCCACTCCAGATTCACTTCAGTTCCTCCCAGAGTACTTATTGTGTGCATTCTATAAATACTTAGGACTTTTTCTAAAACGAATTTTCAGTTTCCAAAGTCATTCTTTGATGTGAAGTGAGAGAAAGTTATTGGAAATGGGAGTCTCTTTTTCAGCTTTTTCATGTATCTTTACTTACAGCTGTTTCTGAACTGAAAACCAATAGTCCCCTGCAATGGGGATTGTGTTTTCCAGCAGATGCTTTCAAAGGTCAGTCACAATGTATCACAGAATCACAGACACACCCAGGCTGGCAGAGCCCATCAGGATCACTGAGTCCAACCTAGAACCCTACTCTACAAGCTTCACCTTAAACCATAGCAACACAACCAAACCACCCTTAAACACATCCAGGGTCAGTGACTCCACCACCTCCCTGGGCAGCTCATTCCAGTCCCTGACAACTCTCTCCAGGAAAAAAATTTTCCTATGTGGCTATGAGACTCAGCTAACACAGATTGAAACAAATATACATTATTAATAGTGCAATGTGAAAAGAAAAAGGAAGAGGGGGAAAAAATGGTCCATGACAGCAAATCTTGCACTTTCTGCTTCAAACAACGATTAGTGAGGTTTGGAGAGGTTGAGTCTTTTTGGTTTTGTTCCATCCAGTGAGCTTCTCCAACACATGTTTTAGTCCTTTGTGGTTCCCACCATGTTTTTCTGGCCATGCTATTTGATTCTATCTAAAATAATTTTGATTATCTTAATTCTTGATTTGATCTTAGTTCCTGATTTCATTGAATCGGAGAATGGTAAGTTTGGAAGGGACCTCAAAGATCATCCAGTTCCAACCCCCTGCCATAGGCAGGGACACCTCCCACTAGCACAGGTCGCTCAAGGCCTCCTCCAGCCTGACCTCGAACACCTCCAAGGAGGTTGTGGAGCACAGAATCACCCAACGTGATCTTTGATCACGTTGGGTGATTCTGTGCTCCACAACCTCCCTGGGCAACCTGTGCCAGTGTCTCACCACCCTCACTGCAAACAACTTCCTCCTAACATCCACTTTCAATCTCCCCTCTGCCAGTTTAAACCCATTGCCCCTTGTCCTGTTAATCTGAATTAACAAGAAACAAAACAAAACAAGAACAACAACAAAAAACAACAACAAAAACCCCCCACCCCAAATCAAAATAAACCAAATGAACAAACCACAACCAACCAACCAAAAGAAAATAAAAATAACTACAAACAACCAACATTTAAAAAAAAAATTTAAAAAATAGGAATTTCCTAAAACCATGGAATTATCATTTTGTTTTGGGCTGGTTTGTTTTTTTTTTTCCCCCCTGAAGCATCCTTCAGTCATGGAACCTCTGCAACTGTTAACCAGCATTAGCAGCTTTCAAGACAAGTTTTAAGGACAGGTGATGCTGTCATGATGTAATGATACCTAGGTGTTAAAAGTACACAACCCTTTGAAAAGTAGCTGGTTTTAGTTTTTCAGCTTTCATTTATTCAAGATTTAAACTTGGCAGGGTAGGACCTGAATTCAAATTGTGGTAGCAGTTACAAGTGTTGACTCTCAGTGTCCTTTTGGCTTCCTGTTCCCCATAAGAGCACAAATCTCAGTTCAGAGATGGTGCAGCTACAGTCTTCATGGTGCCTCACTAAAATGAGCTACGCTGTCAGTTCGTGGCTTGGATGCCAACACTCTGTGCTGGATTAGGAACTGGCTGGAGGGCCGAGCCCAGAGAGTGGTGGTGAATGGTGCCACATGCAGCTGGAGGCCGGGCACTAGCAGTGTGCCCCAGGGATCAGTGCTGGGCCCCATCCTCTGGAACATCTTCAGTGATGATCTGGATGAGGGCATAGAGTCAGGCACCAGCAAATTTGCAGCTGACACCAAGCTAGGGCTGATGTTGATGGGCTGGAGGGCAGAAGAGCTCTGCAGCAGGACCTTGACCGCCTGCACAGATGGGCAGAGTCCAAGGGGATGGAGCTCAACAAACCCAAGTGCCAGGTGCTGCACTTTGGCCACAACAACCCCATGCAGAGCTACAGGCTGGGGTGGGAGTGGCTGGAGAGCAGCCAAACAGAAAGGGATCTGGGGGTGCTGATTGACACCCGCCTGAACATGAGCCAGCAGTGTGCCCAGGTGGCCAAGAAGGCCAATGGCATCCTGGCCTGCATCAGCAAGAGTGTGGCCAGCAGGAGCAGGGAGCTCATTCTCCCCCTGGACTCTGCACTGCTTAGGCCACACCTTGAGTCCTGTGTCCAGTTCTGGGCCCCTCCATTGAAGAAGGACATTGAGGTGCTTGAGTGTGTCCAGAGAAGGGCAACGAGGCTGGGGAGAGGCCTGGAGCACAGCCCTATGGAGAGAGGCTGAGGGAGCTGGGATTGGTTAGCCTGGAGAAGAGGAGGCTCAGGGGAGACCTTCTTGCTGTCTCCAGCTACCTGAAGGGTGCTTGTAGCCAGGAGGAGGTTGCTTTCTTCTCTCAGGCAAGCAGCAGCAGAACAAGAGGACACAGTCTGAAGCTGTGCCAGGGGAAGTTTAGGCTGGAGGTGAGGAGAAAGTTGTTGCCTGAGAGAGTCATTGCCTGCTGGAATGGGCTGCCCAGGGAGGTGGTGGAGTCAGCGTCCCTGGAGGTGTTCAAGGTGGGTTTGGACGTGGCACTTGGTGCCATGGTCTGGTCTTGAGGGCTGTGGTAACAGGTTGGACTTGATGAGCTTTGAGGTCTCTTCCAACCTTGGTGATACTGTGAGACTGTGAAATGAGGTTTTGCATGTGGGCTCTGCAGCTGATGGAAACTGAAACTAACAGCTGCATTAATAGTAAAAGTAGTATTAAGTTGTGAATATTTCAGATCTTCCCTTTTTTTTTTTTTTTTCTTTTTTCTTTTCCAGATTATAACTATTGAGCTGCAGTCATATTTCAAGTGACATAACACTTCATTAAAAATGTATTTATTCCTATGTTTAAGGAATTTAAAAAGTATGCTATCAGGTGCTAAAAATAGTGCCAAGAGCTGGGTTCAGTTTTTAATATTTAACTTGCTGTGATGGTTAAATATTTGTATTGAAGGTCATTGCTGTTCACTTCTCAGTGTGCTGGGCAGGGCTGGCGAGATCTTTGTGTCCCTCCTACTAGAGTAGGGAGGAAAAAAGCTACTGAGCCCATCACAGAGATAAACCCACACCTATACTAACCCAGAGGGGAATTGTCTTTATCCTTTCATGTGGCACCACGCAGTGGCTACAGGCTGGTCAGCCTCAGCTCCATCCCTGGAAAGGTGATGAAACAACCTATCCTTGGTGCTGTCTCTAGGCTTGTCAAGGATGAGAAGGTTATTGGGAGTAGCCAACATGGTTTTACCAAGGGGCAGTCATGTTTGACCAGCCTGAATAGCCTTTTACAATGACACAACCAGGTGGATTGATGATGGTAAAGCAGTGGATGTGGTTTATCTTGACTCAGGAAAACATTTCACACCATCTTCCCACAGCATCCTCGCAGCTAGAACTGAGGCAGTGTGGCCTGGATGGTCAGGTAGTGATGTAGATTGTGAGGGTGGTTAAAGGAAAGGAGTCAGCGAGTTGTGATCAGTGGGATGGAGTCTAGTTGGAGCCCTGTGACAAGTGGAGTCCCTCAGTGGTCAGTAGTGGGACCAGTTCTGTTCAATATATTCATCAATGACCTGACTGAGGGCACAGAGTGCATTGTCAGCAAGTTTGCTGATGACACCAACCTGGGTGCAGTGGCTGCCACAGCAGAGGCTGTGCTGGCATTCAGCCAGACAGGGACAGGCTGGAGGGGTGGGCAGGGGCAAACTGAATGAAATTTAACAAGAGCAAGTGTAGCATCTGACACCTGGGAAAGAACAACCCCAGGGAGCAAGATAGGTTAGGGACTACCCTGTTGGAAGGCAGTGTAGGGGGAAAGCACCTGGGAGTCAGGGTGGACAGAAGGATGACCAAGCCCTTGTGGCCAAGAAGGCATTCTGGGATGTATTAGAAAAGGTGTGGTTAGTAGATTGAGAGAAGTTCTCCTCCCACTCTAGTCTGCTGAGGTTGCATCTGGAATTTTTTGTCCAGTTCTGGGTCCCTCAGTTCAAGAAGAACAGGAAACTGCTGAAGGAGTCCAGAGCAGAGCCACAAAGATGATGAAGGGGATGGAACAAGTCCTTTATGAGAAAAGACTGGGGGAGCTGAGGCTCTTTAACTTGGAGAAGAGGAGGCTGAGATGTGGCCTCCTTAGTGTTTACAGATGTGTGAAGGGTGAGTGTCAGGAGGAGCCAGGCTCTTTCAGAGATGCCCCGTGATAGGACAAGGGGCATCAGGTACATAGGAGTGTAGAAGCTTCCAGGTGAACATAAGGAAAAACTTTTTCCCTGTAATGGTGACAGAACACTGGAACAGGCTGCCCAGATAGGTTGAGGAGCCTCCTTCTGTGGAGATACTCAAAGCCCACCTGGGTGTGTTGCTGTATGACCTACTGTAGGTGATTCTGCTCTGGCAGGGGGATTGGACTAGATGATTTTTCAAGGTCACTTCCAACCCTTAACATTCTGTGGTTCTGTGACAGTTGGAAGAGGATGGCAGGCCCTGGGCAATTAAGAGGTTCTGGAGAAGCTCACATGAAGGTGCAATTCATAAGCACAGTGAGGTTCTCCCCCATTAATGGGCACCACACCTGCCCACCCTACTGAATCACTGGATGAACCAGGTTGGAAAAGAGGTTGTAGCCAGGTGGGGTTGGGCTCTTCTGCCAGGCAACCAGCAACAGAAGGAGGGGACACAGCCTCAAGCTGTACCAGGGGAGGTCTAGGCTGGATGTTAGGAGGAAGTTGTTGCCAGAGGGAGTGATTGGCATTGGAATGGGCTGCCCAGGGAGGTGGTGGAGTCCCCATCCCTGGAGGTGTTCAAGACAAGCCTGGATGGGACACTTAGTGCCATGGTCTGGTTGGTTGGCTAGGGCTGGGTGCTAGGTTGGGCTGGGTGAGCTTGGAGGTCTCTTCCAACCTGCTTGATTCTATGATTCTGTGATTCTATGATCAAGTCCAACCTATCACCTAACCCTTCTAATTAACTAACTCATGGCACTGAGTGCATCATCCAGCCACTTCTTTAACACCTCCAGGGATGGGAACTCCACCTCCCAAGGCAGCCCATTCCAATGCCAATCCAGAGATGGCAACTCCACCACCTCCCCAGGCATCCCATTCCAATGCCAATCACTCTTGCTGTGAAGAACTTCTTCCTAACATCCAGCTTGAACCTACCCTAGCACAGAGGCTGTGTCCTCTTGTTCTGTCCCTGGGTGCCTGGTAGCAGAGCCCAACCCCAGCTGGCTACAACCTCCCTTCAGGTAGCTGCAGAGAGCAATGAGCTCTGCCCTGAACCTCCTCTTCTGCAGGCTGTACACCCCCAGCTCCCTCAGCCTCTCCTCACAGGGCTGTGCTCCAGGCCCCTCCCCAGCCTCACTGCCCTTCTCTGGACACCTTCCAGCACCTCAACATCTTTCTTAAACTGAGGGGCCCAGAACTGGACACAATACTCAAGGTCTGCTATGAGACCTTTTTGTGTTTCAAAAAGACTGCAACACAAAAGCAGCAAAGCCCCCAGAACTGCCCTGTTGGAAGGTGATGCTTTCAGGACTCTACCTCTTAAGGTGTGTGAGGATTAAGACCATTAAGACAGGGGAAAAATGACTTGAGGGACAGCACCACAGGCTGTTACCTGCAGCTCACTGCTGCTGCATGTCTGTTGCCTGTGACTGTAATGAGAAAGTAGAGAATAAATAGGAAGAGGATGAAAAAGAAAAGCTAATAGACTTGAGTCTGAAACCTGTTGTGGTTCTCTGTGTGGAAAACACCCAGCTGCAGACTGTCAGGTTTCCTGTCTGTGTCTGATCAGTACTCATTAGATTTCTTTGATCTGTTTTTGAATATCACCAATTAATTAGAAGACTTTTTAATAGTTATTAATTTAATGCTGTGATAGCACCCATGTAAGGATTTTGATAAGCAAAATCATTGCTTCAAATAAAAGTTCTTCCTGGACATGTGTCCAGGTGAATTGAGTAGTTCAACCTTCCTGCAGTGTGTTCAGCATTATTTTACAGGTATTGAGCCAAGGAACTGTGATGGTTTGGGAGTTACCTGCCCCTCACTCTATGAAAATCACCCACACTAGACTCAGCTGGCTGGAAGTTAAGGAATGAATTGTATTTACAGCTTAGCACAATGTACAGGCAGATAATTACAATATGTTACAAAATATATACAGCTATATAGAGAAATATACAATCATAGAATCATAGAATGGTAAGGTTGGAAGGGACCTCAAGGATCATCTAGTTCCAACCCCCTGCCATAGGCAGGGACACCTCCCACTAGTACAGGTTACTCAAGGCCTCCTCCAACCTGGCCTTGAACACCTCCAGGGAGGGAGCAGCCACAACCTCCCTGGGCAACCTGTGCCAGTGTCTCACCACCCTCACTGCAAACAACCTCCTCCTAACATCCATTTTCAATCTCCCCTCTGCCACTTCAAACCCATTCCCCTTGTCCTGGCATTCCCAGCCCTTGTCAATAGTCCCTCCCCAGCCTTCCTGTAGGTCCCTTCAGATCCTGGAAGGCTACTCTAAGGTCTCCTGGAAGCCTTCCCTTCTCCAGGCTGCAGAGCCCCAACTCTCTCAGCCTGTCCTCACAGCAGAGCTGCTGCAGCCCTCTCAGCATCTTGGTGGCCTCCTCTGGACTAGCTCAAACAGTTCCATGTCCTTCCTGTGCTGGGGCTCCAGAACTGCACACAGGACTGCAGGTGGGATCTGAGGAGAGCAGAGCAAAGGGGCAGAATCACAAGTTAAAGGCAATACAGAAACACAATCCCCCTTCCAGAAATCAGAGTCCCCAGGAGGGGCTTCCAACCACACTTCCACCTTGTTTCCACCCCTCTGCCTTACCCCAGGGTCTACTTCATGTGCAAGGTGAGCTTGGAGGATGGGCAAGGGGGGGTTAAAAGCAGAGTGATGAGTTGGGTTACACAGCAGACAGCAGAAGACACAGCAGCTCCCAAAGAGACTCTCTACAGTACCTATGTTTGTGTCCTTGTTTGTATACATCTCAGCAAGCCTGTGAGTGAAGCAGTGCTTGCTTTTCACAGCCTATATCTGATCTTTTTCATTAAAATATTCCAGTTAGCCTCAAACCAGCACAGGAACCTTGAGGAAAAACAAGTGTATGTTCCAGCTGTGTCCTGGATATTCCCTGCTGGTGGGGGTCAGCACAGGACACTAGGAACTTGTATCTCACAGAGACAAAATGGCCAAGGTTCTTTCAAGACAGTGTTTGCCTGCCTTGGTGCTTTTCCACTGTCATGGTTTAAACCTTAGCTGGCAACTAAGCACCACACAGCTGCTAACTCACTCCACCATTCATGGGGAGGGGGAGAAACTGTCTAAGTGTATAAGAAGGTGCAGAATGGGGAGAAAGTGTATAAGAAGGTTATAAATGATAAACCTTGTGGATTAAGATAAGAACAACTTAATAAGTGAAATAATAATAGTAGTAATGGTAATGAAAAAGGAAATGATGAGAGAAGCCTGGAGAAGAGAAGGCTTCCAGGAGACCTTAGAGTAACCTTCCAGGATCTGAAGGGGGCTACAGGAGGGCTGGGGAGGGACTATTGACAAGGTCTTGTAATGCCAGGACAAGGGGAATGGGTTTGAAGGGGCAGAGGGGAGACTGAAAGTGGATGTTAGGAGGAAGTTGTTTGCGGTGAGGGTGGTGAGACACTGGCACAGGTTGCCCAGGGAGGCTGTGGAGCACAGAATCACCCAATGTGATCAAAGATCACATTCTGTGCTTCTGTGCTCCACAACCTCCCTGGAGGTGTTCAAGGCCAGATTGGATGAGGCCTTGAGTGACCTGTACTAGTGGGAGGTGTCCCTGCCTATGGCAGGGGGTTGGAACTGGATGATCCTTGAGGTCCCTTCCAACCTTACCATTCTGTGATTCCATGATTCCAAGTGAAAGCTAAGAAAAGCAAGTGCTGCAAATGAAGAAGAATTGCTCAGCAAGTGACCCATGCCCAGCCTATTCTGAGCAGCAGCTCCCCAGCCAGTTTCCCCCCAGTTTCTATGCTGAGCCTGATGCCCTATGGATGTCCTTCAGTCACATGAATATCCTTCAGCCCAGTGTGAGTCAGCTGGCCTGGCTGTGTCCCCTCACAAAGTCTCGTGTGCCCCCGGCCTCCTCACTGTCAGGGCAGCATGAGAAGCTGAAAAGTCCTTGGCTTGGTGTAAACAACTAAACCATCAGTGTGCTATGAACCTTATTCTCACCCTTAATACAAGACTGCACTGAAGCAGCTACCAGGAAGAAAATGAACTCTATCCCAGCTGAAAGCAGGATGCTCCATATCCTTTGTGTCAGACCTGCTGGCTGTGATCCTGCTGACAGGCTGAGGTTGCAGAGCAACTGCATGAAACTGCTCTCCTGTGGAACAGTTTCAGAAGGCAGAAGTGACAGACTGCAGAACTTCCTGTGTCCGTGTTTGGGTCTAATAATTGGAGCTGATGTTTAAGGTGCTGATTCTGTTAGAGCTCTCTGCTTTTACATTTCAGTGTTCTGGGGCTTTGTGCCTTCATCTGGTGTTAAGGGTGTAAGTTTATGTTGGTGATAGTAGTGCTTTGTTCTTTTTTTCATGCTTTTTTGTCATTGGATATGGATCACTTTGCAGAGTTAGTGTTATTGTTCCCTCAAACAGATGGACAAGGTAATCAATACCCTTATCACTGTTGCTGTCTTCTATCTGCCTCAGGGTGAAGGCAAATTGGCTCAAGCTCATCTGAACAGATAACAGTACTATGTCAGGATGTTTGGGATTTGGGGTTTTTTCTCAGTTTTCAGTGCTTTTCAAACCTTGTGAGAGATTAGTTTCAAAGGTGTAATTGTTACCTTTGGGCAGCTGCTAAATAGGACTCAAGACTGTAATCTAATAACAAATATAGAACCATAGAATGGGAAGGTTGGAAGGGACCTCAAGGATCATCTAGTTCCAAACCCCTGCCATAGGCAGGGACACCTCCCACTAGAACAGGTCACTCAAGGCCTCATCCAACTTGGCCTTGAACAAAGATCACATTGGGTGATTCTGTGCTCCACAACCTCCCTGGGCAACCTGTGCCAGTGTCTCGCCACCCTCACTGCAAACAACTTCCTCCTAACATTCACTTTCAATCTCCCCTCTGACACTTCAAACCCATTGCCCCTTGTGCTGGCATTGCAGGACCTTGCCAATAGTCCCTCCCCAGCCTTCCTGGAGCCCACTTCAGATCCTGGAAGGCTACTCTAAGGTCTCCTGGAAGCCTTCTCTTCTCCAGGCTGCAGAGCCCCAACTCTCTCAGCCTGTCCTCACAGCAGAGCTGCTGCAGCCCTCTGAGCATCTTGGTGGCCTCCTCTGGACCCACTCCAACAGTTCCATGTCACAGTAGCACAGTATCACCAAGGTTGGAAGAGACCTCAAAGCTCATCAAGTCCAACCCATCACCACAGCCCTCAAGACCAGACCATGGCACCAAGTGCCATGTCCAAACCTGCCTTGAACACCTCCAGGGACGCTGACTCCACCACCTCCCTGGGCAGCCCATTCCAGCAGTCAATGACTCTCTCAGTCAAGAACTTTCTCCTCACCTCCAGCCTAAACTTCCCCTGGCGTAGGTTGAGGAAGTCCTACAGAATGTCTCCTACTACAGATACTCAGCATGATCCAGTTCTGCGTGCAGGGTTTAAGGTGTGCTTTACCTAGTCTTATATCTGTTTTGTTGCCATCCTGAAGACCAAGCCGCAGCTGCAGTAGGGCTGTAGAGCTGGATTATTAACCCCAGGGGAAGCTGATATCTCATCAAATACCCAACATTTCTTTTTGTGTTTCCAAGTCTTGAAAACTTGCTGTGCTGCAGAGTGTTGGTCTTGGTTAACCTCATCCTTCTAAGAGTGGAGAAGCCTCTACAGAATACTAATGACTTGCCATCAGTTTTCTCTCCGTGGTAGAGATGTTGATGGTAATAGAGCAGTGGCCCTGCTGGCAGTTCGTTGATGCTGCAGGACTTTTGTAAAAGCTGTGTGGGAGCCCAGGTGCTGGGAAACCAAGGAGCAAAGCGAGAAGAAATTTCTAGATAGCTTTTCAAAGGATGTTTCCTAGTTGCCTTTAGGCAGACCTCGAGGAAACTTTTCATTCTCACCGACAAATAGATCAGTAAAAACCTGCTGCGCAGGATCTGGGTTTTGCTGGTTGAATGGAGACCTGGAGAGTCCTTTGGCCATGCCCATAGTTAGGGAGAGAGGTTATGGGAGGGCAGCGAGCGAGCAGCCTAATGTTCACCAGTGCCCCTTGCAAGCAACTGTTACTTTGTGCCCAACTTTGACAGTCTGTTGCTTGTCAAGAACAGGAAGTAATCCAAGCTGTTTGGTACCATGAAGGACCCCAGGGTATGCACTGCTCAAATGATGTGCTTCTGAGAAGGTTTCCTGGATGATGTCTGTTGGAGAGTGCAGACATTTTTCATAGCAGACAGCAGCCCCCTGCAAGTGAGTTGCACATTGCGCTCATGGCAGAAACACGTTTTGGTGGCAGTCGTTGGGTCAGTGACTCTCAGCTCTTGTCTTGGAACTTCTGTCATTTCACTTTCAACCTTCTTCCCATGTAGGTGTTCTTTACTTGCTGGAACATGAGGAAGAGTATGTTTTCACCCTGCCCAGTGCCTATGCTCGCTCCATACTTACTATCCCGTGGGTGGAGCTCGGAGGGAAAGTCAATATCAGCTGTGCCCGAACAGGCTACTCGGCTACAGTCACCTTCCACACCAAGCCCTTCTATGGAGGGAAGGTCCACAGGTATGACAGTTACCTCATCTTACTCTTGTTTGTCTGCTAATAAACCTCAGTGGAAGGAGTCCTGGACATCTGTTTGGGTCTTCTGTTGGAGTATTTTATAGAGATACCTGAATTTGGTTTTGTATTAAAGTCTGAGCTGATTTACAGCTCCAGAGCACAGTTTCTTGTAGCTATGCATTTGATATCATTTAGCTGATTTCAATATGTTTCTGCCATTAAACTAAAATGAATGGATTCTTCCAGGCTTTGTTGCTTGAAAGTTTTGCTGTAAGTGCAGGATCAAAAAAATGGAGGTAGAAAAGGCACCATGTCTGCTACACCAACCAAACCTGACCAGAGGTAACCATGCAAGAGCACAACCTTCTCAAAGACACTGCTCCAGTCTGCAGGCTCTTCACAGCCTTAACATAGGGGAGCCAAAGACACATAAATAATGCTTTCATCATCTGGAATTTCAGTGTAGAAGGAGGAGTTCCCACCACTACTATGGGCAGTGATACATTTCTCTCCTCTCCACCGGGGTGGCTGCTTCTGTGTAAGTCTTGTAGATTAACTGTCTGTGGAGGAGAGAAGTGTGTTACTGCCCATAGTGGTGGTGGGAACTCCTTCTGCACTGACATTCCAGGTGGTGAAAGCCTAGAATCATAGAATCATAGAATGGTAAGGTTGGAAGGGACCTCAAGGATCATCTAGTTCCAACCCCCTGCCAGAGACCTCCCACTAGCACAGGTCACTCAAGGTCTCCTCCAACCTGGCCTTGAACACCTCCAGGGAGGGAGCAGCCACAACCTCCCTGGGCAACCTGTGCCAGTGTCTCACCACCTTCACTGCAAACAACTTCCTCCTAACATCCACTTTCAATCTCCCCTCTGACACTTCAAACCCATTCCCCTTGTCCTGGCATTGCAATGCCTTGTCAATAGTCCCTCCCCACCCTTCCTGTAGCCCCCCTTCAGATCCTGGAAGGCTACTCTAAGGTCTCCTGGAAGCCTTCTCTTCTCCAGGCTGCAGAGCCCCAACTCTCTCAGCCTGTCCTCACAGCACAGCTGCTGCAGCCCTCTCAGCATCTTCCTGGCCTCCTCTGGACCCACTCCAACACTTCCATGTCCTTCCTGTGCTGGGGGCTCCAGAACTGCACACAGGACTGCAGGTGGGCTCTGAGGAGAGCAGAGCAAAGGGGCACAATCCCCTCCCTTGCCCTGCTGCCCACACTGCTCTTGCTGCAGCCCAGCACTCAGTTGGCTGTCTGGGCTGCACTCACACTGCAGGCTTCTGTTGGGCTTTTCATTTATGTTCATGTTGATACTCATTTTGAGCATTATTTATGTGTCTTTGGCTCCCCTTTGTTAAGACTGTGAAGACCCTGCAGACTGGTGTAGTGTCTTTGAGAAGGTTGTGCTCTTGCATGATTGCCTCTGGTTGGGTTTGATTGGTCCCATTCTCTATGTGTGTGAGCCATCTCAGTATTGTCTTTGGGCAAATAGTGAGGGCTGTTTTGATAGGGGGGTTCTAAAAGGTGCAGATCAATAATTGGTGCCATCAGGGGGAGTGAAAATCGGGGAAGTTTGTGCTCTCTGACTTCACAGAGTACTTGACATGGAAGCATGTGTGTGCCTGTTCACAGACACACACACACATATGAGACCTCCCTGCATTTTGGCTTTCCAGCCCTACATATTTTGCTCCCTCTCAGACCAGTTCTTCAACTACTGAAGTAGCTTTAATAATTGTTTCTCATCAGCTGAGAACTAAACTTGCAGAGCTAAAGAGTAGAAGTACCTGAAGTCTTTGTCATAGGTATCCGGCAGTGTTGTCTTCAGGTGAGAAAATAATATGTGCTGTGTCACATGAATGTCAGGAGTTGTTTTTCAGGCTCCTGAGGTGAACAGTTCTGGTTTAGAGCTGAGCATCAGAGTTTTATGTTGAATTACTGCTGTGCTTTGGGAGAACACCATCCAAAAACTGTTGCTGTATTAGTAGAGCTTCCTTGGGTTGCTTCTTTGTTTGGAGGCAGCATCACTACTCTGCTTGAGAAACAGCTCTGTCCATGTAGAAAGTTGCTTGTAGCCTTAGCTGTGGCAGTGCTTTCATATGCTGTCAGTAAATGGTAGCAATTATTTCTGTGACCTTTTTTTTAATTCCCTCTTGAATTAGGGTCACAGCTGAAGTGAAACATAATCCCACTAACACCATTGTGTGCAAGGCACAGGGAGAGTGGAACGGGACTCTGGAATTCACTTACAGCAACGGAGAAACCAAAGTGATTGACACAAACAAACTGCCTGTTATCAGGAAGAAGATCAGGCCCATAGCAAAGCAAGGCCCTCTGGAATCCAGGTAAGGGCAGGGGCAGGACACTGCTTTGCTTGTGAACTTTGGGTGGGAACAGAAGAGGGAAGCAAGCTGCAGTTACAAATGGTGTGGTTCAAAAGTGCCTCGCTCCCCGCAGCACAAACCTGGGCACAAAGAACTGAAGCTTGATGAAGCTTAAAGATCTTTTCTGACCTTAGTGATGCTAAGCTGTGTATAGCTCCTTTGGAACACAGATTCCTTTGTAGTGACATGTACAGCAGCTTTGTGGAGGGAGGTGTTCAAGGCAGGTTTGGACATGGCACTTGGTGCCATGGTCTAGTCTAGAGGTCTGTGGTGATGGGTTGGACTTGATGAGCTTTGAGATCTCTTCAAACCCTGGTGATACTGTGAAAATGCTTGTGTGGGTTTTAGAGAACTGGTAATGCAGAGTTTCCACCTGCTTTGTGAGTGACTGTGGCAGGGGGGGTCAGGTTAGTCACTTTGTTACAAGTGATTTACACTAGGATTTAATGTTGTGTTTTTCAGAGTGTGCATTTAAGTTGTAAAATGTGCTGCAGTGTGACATAGAGACACACACACACACACACACACATAGACACAGTGATTCTAAGAGAGATACACACACACACACATAGACACAGTGGTTCTGAGAGAGATACACACACACACACATAGACACAGTGGTTCTAAGAGAGATACACACACACACACATAGACACAGTGGTTCTGAGAGAGATACACACACACACACATAGACACAGTGGTTCTAAGAGAGATACACACACA